>JALIGW010000003.1:130375763-130460763 GCA_023053685.1 Diadophis punctatus similis
AAATATTGATTGAAATCACCAGCTACAATATCAGATTCCATTTCAGGATCTATTAGTGCAGGCCGAAGCTCATTGTATAAACAAGGATTTTATCCATGATGTTTCCATGATGTTCAACAACATGGTTATTTTTAGTTGTTTAATTCAATTGTGCAACAATTGATACATTTCCATTCTCATGGGTTTTTCAGGTACTATACCTTAGTGGTCCAAAAGTCTGCTTCATGTGTATCCTTGGAATCAAATTGTCTCATCCACTTTCCTTTGAAATATATAGCATTTATCAAGATCAATGCAGTGTTTTTGTCAAGTGAGCCAACAGGAAGCAGATTCTTGATTTTACCTTTTTAAAAAGGAATAACATTAAAAATGTTATCGGTTGATGACACATGCTTATCAACAATACACTTCTTTCTACAGTGTATTTTTTTCAGTAAAAATACTGAAAAAATTAAAATACCAATGTAATCCAAACACATTTAAGCAAAGAATGAACAAAAGACTAAAACATGCTTTCTTACCATTTGTTTGGCTTTCAACCCAGGAATTAATTTTCTTTCTAACTTCCTCAATGGCATTCATAAAGTCAACTCTTTCCAATTCTGCATGATAAAGCTCCTTAATGCAGCCTATGAATGGCTGCACAGAATGAAAGAAAATGTTTCAATATGTTAGTTCCCTTATTATCATCATATACACTCAATCAGCAATTGTAGTTGGTACTAGGTATTTGCCAGATTGCCAGTGGTGGGTTCCTACCAGTGCGGTCCACTCTATAGCACCGGTAGCGGCCCGCTGATGACATCACAGTACCGGTGTGGTCGGTTGCCAGTGCCTGGGTGCCACCATTTTTTTTAAAAAAAATTATTTTTAAAAAAAAATTTCTTCTGCGCATGCCCAGAAGCTGAGTTCTGGCACTGCTCATGCACTGCCTTCCTACCCCACAGTGAGTCCAAGCAAGGGAGGATGGCTGAGGGAGTGTGTGAGACACTGAAAGAACGGGTCCCCTCCCTTCAGCAGTCTGAGAAGCCACGAATGCGCAGTGATGATCCTAGGCATTTTTGCACGTTCGAGGCTTCTCGAGCTGCTGAGGGGAGGGGGAATGGGCAGCAGGACCTATCTCAGTTTCCCCCTTCAGCAGTCCGAGAAGCCACGCCTACCCGGTCACATGGCTGGCAAGCCACACCCACAAAATAAGCCACGCCCACGGAGTGGTAGTAAAAAAATTAGGAACCCGCCCCTGGATTGGACCCTAACTAACTCTGACTGATCCCAAAAAATTAATGAGGATCAGAATCAGTAGGGCATGCTGGGAAGTTGAAAATAAACGCTGAGAAACTGCATTGTTGTTTACAAACCTGCATTGATGTCAGTTGCATGTAACTCAAAGAAAACATCATTGCTAATGTGATCCCTCTTTTGACCACCCACTATTTTAACTATTTAATAATGTAAAAATGGCAATTTTCATGAATATCTACGCTTACTTCTAAAGATGGAGAAATAAATTTTACTTGCACCTTCAATAGGTCAGAGTTTCACATAGAGTGAAAAGGATGCTCACCTGGAGAAATACATAAACGTTCGATCCATACAGCCGATTGGCTATGCTCAATGTATAGTTTTTACCAGGTTGGTTAATGGCTGATAGGAGTTCCTTGAACTGGTTGTGTGGTCCACCAGGTTTGTCACACTGAGCCTTCAAGAACCAAAGGACAGGACATTACATTCATAGGCACATATTTTGCCCACAATTCCAAGGCATTTACACCAAATGCTGACACACATACACACACCCATCATGTGTGGGTGTCTGTACTGTATATGTATATATGTGTGTATATACACATGTGTGCATGTGTATGTGTGTAGAATTAGCGATAAAATGAAATTTAATGAAAATTCTCTTACAGGCAAGTTTGTAGACGTCCTGGATCCTGTGATTTTATCAAAACGAAGGACCTGCAATACAAAATAGATTGGAGGTTGTGAACTATGTCACCATTTCATTCTGTCATGATTCAGTTTCCTTGGAAGCTCCTAGAACAAATGCATCCTTTTTTCCCAGGGCCACTGAGGAATGTGGAAGGGACTACCTTTAAGAGTGATTCTAATAGATACCACATAGACCAGCATTCGTTCACATGATATTGTCCAAATGTTTAAGTCACAATCTCTACCACCCCAATTGATCTGACTTATCAGCAATAGCAACAGAAACAGCATTTAGAGGTTGGGGAGGGGAGTCTAGTCTAAGTGATCTGAGAAAATTAAAATAAAATAAACAAAATAAAAATTATGTCTTATTTTTCTGACATTTTTTTTAGAAATGTCACTTTAGTTTAGCTTATCAGTTACAGTTATGAGTTCTGGATTTGCCTTCACTTTAAGTACTCCTTGATTTCTTTATTGCTAACTTTCAATCTTCTCTGAATGGAGAACAGACAGGTTCTCAAAAGAAAAGTCATAAGTAGAAACTACTTCCTGATTAGCATGAAGATTCCTACCTTTTCCATTTCATCAGCAGTGTTACCTTTGGCACCATATAAAACCATAGCTAAAGCTGCTGAGATACTCAATGGAGAGTAAAAGATGTTGTTGTTGGGTTTCTCTTCTTCTATCCTTTTTAAGAAGTCCACAGTGAAGTTGGTGTTTGCTTCAGCAAGACTGTCCATGGTGGAACGAGTACCTAGAAAATTTTGAAATCATTGTAATGGTTTCTATAACTTTATTTAGTACTTTATATTACTTAATGCTAGTAAATCTTGGTGGAATGATTGAATAGGAAAAGAAAAACAACTACTGGTAATTAATGCTGTTTTCTGATTGCATAAATACAGCAACTGTGATTTCAAAGAATTTTTGTATAGCTTAGCACAGTGAGTGACCCCAGCCAATTGAGAATTATGTTCATCTATTGTCACATTAAGTTGTAAATGTAAAATAAGTTTACAGGGATGAATCTTTAAGTTACGCACCATGGTTCCTGTATTTGGGGTCATTAATACAAAGGAGAAATTTGAAGAGTCAGCTCTAAACACAGTTTACATCTGAAGCATTCAGCACTGTTGTCTACAATCACAATTTGTCATTAGGTTTGAACTAGCAAGCTACCACTTGTTTAAACCCTTTTTAACTTTAAAAAGACACATGATTTCTTGCAAATTTTAGTAGTAAATCATTGTTGATGCTCTAAGTATTCTTCCAGAACTTTAAAAAGGTTTTTTTTAATTAAATAAATAAAAATGAAATAATTCAGTGCTTCTCAATTATTTTCTGTTACGCCCCCCCTAAGAAGAAGTAAACATTTCGCCAACTTTCCGCCGGGACGATTGTTTGCAATATTCGGCACGTTTTCTCTGAAAAAACTCAAGCGGCTTATCAGCGTGATTGGGGTGTAATGTGTTTAAGTGACGCCTTAATTTATTTGGCTTCATGCTGTCCGCTGCCAACATTTTTAGACACAGTAAACATACCGGTCTTTCCTCATCTCCCACCGTAGTCACAGTGAAGCCAAGCACTACATACGCTTCATCATATTTCCTCGTCTTAGCTTTCAGGAGACTTACATTTGTCTCATTATCTCTGTCTCTCTCCTCCTTTCTTTTCATCCTTGTAATAAATATTTTTCCATGGTGTCTCTTAAGGGTTTGTTATCTGCACTTCATATCTCCTGCTCTGTGCTGTGTGCAAAAAACCCCTACTCACTGCGGCAAACAAAAGCACGTTCCCCTGGGGTCATGTGCCCCCCCTGGCATTGCTCTGTGCCCCCCCCAAGGGGGGGGGCGCCTCACTATTTGAGAAGCACTGAAATAATTGATCTTGCTCATTGTAGGACTCCTGCGACATTGAAGGTATAATTTTTGTGTTACTATAACATGAATTCTAGGACGCATCACATTGCCTATTGCTCAGTGCTCCATAATTCATGGGTCTACAATCACATCATTTTCCCCACCTTGGGAGCACTTTATACTCAAGTAACATTCAAGTCAAGTCAAGCCAGTCATCAATCATGCCATGTATTTTATACATACATACATACATACATACATACATACATACATACATACATACGTGTGTGCGTGTATGTATATATATATATATATATATATATATATATATATATATATATATATATATATATATATATATATATATATATATATATATCAGCAAAAATGTTACACACACACACACACACACACACACACACACACACACACACACACACACACACACACACACACACACACACACACACACACACACACACACACACACACATATATATATATATATATATATATATATATATATATATATATATATATATATATATATATATATAAACATGGTTACCTATACAATTGAAAGATGGATGGAAAAGAGGATCCTACCTCACTGTATTTTGTCCAAGGGGAACAGCAATCTGTTACCAGATCTGGAATGGAAACAAAAGAATTCCGTCCCACTTTTTATTTTATATATATATAGTCATCACCGTTTAGCTTCCTGGTGCTGGTTGTGTATACTGTAGATGTAGAAATAATAGGATTTTGAAAGTTCTTCTGTTTTTGTTTTTTTATTTCATGTCACAATGAATCTTGGCTGAATAATCCAGGATATTGCTTGTAAGATGTGCAACTTTGTCTTGGGAAAGGTTTAACTCATTTCCCAAACAGGAATGCCTCATTTCGTTTTGGCTTTTTGAAACTCTTCCTTTGGTGACCACAGCCTGATTTATGATGGAAGGGCAAATCAGCAAGGACACTTGCATTATTGAGGAACCCAAGCACAAATGGTTTGGTTTATTGTCATTTTCCCCTATACATTCATTGGTACAAAAAAAGAAATGTATTGAAAAACACTTTGAAATGCCAATGGATATTGGCCTGGAAATCAAATTGGGATATGCTATCAAATAGTGCATATTTATTGTGAAATATTAGAACATTTTCATTTTAATGTTTAAATACTTTTACATTATGCAATCAGTTTACAACCATCTTAGATAAGGCAAGAAAACTTTAGCTTAATTTCCCATTTTGTCTAAACTAGGAAACAAGATGGGTCTACCAAAACCAAGATTAGTTTCAACCATCTTCAAGTCAGAATTTAATATTCTGGATTACTACAAAGCTGGTGATTCCGTTTTCCCAAGTTACGATGAACTGAAGTTTGCCAGAGAGCCAATATTACTGGAACTGGAAGCTGTAAGTTATTGAACAGACTTATCCATTCAGAAAGCATTCAGACCTAGACTCTTAATTTTGCCATCTAGTGATATATAACAACACGGTTATAACTGGTTTTGTTGCTCTGCTAACATACTAATGATACGTTTAGCTTATGAGATGGTACTAACTGCTTAGTCCGTCATATTTATTACCTTTAAAAAAATCACATGAACAATATGTTGACAAGCGCTACTGTGTTGAAGATGGTAAAACGTTTGGGAAATAAATACAGAAATTGTATTTAGAAACTGGAACTAATCACTTAATATTCTTTTTAGAACTTATTCAATGAGAAATGAAGAAGGCATTATTTTACAGTGGAAAAAGTAGCAAGTTTTTCTTGTTATGCAAGTTATGCACGCAAGGGGCGTGCATGAGCGCACCACTGTGCCTACCAGGGGAGGGTTCTGGTTATGTTCGCTACCGGTGCGCATCGCGAGCATGCGTGGAAGTGAAATCGCGTCCCACCGTGCGATTTCACTTCCGCGTATGCTCAGGACGACATTACAAGCCGAAACACAGCTGAGGAGCTTCTCAGCTGTGCTTCGGAGCAAGAATAAAGGTCAATATTCACACAAGGGTGGGTGGGAGGGCTTTTTCCCAACAGCTCAGGATGCGGAGAAGCGCCAAAAAATGACATCATCGCCAGGCTCCTACCGGAGCTGCGCTCCGCACCGTACCGGTAGGAACCCACCACTGGTGCCTACCATCCCTGTCCTACTGTCCTATTGTCCTCTTTTATTGGTACTTTTTTACTTATGTTATGTTTATACAAACAACTACTATCCTGTACATGTTTGACAAAATAAATAAATAAAATAAAGTTAGGAAAAGCTAAACAGAACTGGTTCGAAGTTTTGGCCTTAACTGGAGTTGCAAAGATGTGATCTCAGCCCTAAAGTGGGTGAGAGGTAAAAATAGCCAATTGGAAAGCATACAGGTGGAGCTCAATATGAGAGGCTAATTTCCTAGCCTTGACAAGATAAAGTTGTGGAAGAGCAGACATTTTTATTTTTATTTATATTATGAAAGAATTCCATGAGTATGATCAGCTCCTGTAAAGCAAAACAATGATAGCTTTGAAGAATATTGTTCAACAATCATTATGTAAATACCACTAGAGAAGAGGAAGGGAGGAAGCCACTTAAGATTGCCCCATCTTGATTCTTGATTCTGTTTTGTATAAAAGGAAGAAGAGAAAAAACCTCTAGGAGACTTTCTGTTATTATAATTTGCAACAATAGAGTAGAGTTTTAGTAGTCCTTGTGATGGCTATTTCCTGACCTGGTCTTTCTGATTTCTCCAGATTTTCACTGCATATGTTAGGACTGGAGGCAGAGTTGGACAACCCAATGTTTATGTGTCAAGGGAGGCCAGAGAAATCAAAGTTTGAGGCGTGAGTTAGCAGAAAAACTGTCAACATTGTTGAAAGAAGGAGGGCTATGTACAAATTTCTCTCCTGAGAAATAGCTTCCTGCTGAAATCAAACCCGCTTCCCATGGGCTCTGTTGAAATATATTTTTTAAGTTTTGCAAAGTTTTAATGTTGTCGTACAGGAACTCTTAAGACAGCTCCTATAAAACTCTGTTTATTACACTAGTATTTAAAAAAACATTGAATATAAGTAGTCTTTGACTTATGACCACAAATGAGCCCAAAATTTCTGTTGCTAAGTGAGACAATTGTTAAGTGAGTTTTGCCCCATTCCCAAAAACCCTTTCTTGTCACAGTTGTGAAGTGAATCACTGAAGTTGTTAAGTTAGTAACATGGTTGTTAAGTGAATCTGGCTTCTCCATTGACTTTGCTTGTCAGAAGGTAGCAAAAGGTGATCACTTGACCCAGAAACACTGCAACTGTTATAAATATGAATCAGTTGGATCAATGAATCAACAAAGTCTGGATTTTGTTCACATGTCCATGCGGTCTTATGCCATAAGTGTGAAAAATGGTCGTGTCACTTTTTTCAGTTCGGTTGTAACTTTGAACAGTCTCTAAACAAACTGTGGTAAGCTTTATCACAGCAAGAACATTTCAGTGTCTGTATGAATTGAAGGTGCCCTTGAAAAGTTAGTAGAAATTCACTGTTTGGACTAAGCCAGGAGTCTACCAACTTGGCAGCTTTAAGATTTGTGGACTACAATGCTCAGAATTCCTTATTCAAAGTGAAAGTCCGCTGCACGAGACAAAGTGCTAATAATTTCCTGCTCTAGGGGCGGCGCTCATCTCCGTTTCTAAGCTGAAGAGCCAATGCTGTCCGAAGACATCTCTGTGGTCATGTGGCCGGCATGACTAAACGCCGAAGGCGCATGAAGCGCTGTTACCTTCCCAACAAAGTGGTCCCTATTTTTCTACTTACATTTTTTATGTGCTTTTGAACTTCTAGGTTGGCAGAAGCTGGACAAGTAACTGGAGTTCACTCAGTTACGCGGCGCTAGGGATTCAAACCGCTGAACTGCCGACCTTCTGATCAACAAACTCAGCGTCTTAGCCACTGAGCCGCCGCGTCTCTTGAAGCTATATATCTGTACGTAAATACAGGTTTAATATTTGAGGATTGACCTTCCGATACCCCTTTCTCCTTTTCACAGCAAGATACTCATGCCTGTGCTGTTAGTGATTCATTCTACAACTATTCAATTACAGTCATCTATTTCTATTGTTCTTATGTCATTCTTGCATTCTTGTTTAAGTCCTATTCTTGGTACGTTCCAGATGTTCCATAGGGACAGGTCATTGGCAAAAAATATATTGCATCAGATAAATGTTGAGAAACTAGTTTCTATGGGAGTGGTAAAAAGTCCTATATAATCAGTATGATTTCCCCATGAGCTTATAGTGAAGAGACTGCCTGCTCTATTCATTGATTTTTTAAAAAGGTATGTAAAATTTCAGATTGTCAATTTTGCTTTTGTTGTTCTAGTTATGCCAATCTACTAAGGGTATTTTATTTTACATTATGGTGATGATGACAACAAAAGATATGCTTTATAGATGCTTATACCTTCATTGATAACCATGACTCCAAATTAATCCTGTGTATCTTTATTTAGAAATCTAAACTGGGTCAAATGGACTCATTTCTAAGGAACTATATATTAGGCTGCCATGAAAATCACATCAGAAATTGTGCTGTTGTAACCGGGGTTTAATATAGTTTTTATTGTTCTTATTTATTAACTAGCTGATACCCGTGCTTCGCTACGAAACTATGTGATGGGGCTTGATAAATTGACACTTAAAGCTTGAAAATTAATGAGTAGTTTAAAAAGGGACTGTATTATTTCATTAGAGATGGTAAGCTAAGTTTCTGTTACAGATGAAGTCATTATTTGCATAGCATAGACTTTCAATTCGTCCCTCAGATGAATTGCTTAGGACCTCCCTGTAAAAAAACATTCCTGGTTTTGCTGTCTGGCTGGAGGATGACCAGGCTGTCAGGTGAACTGACTCTGGAGCATGCCACATAGAACTGGCCATGGGAGAAACAGGCAGCTACCCTTACTTGTGTTTTCCCAATCACATCTGTAAATCTTTTCCTGCGTTTTTTGCCTCTTTTCCCTTTAACTGATGTTACAGTAGAAGGAACAGATTTGTCTGATCTGAGGAGGAAAATTAAGGGAAAAAATCTGTCTCTGCCTACCAGCATCCATCGGTATTCATCTGGCTAGCGTGGCTTAGCTCAACTGTTCGGTAGTAAAGCTGCTTGCTGCTGTGAAAGCAAAAGCGAAACTGAAACTCCTCTGCTTGTGTTTTGCATTTGGATCAGATTTCTTTTCAGATTGGGAGGGGGAGTAGAACCCCTTAGTATCAAAGCTTGTTAATAATAATATAAGAAATACTCATGCTCCGATGGTCATTTTGAACAATCCTTTCTTAGTGAACATCTAGAAGCCAAGAGGAACATATGTGGCAAATTTCAAGTTTGTAGGCTTTACGGTTCTGGAGATTTTGTGATTAATGCGTGAGTGGATTTTGCTTTTATATACTGTATATAGATAATAAACTCCCCGATAAAGTGATTCTGGATGGCTTACAGATCATAAAAAGATAAAATAGCAGATAAAAAATTAGAACTATGCAAATAAAAACTTTAAAAATTAAAAAAAACAACCAGGAACCAAGAGATGGATAGTATAATGACGATGTTTTCTTACCCCATTAACCATCTTCAGTATTGAGTGCCCTCCCTTCAGGGCTTCAACCCAGCCAGCAAAATCAGGTTTTAATGTCCTTCCGGATGGCCAAAAGGGTGGGAGCAGTTCTCACCTCCAGTGGTAGAATATTTCACAGGTCCGGGGCCATATCGGAAAAGGTTCTTCTCCTTGACTCCGCCCACTGGAATTCCTTAGCAGATGGGGTCCATAGCAGGCCTCTTTTGCTGACACGAATGAGCCGGGCCAGAGCTATTCAGGTGAGATGGCTTCTCTTTAGCAGTTAGCTTATGAAAGTCTGTGTATCAGCTGACTTAAAGGTAGTTTGTGAAAAGTTGGGAAGAATATATAACAGGCATGGAGATGGCATAGCAGGGTGGAACTAAACTATGAATTAGTGAAACTAATTAGTAAAGACTATGGAGCAGATGAAAGGCAAGACTGGACTTGACAGCTCCTTGAGCATAGAGAGGTAAATCATAGCGGAAGGAATCAGCCAAAAGACAAAGCATGCCAATCCAGAAGCGCAATTCTCAGGTATCAGAATGATTCATCTGAAACCTATTGTCTCAGTAAATATTTGAGAAATGTTATCATAATTATAATTATAATCAGTAGGCCGAAAGGGACAAATGCTTAAATGTATAAGTGACTGGATATATAAATATTATTTTTTATTTTATTTCTTATTATTAAATTTTTATATCACCAATATTGCTGTTTGAGGTGCCTTCAGAGGATATCATGTTAAGCTTACTGGAAATTTACAATAAGCAATTCTTCTCTTGTCCGTTAAGAGCTAACATGCTGGAGAAAATTCTACAGTTACCTCCCAGTATTACATGACATGTATAGCGGAACGATAATGGCCAGACAGTGCTACCATTAAATATTGCTGGCATATAGAATGGAATGGAATGGAATGGAATGGAATGGAATAGAATAGAATAGAATAGAATAGAATAGAATAGAATAGAATAGAATAGAATAGAATAGAATAGAATAGAATAGAATAGAATTTTTTTATTGGCCAAGTGTGATTGGACACACAAGGAATTTGTCTTGGTGCATATGCTCTCAGTATACATAAAAGAAAAGATACGTTTGTCAAGAATCATAAGGTACAACACTTAATGATAGTCCGGGTACAAATAAGCAATCAAATCATATTAGGAACCAGTCAAAATAAATCGTAAGGATACAAACAACAAAGTTATAGTCATACAGTCATAAGTGGGAGGAGATGGGTGATGGGAACGATGGGAAGATTAATAGTAATAGTAATGCAGACTTAGTAAATAGTTTGACAGTGGTGAGGGAATTATTTGTTTAGCAGAGTGATGGCGTTCGAGAAAAAACCTGTTCTTGTGTCTAGTTGTTCTGGTGTGCAGTGCTCTATAGCGTCATTTTGAGGGTAGGAGTTGAAACAGTTTGTGTCCAGGATGTGAGGGGTCTGTAAATATTTTCACAGCCCTCTTTTTGACTCGTGCAGTATAGAGGTCCTCAATGGAAGGCAGGTTAGTAGCAATTGTTTTTTCTGCAGTTCTAATTATCCTCGGAAGTCTGTGTCTGTCTTGTTGGGTTGCAGCAGCAGAACCATACCAGACAGTTATAGAGGTAGAACTGTATCAGCAGAACCTTGGGCAGTTTGAGTTTTCTGAGTTGGCACAGAAAGAACATTCTTTGTTGTGCTTTTTTGATGACGTTTTTGATGTTAGGTGTCCATTTTAGATCTTGCGATATAGTAGAACCTAGAAATTTGAAGGTCTCTACTGTTGATACTGTGTTGTCTAGTATTGTAAGAGGTGGAAGTATGGGAGGGTGTCTCCTAAAGTCTACCACCATTTCTACGGTTTTGAGTGTGTTCAGTTCCAGATTGTTCCGATCGCACCACGAGGCTAGTTGTTCAACCTCCCATCTGTATGCGGATTCATCATTGTCTCGAATGAGACCGATCACTGTTGTGTCATCTGCGAACTTCAGTAGTTTAACAGATGGATCGTTAGAGATGCAGTCATTGGTATATAGAGAGAAGTGGAGAGAGCACGCAGCCTTGGGGGGGCCCCTCTGTTAATTGTACAGCTATCTGATGTGATTCTGCTTAGCTTCACCTGCTGCTTCCTGTTTGTTAGGAAGCTTATGATCCACTTACAAGTATGTTCAGGTACTGCTAGCTGGTTTTTATAAAAGCTTTGAAGCTTCATGAAGATTTCCACCCCCATCCCCACCCCTCTCCCTTATTCAGGAAACGAGTAAAACGACAATGACAACAAGCAGACTAGCTCAAAATGAACTCTAAATTTCTAGAATTTTACTGATTTGTAGAAGAAGTCAAAATACATCCCTTTATTTTCATTTATCAGCAAAAAAATCCTACATACATACATACATACATACATACATACATACATACATACATACATACATACATACATACATACATACATACATACATACATACATACATACATACATACATATATATATATATATATATATATATATATATATATATATATATATATATATATAACATGTAGAACATGTAGCATACATCAAAATGAAGCTGGTCCCCTGTGGATCACATCCCTACTTCTCAACATAGTCACCATTTTTCTCAATAGCAATGTTCCACCTTCGAATGAGAGCATGTATCCCTGCCTCATAAAATTTTGTTGACTGTTCTTTGAGCCACTTCTTCACTGCAGTTTTCACTTCCTCATCACTGGAATAATGTTTGCCTCTCAAACCCTCTTTCATGGGGCCGAAGAGATGATAGTCTGAAGGCGCTAAATCTGGTGAGTTTGGAGGATTATTATTCCAGTGATGAAGAAGTGAAAACTGCAGTGAAGAAGTGGCTCAAAGAACAGTCAACAAAATTTTACGAGGCAGGGATACATGCTCTCATTCGAAGGTGGAACATTGCTGTTGAGAGAAACGGTGACTATGTTGAGAAGTAGGGATGTGATCCACAGAGGACCAGCTTCATTTTGATGTATGCTACATGTTCCTGTGTTGGTAATTATACCTGTCCTAAAGAAAATGGCATTACCTTTTGACTCACCCTTGTGTGTGTGTGTGTGTGTGTGTGTGTGTGTGTGTGTGTGTGTGTGTGTGTGTGTATCAGAAACAGATTTTTGGAAATAGGCCTTAGACCAAGGGTGTCAAACTCAATTTCATTGAGGGCCGCATCAGGGTTGTGTTTGACCTCGGGGTGGTGGTGGCCAGTGTGGTCATAGCCAGCTCAACATCACTTGTGTCAGGGGCTCCTGTGGTGGCTTGAGCACTTTGCCAATGAAAATGGGCTCCCGAGCTCCGTTTTCTGCTGCGACAGTCTCCTGCAACCCTCTGCGAGCAAAAATGGAGCTTGCGAGTGCCGCACGCAGCTCTCTCGAGCTCTGTTTTGCTGGCAGAGGCACCGCGGGCCGGTCGTTTGCTGTTTCCAGGGTAACAGGACAGATCTAAGCATCCGATGGGCCGAATCTGGCCCATGGGCCTTGAGTTTGACACCCCTGCCTTAGATCATTAATCTGTGTCTCAAAGTTGGTATACCATTCAAGATGGGCATGGATGTGCGGTCCCTAAAACTCAAACTCACTAACAGGGGGACTTTTCTATAGCTGTCTTCCCTATTCCCCTAACAATAGATGTGCAGAGAGTTGGAAAATGATCCTGATGGAGATATGCAAGTGTTTTGCCAAGCTAGGGCAGTGATCAGGTGACCAGGCAATTGGTTCTTTTGGATCTAGAGACAATGAGCTCCAGTAAATAAAATGATTTTGCACCTTATTATTAACTAAAGCAAATAGAATGAAAAGTATATATACCAAGATGATACCTACATTTTTTATAAGCTGCCAGGAGCACCTTAATAATGACAGAAGGGATACCTCAAGGGGGGCCAATTTCCACATATCTAGTGCTGGTTCTGTGAAGAACTTCCCAACAAACAACAACCCCAAAGTTTGTATCAAAACCTGGCACCATGATCTCATGGCCCTCTTATGGTATGGAGATTGCAAGACTTGACTGCGATAGGAATTGAAAGTCTGAGATTTTCACAGGAAGAAAAGCTTTGAAGCTTCATGAAGATTCCCACCCCCATCCCCACCCCTCTCCCTTATTCAGGAAACGAGTAAAACGACAATGACAACAAGCAGACTAGCTCAAAATGAACTCTAAATTTCTAGAATTTTACTGATTTGTAGAAGAAGTCAAAATACATCACTAAAGTCCTAGAAATAACAATGGTCTTCCACCTTGCCACCATAGCAAACTCTGGGGCCAAGGAAAAAAAGAGATAAAGTGTGCTTTAAGTCCAGAATGTCCAGAAAAATGTTTGCATGTGGCTCAAACATCTTTCTAATTCACTAAACTATAAGAAGGAAGGGATACAACACAACTGGACTTGCAAACTTCTATTATTATAGCCAATCTCAATAAAAGTAATTTTAGCCTTCTTGTGGAATTGATTTCTTGGCCTGGTCTACCTAGTGAGTCTGACATTTAGGAAATGGTAAACTATATGGCATCCAAGGACAATAATGATACATAATGAGAAATGGTTTTCCCCCTGACAATCATTTGTGAGGGCCTGCTTTAAAAATTTAAAATTTGCTCAGTTTTTTTTCCCAAATAATTTTTATTTAGGACTATAGAGTAAATGGAAAGAATAAAAGTCGCTTTATTCTTTCTTTCTCCTTTCTATGATCTTTTCTCTGTTCCTTTTCTCTGTTTGTCTTGTATCTATCTATCCATCCACCACTAGCAGCTTATCTTTCCACAACCATTGAACTTGCAAGCTTTCCCCAAAAGCTCATTCAGCCTGGATGGTTCTTTTTCCAATTGATTTTACCAACCTGCAGTTTGAAAATAATTCTGGCAGCTAATTAAAACTAGTTGGAAGATGGGAGGGATTGTTGCCCAGTCCAACAACTGAGGATCCACACATTTCCTATCCTTACTGGTGCAGAAGATGGAGAAAGGTGTCGGGGAACCTTGCTTCCCAAGGCTGCCGATGGGCTGCTTGCCAAGTGCCATCTAAATACTGCCTAGTTGTCACTGGTTTATACGTCTGAGGCTTCTCCAGCAATTAACGTAAAGAGTAATTCATGAGTGGCAGAGTTTAATCAATGCCCCCAAACCATGCAGCTGTAGAGATAAATTTGTGGACCAAATAGATATTTCCCGGAAATTTTGTTGCCATGCCTATTTATCAGAAGTTTCCAGTGTTTCCTCCACGGGCTTGAGTAGTCTCCAGAGATCTTATATATAGACCTGAATGCATTTTTCTTGTTTATAAATACTAGGTTTAAATGGCGATGGAAACACTAAGTGCAGCAAACACTAGCTTTGCTGTTGATTTTTACAAACATTTATGCAAGACTCAAACCAACACAAATGTACTGTTTTCACCATGGAGTATTTCATCAGTTATGGCCACTCTCTACCTTGGAGCTAAAGGCCACACTGCACAGCAGATAGCAAAGGTAAGTTTTGACTTAATCATAACTGAAAGGTTTGAAAAGAAGACTGGCTTTGCTGTGTATTCTGTTCTCTCCCAACGTGATGGTCTGCAGATTGTGTTTGGAAGCCAATAACCATCGTTTCCAGTCAGCATATTGATTGGTAAGTCCAGGTTTATAGACCCAATACATCTGGAAACCACCAGATTGGGGAAGACAAATGTATGGAGGGTTCTCATTATTCATTGTATTTGCATTCTATAAAGTGGCTGCAAACACGAAGAACTAAGAAGGACTAAGTTTTTGAGTGAGAATATGGTTTTCCAGACAAGATGAAACAAATCTGACTGATCACAAGATGCTCTAAGTGGAGTTTCCAAGCAAGAAAGTTTAACATACCCTTAACTGATGTTCTGTATCTGTAGACCTGGAATTACCATCTCAAAATAGTGAATGCCACTTCAGAAGCAATAGTGCTTTTAACTTTTTTAATGTTTTAAAATTGTTTTTAAATGAATGTTTATTGTTTAGTGTTCTTTAAAATGTTGTACGCCGCCCTGAGTCCTTAGGGAGTAGGGCGGCATAGAAGAACCTAATAATAAATAAATAAATAAATAATAATAAATAAATGCGCATTGCCTTATTTTTGAATGAGTGAATCAAGTCAAATCAACTCAAATTAATTAATATAGATTTTATCTGTTATTTATTATTTTATTCTAGAATTTTAAACCGGATATTCCTTGAGAGTTTTTATTTGTTCTGGTTTCTGCTCTTTGAGTGTGATAATAAACTTGATTTGATTTGATTTGAATGAGTGGCTTGTGCTCTCATTGTTGAGGGAATCATTACTTGCCTTGCTTCCTGATTTCTGCGCTTTCACTGTAGCAACACAACTGTAGCATGATTAGAAAAAGAAGCCCAAATGTAAAACACTTTGTATAATGAATGTGTGAATAATGCCATAGAATGTCTTCGGAGGTATGGTTTTTCCACTACCATCAAAAGGTGCTAGGCACTTAATCCTATCATTTTTTTTAAAGAAACAATTTTGACAAGAAAAAAGAAAAGTGGAAAAATATTGGAATGGGTCCACAAATTGAAACCATTGTTTGGATTTACTTTAAAATTCAATGAATGTGGTTGATTTACAGAATAATAAAATATTAAATGTCGAGATCATGAATTTGAAGCGATGGCTCCAAATCCTGTGAGGTTTTCAAACCAGCTTGCAATATGATGCTGGAATCTCTTACCAATATCAAGAACTTTAGGCTTGACCAAAACAATTAATCAGTTTCCAGCAATCGACTGCAAATCTCATAAATGTAAATATGTAATCATGTAATCATAAAAATGTAATCATAATACTGTATAAATATAATAAACAGATTAAGCAGATTTGACTGATTAAAAGATCATTCAAGTTTGATCACACAAATTTATAAATGTGGGGCTATGGATTCATTATCAAAATAGGATGAGCCTCCTTCCTTGTATTTCTACAGTGCGATCACTAGTAAACACTTGCTTGAAGCAGGAAAACATTGTAATGCCTGGGGCAACAGAAGGATAATCTCACTGGATTGAGGGTTCAATATCTCCATCTGGAGAAAGGAGGGAGGGAGGGAGGGAGGAAGGAAGGAAGGAAGGAAGGAAGGAAGGAAGGAAGGAAGGAAGGAAGGAAGGAAGGAAGGAAGGAAGGAAGGAAGGAGAGTTCAGATGAGGTGGATAGCTCTCATCCAGGTCTTTAGAAATCTGTTCTTTTGTGCTAATTTAATCCAAGAGTAAATTTTTCAGCTTGGTATGTTTCGCAAAACTGAGTCGTACTGGATTGATGAAACTGTAACAACAGTTTCCAACCTTTGAGCACCAAGGACTCGTTCCATGGGAGAAAAGTTTTTCCGCAGACCGAAGGGGGCATGGTTTCATGTGCTGCCTGTATCCCACAGATGGGACTTCGCTTGTTTGTGCAGTTACTGGCATGCTGTGGCCAGGTGCCGGTCCATGGACTGGGGGTCAGGGACCCCTGATCTATAGCAATAATCACTGAAGTCTTTTGGACTCCTATCTTGGTATGAATAGCATCTCCGCTTTAGATAGCAAGGATAATAGAAGGCATGCCCAAATTAAAGAATATGACCTAATATGATCATTGTTTTAAACTGGTTTACTGTGGATGTGAGAATGTGTAATTTTATACAGTTAGTATAATGGTGTTATGTGTTCATAATGTCTTTCATTGTAGGTGTTTCATTTTAATAAAGCTGGAGGAACTGAGACCACCTATCCTCTGAGGCACCCACGAGTGTATTCCAAAATGGAAGAGCTTTTGAAAAATCCATGCATCTCACTTACAAAGGTGATTTCTTAACAATGATTCCCAACTGAATTAGGGATTGAATGAGTGTTAATTCGAAGCTAGGCTAAAAATATCTCACAACCTATTCCAGTTTGCCTCATTTTCATTAAATGCTCACTTTATAATAATTGAAAAGCATGAGATATTGTTTATACCATTTGCACTGACTTCTTAAAATTAAATCCATTCGATTAAAAAAACCTGAAAACAAAAATGCAGAAGCAAAGATATACCTAGAAACAGAGGTGGGTTCCGGATTTCTTTACTGCCGGTTCATTCAGGGATGTGACGCACGGGCGCACACATGTTGTGCACTGTGCGCATGCGCAGTAATAAAACAAAGCTTCTGTGCATGCACAGAAGCAAAAAACAAGATAGGTGCCACCAAGAGAACTGGCTCGGGGGTGTGGCAAGCCTGGGTCGCTGCCGGTTCCAGCGACCCAGGCCACCAAGTTAATACCGGTTCTATAGAATGGTCCAAACTGGTAGGAACCTACCTCTGCCTAGAAAAAATATAGTCTATTGTAATGTAACAGAGAAACCATAAGATCTGTGTTTGTTTTTCAAATTGCTTAAATTAGAAATCATTGCTAGTTGAAATTACACTATATGCAGTTACAATCTGCATATCTTTATTGCTTAACAGGTCCCAATATTTTCAAAGACAAACTGTTACATTAAAAGAACAATCACTAATTGCTCCAAGTGCTCCAACTGGAAACCATGCAATTAAAAAATCAAGTCACAAAGATTTAGAAATAAAATTATAGTAGCATGCAGGATATAAATACCCTACAATAGAATGCCTTCACCCCACTCTTGTTAATAAATTCCTTTGTTTTTTCCTTCTTTTAGCCTTCCCCTGAAATACAAAGTAACATCCATTCAAGATTCCGAGCCTTAAATCAAGAAATCAACAAACCCACAAAAAATGTTTTGCTAAGTAGTGTCAATCAATTATACGGGGATAAATCGGTGTCTTTTCAAAGAGTGAGTTTTAGTAGTGAGAATGTATTAATAATTATGTATTGTTAAAGTTTGGGCTTTGGGTCTAAACATATTGCTATCTTCTATTAAACTACATTTTACCTATAAGGACTTCTCAGAATCAATGAAGAAATATTATAAAGTTGAGCCACAAACAGTAAACTTTCAAGAAACTACAGACGATGCAAGAAAGG
This sequence comes from Diadophis punctatus similis, assembly GCA_023053685.1. NCBI lineage: Eukaryota > Metazoa > Chordata > Lepidosauria > Squamata > Dipsadidae > Diadophis > Diadophis punctatus. Next base: position 130,394,164 of record JALIGW010000003.1, read on the forward strand.
AGATCAATGCATGGGTTGAACAGCAGACAGCAGGTAAAGTCCAAATAATTGGCCTGGCACTTATAAAGAAGTTGGCTTCCTTCATCCTTTTTTTCCCCTGCATTTTACAACATGTAAGCATTATCATTTGATAGATTACTATTGAATATAATGTGTTTACAATGTGAAGAAGCAAGAAGCAAGCGTAAAGTGGAACTGGTATAAGAGCTGCATTAGGCTACAATTTGCTTGGGGAATTGGACAGAGGGAATATACAAATTGCTTCTTGGAAAATAAAGATTATGAGGAAGGATTTTGATAATACTAATTTGTTTCCATCCTGAATGACACTCAAAGGAGCTACTACTTTTAAATGTAAAAGTGCCACATGAGAAAACTAAGTGAAGTTGTTTTAAAGCAGGATTTTAGTCAGCAATAAGTGCTACAACTGGAACAATGAAAGTCTGTCTGTGAAGAAGTAAGGTCATAAAAATATCATGCAGATAAGCACAGCCACACTTAAAAGATAAAATTTCTTAAGTGATTATTTTAGCTTATATTTCCACCATGACATTTTGTCATGTGAATAAAGATGCAGAAACATTATTTTTCTCATCCCTTCTGTGATAAGGTAAAACCCTCAACCTGTTGAATGAGGGCTCCATAAATCCTCTCACCCGGCTGATCATGGTGAATGTACTGTACTTCAAAGGCAACTGGTCAAAGCCCTTTAAGAAAGAGGACACCACAGAACAACCTTTCAGGTTGAACAAGGTAAATCATTATGTAATGTAATTTTGTATGAGACAAAATAAGGCTTTGAAGATCACTGTAGTCACTATCTTCTCCAACTGAATGATCTGTGCTCTATTGCTACCCATCACCTTAAAAGCATTAGGAGGCATTGTGAGACATGTCAAGGGATGTAAGTCCAAAAGTAGGTGAGATATATTTAGGCAATATTCCAAACTTTGCCAAAGAACACTATGAGCCATGGTGGCACAGTGGTTAGAATGCAATATTGCAGGCTAACTCTGCATTCCACTGCCAGGAGTTCAATCCTGACCGGCTCAAGGTTGACTCAGCCTTTCATTTCACTGAGGTCAGTGAAATGAGGATCCAGATTGTTGCAGGTAATAAGTGCTAGAACCCACTGTAACAACATTGCTAAAAAGGCACTAAGAGTTGTTAATCTAATCTTGCGTAGCTTCTTCTCTGGCAACATCACATTACTAACAAGAGCATGCAAAACATTTGTTAGACCAATTCTGCAATATAGCTCACCTGTCTGGAACCCGCACTGCATATCAGACATAAATACAATCGAGAGAGTCCAGAAATATTTCACAAGAAGAGTCCTTCACTCCTCTGCTCACAACAAAATACCTTATTCCACCAGACTTGAAATACTGGGATTAGACAATTTACAACTACGTCGCCTCTGATCTGATCTAAATGTAGTTCATAAAATCATATACCAAAATGTCCTTCCTATTAATGACTACTTCAGCTTCAACCGCAACAATACACGAGCACGTAATAGATTCAAACTAAATGTAAAGCGCTCCAAACTCGATTGCAGAAAATACGACTTCAGCAACAGAGTGATCAATGCCTGGAATGCACTACCTGACTCTGTGGTTTCTTCCCCAAACCCCAAAAACTTTAACCTTAGACTGTCTACAGTCGACCTCTCCTCGTTTCTAAGAGGTCTGTAAGGGGTGTGCATAAGCGCACCACTGTGCCTACCGTCCCTGTCCTACTGCCCTATTGTCCTCTTTTATCGTTACTTTTTACTTATGTTTATACAAATTACATACAAATGTTGGAGGTCAGCATGCAAATCCCATTCATAACAAAATATCTCTACCTCTTTTCAGAGCACAAGTAGGCCAATAAAGATGATGTTCCAGCATGACAAATTTAACTGGAAGTATATAGATGAATTACAGGCCCAGATTCTTGAACTCCAGTACATCGGTAATGATTTCAGCATGTTTATACTGCTTCCTGATGACATCAATGATGACAGCACTGGCTTGGAAATGGTAAACTGCTTACATTAAAGGGAAAATATTTTTGAGATGTTTATCCCAGATGTTTACTGTGTTATCTTTAATGCTTCCTTTTGACCTGTTCTGTATCAGAAACCACTGAATTATTTAAAATTTATGACACTGTTCAGTCAGATATTAGATTTATATTTAAACAGAAAATGACCCTTAATCATTTGGAAGAGGAAATTATTATCACTTGGTTATATTACATATGAAATCATACAGCATGAAAAGGAGAAAAGAAAAAAAAATCTAATCCATCAAAAGTCCAAGATCCTTAGTGGAAAAAGAAAGTATTATGTCTTTTGAACATTTTTGAGTACATTTTACTGAGAAACAGTATTTCTCCTATCTAAATGGGAAAGATCTGTATGGATGCTACATATAGGCCTTCAATAAATTTCATACAATTAGTTTCAGAATCCATGTGGTATCGCAGAATAGGGTAAAGAGACTACAATCCAGGGGTGGGTTCTAACTTACCTCGCTGCCGGTTCGCTTCCTCCCGTGCCACGTGAGCGTGCGTGCGCATGCGCAGTGCCGAAAACCCAGCTTCTGCACGTGCGCAGAAGTGAAAAACAAGATGGTGGTGCCTACGGCGGCACCGAGAAAGCCGATTTGTGGGCGTGGCCAGCTGGCCATCACTGCCGGTTCGGCGAGCGGGGAGACATTCCCACTACCAATTCTATAGAATCGGTCTGAACTGGCAGGAACCCACCTCTGCTACAATCCCTATTCACTCTTCTAAGTAATCTGGGTGACCTTGGACAGTTTACACTGTAGAGGTTTTATAAGTAAAAACTTGTTACAGGATAATAAACAAACAAACAAACAAACAAGCAGCATGGGTCTTGCTAACACTGGTCTGCTGCTAGCTGGATGGCAAATATGCTACTCATTTCTTTGGGGAAAGCATTTGTGATTAACTTCCACAAAAGATGCCGCAAAACATCTTTTAAGTACACAAACTTCAAAAAACCCTATTAGAAATCCTGAATGAATTAATTCTGTAATACAGCCAAAGGGAAATAAGAACTATTCATCCAGTTAACAGAATAAAATGTAGTAGAAGAACCAGTAAAAGTAATGAGACATGGTAAGGTATTAGCACTGTGAGAGATGGATTATCACTTTTGCTGGTTACATTATCTGCTGCCATATTCACCGTCCCACAAAGAGTCTTCTCTCTTCTAGACGGTAGCAGGCGTTCTGTCGCATGTAAAAGGAATGAGATGGTATTCACTGAGATGACTTGGAAAGTTTGCATTATGCCCTAAAAATTCACAATATAGCAGGGCACACTTTATTAATAATAATTAAAAAATGAATTACTACCTAGGAGTGAAACTGCAGGATAACCAGATGTCTTAATCTCACACTTTGCAAGAGACAAAAATCTGCCTCCATTTGAACCAAAGAATTTTAGCATAGTTGCAGCCCTATATTTCAGAAATAGATTCCGCCATATTTGAAACAAACTGCACTGAATCGGGACAACTTAAGGACAGATTCCAGCTCACCTCCTACAAAGTAACATTTTAATGCATAATACGTCTTTATCACACATAATTTCTTCAAGAAACAGCAGAGGTTTGGATGAGAAAGTTCGGGTAATGTAGTTACATCCTTAATTTAAATTAAGGATTGAATTGAAATACCACTTGAAATACAATTTCAAGTGGTATTTGAAATTGTAGCCACTTGAAATACAATTTCAAGTGGCTACAATTGAAATACCACTTATTAATATTTATGATACTCTGAAACATCTCGTTTTATTTAATGACAGTTTGTTCCTTCAAATAATCTTGGAAAACTAGTAAACTAGTCAACATGCTATTCTTGAACTATATATTGAAGTTACGGCTTAAATTCAATGGTCTGTAACCTTCATTAGTCTTGCTCATTTGATTTATAGGTACGCTGGGTATTTATAAATCAAGTTTCATTTTTTAAGTCCCATTTTCTTCTGCTGACACAGTGACTTTGCTGTTAACATGTGAAAAGCTTGGATTTTACACTAAGTACTAAAGGATTTATTCTGCATAGTTTAAGGCAGGGATGTCAAACTCACGTCGTCATGGCAGCGTCATGTGACGTATTGGGACTTTTTCCCTCTTTGCTAAACCGGGCGTGGGCGTGGCCAGCACGTGACGCATCTGGCCCGTGGGCCGGGAGTTTGACAGCCCTGGCTTAAGGGATCTGTACTTCCGCATAAACAGAAAGCTTTCACTATTTAGCATGCAACTACGGAGTGAGGCCTATCCGAAGTGATAACTACCTGGTTTTCTTTGTGTATCTTTCTCAAAATTATTCTAGTTGGAAAACAAATTAACTTATGAGGCCTTCTCCAAGTGGACAAGCCCAAAAGAAATGGAAGAAGTTGAAGCAAATGTTCATCTTCCTAAGATGCAATTAAATGTCCACTATGAACTGAAATCATTGCTGACCAACATGGGAATAGCAGATGCCTTCAACGCAGAAACGGCTGATTTCACTGGGATGTCTGCAGAAAGCAACCTCGGTCTGTCTCAGATTTTTCATAAGTGCTTTGTTGACATCAATGAAGAAGGAACAGAAGCATCTGCTTCAGCTGCTGGTATCATAGATGGCCGAAGTGACCAAGGTGCAATTTTATTTGCAGCTGATCACCCATTCCTTTTTTTCATCCGGCACAACAAAACTAGAAACATCCTCTTTTGGGGAAGGTTCTGCTCCCCCTGAAAGATTTCAACCCAATGTTAGCAAATAGAAAGGAAGTTACAGCAGAAGCAATGAGCAAAACCCAGGCAATAATTTGTCAACTGTGGTCTTTTCGTTTTCCGGTACCTTTAGAAACTCTATGGTTTTTACTGATATTTCAGAAAAAAAAGTCAAGTCATATTTACTGCTCCTGCTAAGGAAACGTAAGAAATCGCAAGCAAGAGTTTGTTTTTTATCATGTCATTTTGAAAGCAGATTTTTAATGTGAGCTAAACAAAAGATCTAATTTGATGCAATTATTTCCTCGAATGGACTTTTTTGTAGAGATGTATGGAAATATGATGAGAAAAATAATAAAATTAACTTTACACAGTCCAGCATGCAAAAAAGAATTATCTTTCATAGCCACTAAAGTGCAAACAACAGTTTGCAAAACCTGTCAACTAAATACTAGGTAGTCCTTCACTTACGACAGTTCATTTAGTGAACATTCAAAGTTACAACGACACTAGTGACTTATGATTTTTTTTTCACACTTACAATGTTGTAGCATCTCCATAGTCATATGATCAGGCGCTTGGCAACTGACTCATATTTATGACGGGTGCAGTGTCCAGGAGTCATGTGATCTTCTTTTGCGACTTTCTGACAAGCAAAGTCAATGGGGAAGCCAGATTCACTTAACAACCATATAACTAAGTTAACAACTGCTGTGATTTACTTAACAACTGTGGCAAGAAAGGTTGTAAAATGGGACAAAACTCACTTAACAAAATGTTTCATTCAGCCACAGGAAATTTTGGGCCATCGTAAGTTGAGGTCTACCTGTAGTTTCTGAAAAGATTGGGGTAGGTGGCACCACCCCTATCTTTCTCTCTTTAGGTTTATTGAATGCGAACTCTTGGAATATAAAGTTGCAATATGCTAGACCCGTGATGGCAAATCTATGGCACGCGGGCCATAGGTGGCACACGGAGCCATCTCTGCCGGCACACGAGCCGTTGCCCTAACTCAGCTCCAGCGTGCATGTGCGCGCCAGCCAGCTGATTTTTGGCTCACGCGGAGGTTCTGGGAGGGCGTTTTCGGCCTCCAGAGGGCCTTCAGGGGGGTGGAGAAGGGCGTTTTCGCCCTCCCCAGGCTCCAAGAAAGCCTCTGGAGCCTGGGGAGGGTGAAAAACAGGCCTACCGGACCCACCGGAAGTCGGGAAATGGGGGAGAAGGGGGGGTCATGCACACATGCACCGGGGGTGGGGCAGCATGGGGGGGTCACGTGCGCATGTACGGGGGGCAGGGCATGTTGAATTATAAGTGTGGGCATGCAGGCGCACGATAGCACATGTGCACGTGCTTTTGGCATCCGAGGGAAAAAAGGTTTGCCATCACTGTGCTAGGCAAAGGATTAATAAAGCGTCGGGTTTTCAGATTTGTCTTATGAATGATTGGAATTCATTTTGCATCATAAGCTTTAATTGTATCTCCCAGAACCTGAAATTTGTAAATTTGTACTCAGTTTTGAAACTTGAACTTACACACCCTAAAAAGCAACTCAAAACAAGCAGGAAAAGAAAACTTTCACAACATCGAAGTATACAACAACAGCAAAACCCATTTCCCATTACCAGCAGATATTGTGTCATTGCAGAGGAAATCGTCAACAAGCATTTTTAATGAGAACAGAATGGCAGTCATAACAAAAAGAATCCTACATGGGCGAAGTGTGATGTGATCCGAAACTTTAGAATAGCAAAGATCTGGGGAAGAATGGTAACAATAATATATACCGTATTTTTCAGAGTATAGGACGCACGGGAATATAGGACGCACCTAGATTTTAGAGGAGGAAAACAAGGAAAAAAGTATTCTGAACCAAATGATGTAGTAATATATTATTTAATAAAATACCAGTGTAGCAGAATACTTTTTACAAGGCAAAAACACCCCAATTTTTGCAAAAAATGGCCCTTTTTCGCTTGTTTTTTTTGCAAAAACAGGGCATGCAGAGGATCTGGGAAGCCTGCACTGGACTCCTAAGGGGTGGAGGGAGGCAAAAAAGCCCCAATTTTTGCAAAAAATGGCCCTTTTTCGCTTGTTTTTTTTTTTTTTTTTTGCAAAAACAGGGCATGCAGAGGATCTGGGAAGCCTGCAGTGGACTCCTAGGAGGTGGGGGAAGGCAAAAACGCCCCAATTTTTGCAAAAAATGGCCCTTTTTCACTTGTTTTTTTTGCAAAAACAGGGCATGCAGAGGATCTGGGAAGCCTGCAGTGGACTCCTAGGAGGTGGGGGAAGGCAAAAAAGCCCCAATTTTTGCAAAAAATGGCCCGTTTTTTGTTCAGTTTTTTTGCAAAAACAGGGCATGCAGAGGATCTGGGAAGCCTGCAGAGCACTCCTAAGGGGTGGAGGGAGGCAAACCCCTCCATTTTTGCAAAAAATGGCCCATTTTTTGCAAAAATTGGATGCGGGGGCGGGGCTTCGGGAGGCTAAAATTGCTGTATTTGGTGTATAAGACTCACCGACATTTCCACCCTCTTTTGGGGGGCAAAAAGGTGCATCTTGTAGTCTGAAAAATACGGTAGATTTGATATAATTGTTTTTGGGTACGAGAGATAATGACAGATACATTTCATAAATAAATACATACATTTTATAAATAAATTACAGCTTTGGCATATTTTAATACTTGCGTTGGTGTTTCTTTGTTACAGGCTTCAATGCCAGAAGCCTTATTTGTTTCTGTGATATTCTAGATGCTCAGTTATTCTTTCTTTCCATTCAATTCAATTTGTTTTTTTAAGTTAGAGGGCAAAGAAGAAGGTGCCTGGTTTGGGGACGAAAACAATTCAATAAGTAATTGAATTGTAATCCTCAACTTACAAACATTCATTTAATGATGGTTCAAAGTTACAACAGTAGTGAAAAAAAACCTGGCTTGTTTTTTTATTTTATTTATTTGGGAATTCTTCTATGCCGTCCTACTCCCTAAGGACAGCTTGCAATGAAAGCTGTCCTCACACTTATGACAGCTGCAGCATCCCCATGGTCTCATGATCAAAATTCAGGCACTTGGCAACTGACATGGATTTATGGGAGTTGCAGCATCCTGAGGTCATGTGATCACCATTTGTAACCTTTCCAGCTGGTCTCTGACAAACCGACAAATCAATGGACGAAGCCAGATTCGCTTAACAGGAGCCGTGGTGGCACAGTGATTAGAATGCAATATTGCAAGCTAACTCTGCCCACTGCCGGGAGTTCGATCCTGAGTGGCTCAAGCCTTTCATCTTTTCGAGGTTGGTAAAATGAGGACCCAGACTTTTGGGAGCAATATGTTGACTCTGTAAACCAAGGGTGTCAAACTCGCAGTGTCACTGTAATGTCCTTGAGTTCCACCAGGGGGCTCCAAAAGGAGCGGGAGTTCCGGGGTTTGTGATTGGTTGCTCTAAAGTTGTGTTACTGTATAAATACAGAGCTGTCAGATCAGGAGCGCTCTCCTGTCAGACGACTCTAGTTTGTAGTTCAGTAGTTAATAAAGAGGTTGGTTCCGACTCACGCCTTATCGTTGTTCCTCACCCAAATATAATAGTCACGTTGTCGTCAAGTGACGTATTGTGATTTCCCCCCCCCACTTCACTAAACTGGGGGTGGACGTGGCCAGTGCGTGGTGCATCTGGCCCGTGAGCCGCAAGTTTGACACCCCTGCTATAAACCATTTAGAAAGTGCTGTAGAGCACTATGAAGCTGTATACAAGTTTAAGTGCTATTGCTATTGCTACTAACAACCATATGATTCAATGAAGAACTGCAGCAATTCGCTTAACAATCTAGGAAAAGAGGATGTAAAATCAAATGCAACTCACTTAACTGCCTTGCTTAACAATGGAAATTCTGAATCTAATTGAGGTTGTAAGTCAAGGACCATCTGCAGTGTTTCCCAACCTTGGCAACTTGAAGATGTCTGGACTTCAACTCCCAGAATTCCCCAGCCAGCATTCGCTGGCTGGGGAATTCTGGGAGTTGAAGTCCAGACATCTTCAAGTTGCCAAGGTTGGGAAACATTGACCTACAGTATATGCTGGCTTCTTCTAATGCTGATTTCCCCTAGGTTTTTTATATATATATAACTCAAAACAGCAAACTTTCCTTATTTTTCTCCCTCCTGCTTTTAGCAATTTGGTATGATTGACAGTCATTTCAATGTGATGCATAGGTTATACATTTTTTTTAAATAAAGTTAACTATCTTGACATGCAAACGATAATACCTTTTTAGAAGATGAAATGTAAACCCAGAGAAGTATAGCTAAGAAAATATTCAAGTTTCCAGGATTAAAATAAAATGTGTTTAGACAGTAAGTGAGCACACATTTTAAACCAGATATTCCTTAAATTTGGATACTGTTTACATAATTTATATCAAATATTATTTACTGCTGTTAAGAAGAAAATACATTGTATTTATCTTTCCAGTAATTATTCTTACAACTTTGTTATCATGTGCTACATTTCAACCCAACAAAAGGCACTCATTTTTTTCCATAGGTTATGTAACCAAGCAAAAAAAATAAAGGAAGAGAGTAATTCTGCCATAAATACTGTATATAAATAAAATTTACATACACAGTGCATAGCTATCTATTTCCTGTTTTGTTCTATTTCTCACAATACTGTTCCTTATTTTTGACAATGTATCAGTCATTTTTTAAACACAGGAAGACCAAGTTAGCCCCAGTAATTGCTTCTTTAAAGTTGTCATTTTCAATCAATTGTGACAAATGATTTTATTCTAGAATTATTTTTAGCTGCACTGAACCTGAAAACTGTGTGTGTGAGATGGCAACAGCAGGGGGCAGGGGGTGGGAATTGTGATTAAAGTTTTCAATCACTAGGAGTTTCTTTGAAAAATGTGTCTCATTCTTGAAGGAACATAGAAAGCTAGGTAACAGCCTGACAAGAGAACTGGTTCAAACCATCCAGGATATTGACTTTCATTACTTGCAAACTCATTATGATATAAAGACCACATCTCCTGAATATGAAGATGAGCTTTAAGAAGATCGATGTTAGGCACAAATCATCAAGAACAGGAGCTGAATTCAAAGCACTAAGAGGTTATTCTTGTCATCTATACGCATGAATGTAAAGCTAAATTGGTGCTAGAAAAGGGTCACTGGAATTCAAGAGGGGCTGGACGTGGGTCCCTCATGGCTGTGCAATGACCAAGCTAAATTGGCGCTACAATAAGGGTTAGTGAAATTCATGGGGAAGTAGACTTGGGTCCAGGAGTGGGTTCCAAATTTTTTTTTACTACCGGTCTGTGGGTGTGGCTTATTTTGTGGGCGTGGCTTGATGGTCATGTGATGGTGGGCATTGCTTTGTGGTCATGTGACTGGGTGAGAGTGGTTTGGCGGTCATGTGACTGGGGGGAAGTGGCTTTGCGGTCATGTGACTGGGTGGGGCTGCTGGGTGATCATGTGACTGGGTGGTCATGTGGGTGGGTGGGCATGGCCAACTTGACGTCACTCACGTCAAGGGTTAGGTTTAGGGTGCCTGGCCTCTCCTAGCCTCAAAGACCACAATGAGATACAATTTCCCTGTCTATTTACTACTACTGAACATCCAAAATATACTATTTAATCCTATGCATATATGCCACATGTGTACATACATATTACACACAGGCACACAAAAAGATACATTATCTACTATATATACTGTATGTGTATGTACACACACACACACACACACACACACACACACACAGAGCTCTTCTAAAACTACACATTCAACCTCACTTACTGCATTTGGAAAAACACACCCAGAGTCACTTTCTGCCACACATTTAACTATAACGTCTGTACATTAGAACATTACACATGCCTTCAGATGTTCTTCCCTAGCTTGCACATCACTGTTAGAGCCAGGAAATGTCATGGATTGAGTAAAATGTGGTGAAACTCACTTAACAACGCTCTTGCTTAGCAACCAAAATTTTGGGCTCAATTGTGGTCATGAGTCCCCAGGGAGTAGGGCGGCATATAAGAGCACTAAATAAAAATAAATAAAATAAAAAGTCAAGGACTATCTCTGCCTTCCTCTGCATGGAAGCTTTGTCCTAGTAAATTCCTTCTCCTTTCTGGCAATTTTCCTCTCTGTTAGAGGCACCAAAATAATCCAGACAATGTAAGGTTTCCTGCTGCAGCACGGGGTTGGACTAGATCAGTGATGGCGAACCTTTTTTTCCTCGGGTGCCGAAATAGTGCACGCACGCGCTATCGCATGCATGTGTGTGCCCAAACCCATATTCAATGACCCCCCACGCACCCCCACTCCCCGACTTCCGGTGGGCCTGGTAGGCCCATTTTTTGCCCTCCCCAGGCTCCAGAGACTTTCTTGGAGCTTGGGGAGGGCAAAAACGCCCTCCCCTGCCCCTCTGGAGACCCTCCAGAAGTCGAAAACGCCCTCCCAGAACCTCCTCGCGAGCCAAAAAACAGCTGGCGGGTGCCCACATGCGCGCTGGAGCTGAGCTAGGGCAACGGCTCGCGTGCCAGCAGATATGGCTCCGCGTGCCACCTGTGGCACGCGTGCCATAGGTTCGCCATCACGGGACTAGATGATCTCTGAGATATTTTCCAGCCCTAAATTGCTGTGCTGTTTCAAAGTGTCTTCTGAAGCCACGTCTAGTGGCAGGGTTTGTGGTGCATCCTCTTCTTCCTTCCTTCCTTCCTTCCTTCCTTCCTTCCTTCCTTCCTTCCTTCCTTCCTTCCTTCCTTCCTTCCTTTCTTTCTTTCTTTCTCTCTCTCTCTCTGTCTCCTCTCCCTTCCTTCCTTCCATTTTCTTTCTTTTTCTTTCTTTCTCTGTCTTTCTCTTTCTTTCTCTCTTTCTCTGTCTTTCTTCCTTTCTTTATCTTTCTTTCTTTCTTTTCTATCTCTCTCTCTCCCTTCCTTTTTCTTTTTCTTTTTCTTTTTCTTTTTCTTTTTTTCTTTTTCTTTTTCTTTTTCTTTCTCTCTGTCTTCTCTCTCTCTCTCTCCCTCTCCCTCTCCCTCTCTCTCTCTCTCTCTCTCTCTCTCTCTCTCTCTCCCTCCCTCCCTCCCTCCCTCCCTTCCTGTGAAGAACCTCAGAAGGTCTTTGGTAGCAGGAAGAAAAGCCAGACGTTTTGAAACTGAGAACATACCCATTGATCATCTGGCATTCTTAGAGCTCCACTGTTGATCAGCTTAGCCTGAGCAAGGATAGCTTAGCAACCACTTACAATAAGCTCTCAACTCAAACTCCGTGCACGTGGGGATCCCCAAACAGTAAGGATGAAGTGTGAGTAAAAGAGTTTACCCTTCCCTCCTTCCCTCTCCTTCTCCCCCCCTGCCTTTCTCCCTTCCTGTGAAGAACCCCAGAAGGTCTTGGGTAGCAGGAAAAAAAAACAGACGTTTTGAAACTGAAAACATGCCCATTGATCATCTGGCATTTTTAGAGCTCCACTGTTGATTAGCTTAATCTGAAAAGGATAGCTTAGCAGCCACTTACAATAAGGTCTCAACTCAAACTTTATGCATGTGGGGATCCCCAAACAGTGAGCGTTTCTTTCTTTCTTTTTTTCTCCCTTGAAGGTCCCCCCGTACCCCATTTTGGGCCTAGCAAGCTTTCCTACAGCCCCCTGGGAGTCAAAAGGGGCATGGGGGGACCCTGGAAGCAGGAATGGGTTCTAACTTACCTCGCTGCTGGTTCGCTTCCTCCCGCACTGGGTGGCAAAAAAAACAAAGCCAAAAAACAGATGGTCCCCTCATGCACAGTGCTGGAACTTGGCTTCTGCACATGCTCAGAAGAAAAATAAATAAATAAATAAAATAAATTTGAAAAAAATTGAAAAAAGATGGCGGCGCCCACAGACCGGCACCGACCAATCCGGTTCGGTGACATCATTGTGATGTCACCAGCAGGTCGCTACCAGTTCGGGTGAACCGGTCTGAACCGGGAGGAACCCACCCCTGCTTGGGTCCCTTGAGACTGTTCAATGCCTCTAAACTGACTATGAGCGCTCTGCAGGCTTCCCAAACCCTCTGCATGCCCCGTTTTTGCAAAAAAAATGGGGGGGGGGCAAAAATGGGCCATTTTTTGCAAAAACAGGGGCGTTTTTCCTCCCCCCACCCCCTAGGAGTGCTCTGCAGGCTTCCCAAACCCTCTGCATGCTCTGTTATTGCAAAAAAGGGGGGGAGGGCGAAAAACGGGCCATTTTTTCGCAAAAACAGGTGTTTTTGCCTTCTAATTACCCCATCTAGCATGACTGGAGGAGGAATTCTGGGAGTTGAAGTCCACTAGTCTTAAAGCTGTCAAGTTTGAAGACCCCTGGCTTAGGGGTTAGGGGTGCAAGGGTCTTCAAACTTGGCAAGTTTAAGACTTGTGGACTTCAACTCCCATTCCTGAGCTAGCATTACTGGAGGAGGAATTCTGGGAGTTGAAGTCCACAAGTCTTAAAGCTGTCAAGTTTGAAGTTTGTAAAAAGTATACATGGTTGTAAAAAATATACATGGTTGTAAAAAGTATTCTGCTACACTGGTATTTTATTAAATAATATATTACTACACCATTTGGTTCAGAATACTTTTTTCCTTGTTTTCCTCCTCTAAAATCTAGGTGCGTCTTATACTCCGAAAAATACGGTACTTGCTTAAAACTACCAGTAGCCTCTATGAAGGAAAAAAACATTTTCATTTATTAATGTGAGTAGCATATTTTTCTGCAAGCTGTATTATTTCATTTTGGATGCATTCAGAAGACTAACGTCCAAGATTATTGGGGAAATTATTCTAAAATGCAAAAGGGGTTTTTAAAGGAATTTGGGATGTTGCAAATCTGAGTGGTAGGCCTCTTCTAACCTCCTAATCAAAATTAGAAACACAGGGACCAAGAAGACAGGGCTTAGATACAGGCCTTTATGTTCTCGTTTTCCTCCCTGTACCTGTATGTGAGCAGCCTAAGTGTCTGCATCTGATTACTATAAGGTGACCAGACATCCCGCTTTTGGCGGGACAGACACACTTTTCAAGCATGTGTCCCGCGTCCCGCATTCTTTCCAAAAAGTCACACTTAGAAGGGGAAGCACAAAAGAGAGGTACTACCACCAAAATAAAAACCGGAAACAAGTCGGGCTCTTTGAAAGCAGGGGACAGCATCAGGGAAGGTTTCCCTGACGGAGGTGCCAGCGAGTCCTTCGCCTGAGCCGCAGTAATTTCAGCGGGCCGGCTGCCTGCTGGGGGGAGGGGGAAGGGGGGCTGCTCCTCCTCTCCTTCCCCTGCCCCATCCCTAGCCCCGCCCTCGGAGGCGCCGCTGCTGTTGGGATGCGGGTGGAGGGGTGAGGGACGAGGAGCCGTCGCCGCTGCCATCGTCTCAGAAAAAGGGGGTTGAGGCGCCGCTGCAGACTCAGAGTGGCGGTTTGAGCTCACAAGCGGCCCCTCCGGTGGCGCAAACAGCCCTTCCTCGTCCCCCTCCCCTTCCTTCCCCCCCGTCTCCTCGCTGCCGCCGTTGCCCTGGGGCCGGGCGAGCGACCGGGAGACCGCGGGGCTTGGATGCCTGGAGCTCGCGACAGAGACCTAGCCCCGAGCCCGCCATGGGCTGCTGCGGGAGCGCTGCCTCGCAGGTAAGCTGCCGGCTGCCTCCTTTCCCCGTCTCCCTCCTCCCGTTCTTCGCTTGCCAGCCCAAGCCACTGCCGGCTCCTGAAGGGGAGGCGGGAGGTGAGGAAAGGCCTCCCGCCTCCCCCCCAATGGATGCCGACATTTGCATTGTTTTGCCCTCTGCGCATGCGCAGAGGACAAAACTCAAATGGCGGCGCCTAGGCGGGCCCGCCCCCCATCCCGCTTTAAAAAAAAATCTGGTCACTTTAGATTACTATGGAATGAGAGGCAGGATTGACTGTCCCTTCTCCTGACTCCTCAGTCTGCTCAATTATTTAGAAATGGGAATTACAACACCCAGGAAGAATATCAGCTACACAAAGGAACAGGTATGGGAATCACAAGAAGAAGGCTGCTTGCATTAGTGAACTGGTATAACACTCTGCTTTCAGGAGGAATTCCATCTTTTCAATGCTGATCTAATTGATTTGGGTACACCCATATTCAGTGAACAACCTACTCCACATAAGTATGATATCTTTAAACTCCGCTTCTGCATCAATTAAGCTGATGACCAGTTTTCTCTTTCATTAGTTGTCACCAAAATGTTCGGGCAAACAGTGGGGCTCATTTAACAGATGTGGTCTGGTGAAACTGTTCTGGGTGTGGCAACCACTGATTCAGCTTAAAGAGGGAATGATGCAATTGATCTTGAAATAATCTTTGCACATAGACATCATTTGTCCATATATGCAAATATCTAAATTGCTTTGAGCTTCCATTCTACCAAGAAAAAGGCTTTAGGAACTGCTGCAATAGCACTTACTTTGTTTTTCACAACTAGTTTTTTTTTTAAAGAAAAATGTATTTAAGATTAAATGTATGATTTAGGAGCAGAAAATACATTATATATTGTCTGATTTGCCACAGACCCTCTCATTCTGCCTTCAGACTTCTAGTTTAGATTCTTCAATGCATTGAGACCCATGTTCTGAGCTTCTACATCATGGGTGTCAAACTCGCGGCGCCACATTGCCGTCACGTGAAGTTTCGCGACATTTTTTCCCTTTGCGGAGCTGGGGTGGATGTGGCCTGTATGTGACATATTCGGCCCGCGGGCTGCCAGTTTGACACCCCTGCTCTATATGTTATTCAGGAAACTCGAGGAGGAAGAAGCATAAAGTACATTTGGTACCTTGAGTTATTTATAAAAAATAATAAAGGCGGAATAAAAATAATAAAACAATATACCCTAGTAGAGTCTAACCTCTGGAATGGAAGATCCATTTAGCTTCCTTGGCACAATGTACAAATGCTTCAATCCCGCATTCTTTTTCTCTTATCTCAGTCTATCCCTGCAATTTCCCAGTGGTCTCCATCCAGGATTCACCTTCTCAGGGGCCGGTTGCTCTCTTACCTCACTACCAGTGCGCTGCAAGCGCATCGCCATGTTTCGTGCACGTGCATCACCATGTTTCGTGCACACATGCGCTCGCTACGCGCGCACGCCCCCTCACGTGATTTTGCTTTCGCGCATGCGCAGGAAGCAAAAAAAGCCCAAAAATTCTGAAAAAAAGATGGCGACACATGACGGACAAGTGAAGACGTCACCGGAGGTGTCGCGCGCAAATTGCGTAATCGGCCGGACGCTACCGGTGCGGTAGAGTGGACCACACCGGTAGGAACCCACCACTGATCCTGCTTAACTTTTCAAGATTAGTCAAAATTTATACTTGTATATAAAATTATGATTAGTAGCTGCTGGCCTTCCCGCAAACTGTAGAATAAGTTTATTAAGATAGCTAGGAATTATGTTGCAATGGTGTACTTCTGTTTATAGAGCCCCAAGGGAGACTGTGATTGCTTAAAGGGCCACTCCCAGGAAGTTTAAAGAGATAGTCATGAAGATCCACCTCTCCATCTCCAGATTCCTCTCCTGCCCTTCCAGCCCCTTTCTGCTTCTCTAACCAATGATCTCAATCGCCCATGGAGAGGCGGAGTGCCTGGAGGCTGTTGAGTCAAACTAGGGAAGACAGTACCCCAAAAATGATCATTTTGCTTCTTCCAGGATTTATTGCAGCTTTGTCAGTGTTTCTCTCCAGCCAGACATCTCCAGTAACTGCCCTAGCAGCTCAGAATACAACCTCTTCAAGGTACAACCATTGTATGTTTTTCTCTGTCTTGTCTAACTAACTCAGAGTCATAAATAGCATCTATAATTTCAGATTCTCCTAAATGGTTCATTATTCTAGATTGAGATTATGCACTTTTCTAGAATCTATTACTTAAAAGACACCTTTAGCTTCTCTTTACTGAATTCTTTTTAATCCTCTTTCTGTTTGTTTCTTCTTTTACCATAAATATCTGTTTGCTTAATACTTGAGTCAGCCTATTTGTAGCAGGGTTGCTATGAAACAGGGATTCATCTGAGTTCACAGGATGGAGTTGCACTGTCTGATTAGAAAGATGTCTACTTCTCTATTTTCTTCTAATTTTCTTTTTAAATTAGCATTTACAGTACCAAATATATATGTAATCTAATATTTTATGGTATCTTAGGCAAGACTGGTGCATTCCGAAAACTGAGTAGGCAGTTAATATGTATAGATAGATAGATAGATAGACAGACAGACAGACAGACAGACAGACAGACAGACAGACAGACAGACAGATAGATAGATAGATAGATTTATTCATAAATTATTTCATATTAACATTAATAGTTTTTAATTACCTTTAAGTTAATTGCAGTTTCATCTCAATTCAGATCACATTTTTGTTCTGGGCCTACCTTTTTTTGCAGTGGGGGGCCTAAACAAAGACCACTTTCATAGGGGAATAAGCAAATCATATTTTTCTGCATACCTTCAACTTTTGTCTTTAGGAATCTGTAATTATCCTTATTCAGTAGCTTTAGTTACTTTGCATCCACCTGGCTTCTCCTCCCCTCCTTCCTCACATGAAAATAAGACCTGTGTCTATAGAAAATGAGCATGAGTGTACAGCAGTGTCCTCCTTTTCACAGTCAGCAGATGTTCTTATTTTTGGAATTATATGTGACTCTGGAAGTGGGCTGTATAGTTCCCTTATAGTTTGTCCACTAGGTTCTGTAAATCACATTCCTTAAAGCAAGTAGAATCATTGTTCAAGTAGAACAATCAAGTAGAACATGGGTGGGATTTTTTGGTCATCTCATTATCTAGGAGTTAATCTATGGTTTATCGTACTATATTTGTTTTCTAGGCTCGAAAACATGGACAGCCTTTCTGCAGCAAACACCACCTTTGCCCTCAACCTCTTCAAGAAGCTTAGTGCAAATGATCCTACCAACAACTTGTTTTTTTCTCCTTTGAGTATGTCTTCTGCACTGCTTATGGTCTCAGTGGGGGCCAGAAATAACACAGAAGCTCAGATGTTAAAGGTATATCAAGATACAATTTATCAAAAAGGAAAAAAGGGGTTGGCTGTGAGCTGGTCCCCACCCTTGCTAGCCAATTATGGGAACATCCATTTTATTTATTTATAAAGTTTATATGATGCCCATTTTGCAATCATGCAACTGTGGGCGGCTAATCTATCATCTGCTCTAAAAAGTTCCATGTACGTTTATCACATCAACCTAGCTACACTCCTAACATGATGCTGTTCGTGCAATTGCCAACTGTCTGATTAGCTTTTGAAAAATGCAATAAGCACAAGAGATGCCATTGTTATCGAGATTCTTTAACTCTGCTCCCAATTCTCATCCAGATTTGGGATTCTGTTTGCATGAGGATGGGAGCAGCTCCTATTTGCTTGGAATGTAACAGCATGCATTGGAAGTCTGATAGAGATTCAGCCCTCTGTGCTTGACTTTTTCAAAGCCATTATGGCAATTGCTAATTATGGAAATAGCAATAGTACTAAGACTTATATACTATTTCATAGTGCTTTCCAGCCCTCTCTAAGCAGTTTACAGACTCAGCACATTGCCCTCAACAATCTGGGTCCTCATTTTACCAAGGTGACCAACTTTTTTACAATGAAAAGGAGGACAAATAAATTGAAAAAAAATATCGTAAATAAAACATTTTATTCATTGCAACAATAATACACTATAATATGATATATGCATAATAAAAACATTTGTAACATTTTATATTGTAATTATGCTTACATGCCTGTTAATTATTATTTAAATGAGTACTTTTCCATTGAATTAATATTTTTTGTCAATGTATTAATATTTTTTGTCAATGTCAAGGCCTTGGGGAAGGGTCCCGCTGCCTGCCCCGCCCCATCCCCTGCCCGAAACCCCAAACTCTGCCCCACCACGAGACGCACCACTTACTGGAGTTTTGCAGCTCCGTAGTCTCCCGACTTGTCTGTTTAGGAAAAAAACTTTGCATAGTACAGAAACTCTTCTCGCGAGGCTCTGCGCGCAACGATTGGATTATAGAGATACCCTTCACCACAATTACCCCAAAATCAGGACAATTTAATGATATGCTGTGGTAGGAAAAACATGCCACCTCCAGTTTAAGTTCTAAAATTGACTTCATTTTCTTTTAAATAAAAGGAACGCCAAACTTGGGGAATGGAGAGATCAGGGATGGGTTCTGGTTTTCTTCACTGCAGGTTTGCTCAGTGGCGCTTCGCATGCGCAGAAACCAAAAACTAGATGGCAGCGAGAGATCCAGTTTGGGGGCGTGGCAGGCCTGGGTCGCTGCCAGTTCCAGCAACCCAGGCCGCCAAATTACTACCAGTTCTATAGAACCGGTCCAAACCAGGAGGAACCTACCTCTGGGACAGATGGACACAGAATCTTGGTTCTGGTACACGTTTGTACTTCAATCCAGGATATCCATAGCATTCATTTATTTCTCAAATATATAGGCCGCCCAGAGTCATTATGAATTAAAAACAGGTCTAATACAATAAAAAACAAAAAGACAATAATACAGGCCTACCCAACAGAATCCACTCAAGGTGGATGCTTCTTAGCTTTGCATCAAGGGAAAAAAGCCAGTTCTTCAAGGCCCATTTGAAGGATGGCATGGTCAGGGGAACTCGAATCTCTGAGGCGAAATTGTTTCAGAGAGCAAATATTGTGACAGAGAACAAATATTGTGACAGAGAAGGCAAGACATGGCACTGTTTTAAAGATGGCTCCTATAGCAGGTACAAGAACGTTCCTTCTGCTTCTTAAAAAAATATTTTATGCATGGAAGGATTGCTCCTTCTGATTTAGAAATCTATTTTTCCAGGAAAGGAACATTTATAAAAATCCTCTATCTCTCTTCCTTGTCAGTAAAATTGATTTTCAAAGGAGATCAATGACTAGGATTTTGAAATATGGAGAAGTCCAAACATGTACAGTAAAGTCAAGTCAAGCTTAACTTTTAGGGACTTTATGGACACCCGTACTATATCAGTTTCCTTGGCAACAGTAGGGAATCAGTTGCCTTTAAGGAAGGATTTTTTTAAAAAAAAATCCAGCCTCCTCTGTAAGCTTGGGGTTCAATCACTACCCAAATATTAACTAGGCCCAATCGTGTTTGGCTTTCATTAGCCATTAACTTTAAAAGCTATACATCTGCAGGTAATCCTTCAAAAAAATTACCTCCAAAATATGTAGAGATTGTTTGAAATGTGTAAAGTTTTCCAAGGTCTGCTATTGTTGTTATACATTTTGAATCGATGTGAAACTTAATTTGATTAACCATATATCATCTTATAGGTGCTATCTGTACCCAAAGATGAAGAGGTTCACCAAAGATTTGAGAAACTTATTTCTGATATCAACAAACCAGGTGCCAATTATAGCCTCAGTCTAGTCAACCAGCTGTTTGGAGAAACATCATATGATTTTCTTGCAGTAAGTTACATACATGTTGGAGAACTGGCTGGAAACAACCATAAATGCTCTGTTTGTTCTAATGTTTGCCTATCTCATTGCAATTGCAGTTTGGCTCTAATAAAGTACTGAACATTCCTATAATTTTACTTGGTTCATTGAATAATCTAAAGGAGAAATTAAAAAGTCTAGCTCCTTTTACTGAGAATGTTACAGGAACACTCAGTAGGATATAGAACTTTCAAATAAAAGTCATAAATGGAACCATATGATCCATAATTTCCAGATATATTTTTGAATAAACTATGTTATCTTAGGTTAATTCCATACTAGTTCCTAATAGCTGATAAACTTTTTCTAGGCTGTATTAAATATCTAATGTCATTGGCTGGTTTTAGGTAATATTCAGTGTAATAAATAATGTTTCCAGATTGTTGGTTCATAGAAAAATGAGCCAAAAGCTATTCATATTTTTATTACTGCTTCTGTTATTGAGATGTCATTGTTTCTTTAGTCATTTATAGAATCCACTCAGAGATTCTACCATGCAGGTCTGGAGAAACTTAACTTCAAACAAGCTTCAGAAGATTCGAGAAAACATATAAATGCCTGGGTAGAAGAAAAAACCTCAGGTGAGAATAATAACAGAGTTAATTAGTAGCTGCATTAAGTAAGGCATGCAATATTGTGTGTGCATGTGAGACAGACAAGGCAGGCAAACCCACCATAGTTAACCATTACTTGCTACATAGAAGCCCATCAAACCTAAGATGAAATTCTAGCCATGAATATATGATTGGTTTTATTGATGGACCCATCTGAGCATACTTCCATTATTTAACTTGCCTGTTGTTTAACTTGTATGTGTGTAGTAACCTTAGTAAATAATGATATAAAATGGGTAACTATAGGTATATAAATGTTAAGGGAGGGTGGATGGGTGGGTGGATGGATGGAGGTTGGACTGGCCCTGAGGAAGCAAAAGCTATATTCCATCCTCAGTCAGAGGCACTCTCTAGGTAACCACCTTGAGCTCCTGAAGAGAGAAATCTAATAATTAAATTAAAATGAGAGGGGGGAGGAGAGGGAGAGAGGGAGAGTGATATATGTTAAGACATAATACATCTTTATCAATTAAAGCAGTTTTTTAAAAAAAAAACTTTCAAAGGAAAAATTCAGGATCTGCTTGTCCCTGGAATAATTGATTCGCTTACAAAACTGGTTTTGGTGAATGCTATATATTTCAAGGGAAACTGGGCAGAGAAATTCAACAAAAATCACACACAGGAAAAGCCATTCCGGATTAACAAGGTATTCATTTATTAACACAGTAAAAAAGACATTCTAAATATTTTCAATTGTGTTATTTTGTATATATCTGAAGCAAGTGTGGAATTAATTTGAAACATTCCTGTAGCAAAGAAATTGCTTACTCCTTACATTTTATTGATCTTCATGGAAATGGATGAATCATGAAGATCAGTCGTCTTGAGTCCTGCAGACTTTGTGTGTAGCAATTCAGGCTTTTCAGTCATTGAAACTTTTTATGCAGGGATTTCTAGTTCAGCACCACTCCCACTAATTCTATGTGATTAACCGCAATAACTACGGAGTGATTAGTGAATATATTTGCTGAGTATAGTGTTCTTTTATGTATTTTCACCTGGAAGTATTCGATGGAGGTGGAACAGGCACAATATGTTTCTATGTTGCTCTCCACAAAGAAGGCTAGTTTTGATTTTATAAACATCTGTTCATTTGAGAAAACTGCTGATTAAAACCACTGAACTGTGCTACATTGCATTCTTTTACTCACAGAATTGAGTAAAATGTTCTAAAAGTCATAATCTTTGTCTGTTTTTAAATCTAATCCTTAATATTCTAAACTTGTTCAACTTCTATGAAAAGTAAATGATCACTATGTATAAAGACCAGAAAATCTGGTGGATGGCTGAGACATGATAAATGCTCATATAAATGCTCAGTTTTATTTAAAAAGTTAAAGCAAAAGATGGAACTTTAAGGCTAAACTAAGGTGACCAGACGTCCCGCTTTTGGCGGGACAGACACGCTTTTCAAGCGTGTGTCCCGCGTCCCGCATTCTTTCCAAAAAGTCACGCTTTTTTTGAAAGAATGCCGAAACAGCGGGACGTCTGGTCACCTTACGAGTCTTGGCTCTCCTGCTCCCTCTCCGCCAGTGCTGGGCTGCTGGAGCGCTCACGAACACACATACACACACACACACACACACACACACACACACACACACACACACACACACACGCATGCAGCCTCTCCAGAGAATGAACTTGCGAGTAGTCCGGATCTGAAAGCCGCGCCTGGAGAGGGAGGTCCTGGGGTTGCTGCAGCCCCAACAGAGGTAGCGTGGCCAGCTGGTGTGTCCGGGGCGGAGCCGTACGATTCCCTCCTTCCTTCCCTCGCTCGCTCATTTTTCTTCCGGCCGCGCCGGGCTTGACCCGAGTTTGCGGTCTTGCAAAGGCGGCGGAGCGAACCCCGACTCCGGGAAGTTGCTGGGCGCGAAGCAAAAATGAAAGAGAAGCGGGGAGGCGAGGAAGGGAAAGAGGGCAGGGCTTCCACGGCCCTGGGAGGCGGGGTCGGGCTGGCTGGGTGGGTGGGAAGGATGGGCGAATCGGCAGGCCGGCATCCAACCGATGCAGCCGGGAGACTTCTAGCCACCCTCTCCGGCCGCTGCAAAAAAAAAAAATGCACCGGCGGCTTTGCATGCATTGCTTCCCAGCCACCCCCCTCTTTGCAGAAACGGGGCTCGGGGGCGATGCCTGCTCCTGCAAAACATTTGCACAACCACCTTGCGAGGTCGGCCGGGCTTTGCAAAGGCGCCGGGTGTGTGTGTGGACACCATTGATGGGGGGGCGGGGCCGCCTGGACACCGACATTAGCTGTCTTTTGCCCTCTGCGCATGCGCAGCATTCTGCGCATGCGTAGAAGGCAAAACTCAAATTGTGTCCCGCTTAAAAAAAATATATCTGGTCACTTTAGGCTAAACACCTGATAGAATTATTTGTATTTCCTATTTATTTGAAAGATTTCTTCTAACATACGTTTTCCCCACTTGTAGAATGAAAGGAAAACAGTGCAGATGATGTTCAGGAAAGCAAAATACAACATGGCCCACATATCGGCCTATCAGACTTCAGTTCTTGAGATTCCATATATTGGTAATGAGTTGAGCATGATCATTCTGCTCCCTGATGAGATTGAAGATAACTCTACTGGATTGGAAAAGGTGAGTTTTTCTTTCATGAAACAGAATTTAAGCCCTCGTCCGTCTGAAAACATCTCTGATACTAGCTGTATGCTGCCCTTTTTAATACTGAAGCTTGGCTTTCTGCAATTATAGTTAGTACTATTCAATTGACTTGCATTTCCCCTTCTTTTGAAAAGATGAAAAAAAAAGTCTAAAGAACACCAGCGAATGCATTTATATTTCAAAGTATTGTATACACAGGGTGATTCCATCAGCAGCTGATGTGTACAAGGCAATTGATAAGGTTGCTAATAATGTACAGTATTTCTTCTGACATACTAAGATGCAAGGGATTCAGTTTTCGATTCTTCAATTTATACTGTTTCATGTTGAAATAGCTACCAAGATTTGTAGCTTGAAGGAAAGAATAAACAAGTTCATATAGCTGAGGTATTTTTTTGTGTGAGTATGTGCCTTCAAGTAAGGTTTAGCTTCTGGCAACTGTCTGGACAAATCCAAGTGGTTTATTTGGCAACATTTTCAGAAGTTGTTTGCCCTTGCCTGCTTCCTAGTGCTAAGAGAGTATAACTGTCCCCAAATCACCAAATCTAGTAATTCATATCAAAGTGATGATTTATATTCCAGTGCTTTTAACCACTATACCAAACTAGGTCTCATTTTTAACTTTTCCTTCAGCATTTCTTTTATGTTTTAAGCATAATTGTAAATTATTGGGTTTTCTGGAATGAAAATCGGTATAAAATTTGATACAAACATGAATGAATTATAAAAAATATTTCTTATTAGCACGCGGGTTTTTTCTGATGCAATATATATATATATATATATATATATATATACATTTGTCTGGGCTGTTTTGTAAACAATTCTAGAAGTGGTGTAGGGGTATCAAACTGGATTCCTTCGAGGGCCGGATCAGCATTGTAGTTCTCCTCCGCGGGCCGGCTGGGGGTGGAGAGAGACGGGATGGATGTCTCCTGCAGCATCCTGCCGGCCAAAATGGGGAATGGGGGGGGCTGCACATACGGCACCCTGCATCCCATTTTGGCCAGCAGACTGCTGCAGGAGGCTGTCCAGGCCAAAAATGGGGCAGAGAAGGCCACATGCGCCCCCCTCCTTTCATTTTGGCTTGCAGAGGCACCATGGGCTGCTCCTGTTATTATTTGTAAGCCAGCTTTGTGGGCCAGATTTTAAAAACCCATGGGGCACATCCAGCCCCCGGGCCTTGAGTTTGAGACCCCTGAACTAGTGACTCTGCCAGGTGGATCTGGTTTATATCCCACATGTTTGTTAAATAATGTATTGAGTTAGAAATGGATGTACTTTGAATATAAAGCTACATTTATAATCCTATTTTTTCTCCTGGATCTAAGGTTTACATTATTTTTGTGACTTTCAGGATTTTTCTGTCACTGTGAACATCTGCATCATATTGTGTTAATATCAGGATAAGTCATAGTGTCATATAACTATGAAGTTCTTTCTCCTTTAATGCTTTTCATCCTATTTTAGCTGGAGAGAGAAATTACTTATGAGAAACTCATGGACTGGATCAAACCAGAGAAGATGTTCCCAAGAGAAATTGAACTCTCCTTTCCCAAATTCAAATTGGAAGAAAAATATGACCTGAAGCCTGTTCTGAGAAGCATGGGAATGACTGATGCATTTGATGAGGGCAAGGCAGACTTCTCTGGAATGTCAACTAACAATGATTTAGTCATATCTGAAGTTGTTCACAAATCATTCATAGAAGTCAATGAAGAAGGCACTGAGGCAGCTGCTGCTACTGCTGCAATAATGGTATTCAAGAGTGCACGTTTGCCAGTCGAATTCAAAGCTGACCATCCCTTCCTCTTTTCTATTATTGACAAATCTACAAACAGCATCCTGTTCTTTGGTAGGTATAGTTCTCCGTAGTGGGTGCATCCAGCATCCAGCTCTGACCCTTAATTCCTCATCAGATTTGTTTAAACCATGTGATCACTATCACACTTATGATCTTCTCTGTAATTAGGGTAGAGATAGTTCCTTTGTAATACTCCATAATACTGGGTTTTAATTCTTTCTTTCCAGAATTATTTTTAATCAATTCAAGAAAATAAGTTTTTAGTACAAGTGTTCTGACTGGTAGATATAATCCTGCAAAATTGCTTTGTTTATAGGAATGTGGGCTGTGGAGGAATAGTTTGTAAGCATATATCAAGGTATTACAACACAGATGTAACTATGTATCTGCCCAGTGTACATTTCCATGTGATGATACAAGTACAGTCAGCTCAGCTTCCATTGTGACATCATGTTTTTCACTTGAGTGACATCCTGACTAGTTGTAGATGCTTCTGCTTGGCTTATCATAGCAAGGGTACACAGTGCTAGAATGAACACACACACACACACACACACACACACACACACACACACACACACACACACACACACACACACACACACACACACACACACACACACACACATATATATATATATATATATATATATATATATATATATATATATATATATATATATATATATGATCATCATTTAATCAGGCAGTTTGATTCTATGTAACTCCAATATCTACAAATGATATGTACCTTATATAATTCTTATTTTGCTGTAGTCTTTCACGTAATCAAAATCACGAAATAAAAGAGCATTTGATTATGTTGCTTTCAGATTTATTTAACAGCTGGTATGGTGATAGACCCTTTACATCAGGGGTCCCCAAGGCCTGGTCCATGGCCCCATACTGGTCCATTGTCCATTGGGAACTGGATCACACAAGCGGCGGACGAGCATGCAAAGCTTCATTTGCATATGCACGGGATTAGATTGAGTGCACAAACCCTTCCCCTCCCCCACCACCGCCGATCCATGTAGTCAAAAGGTGCTTTATATAACTCAGCTCCCATATCACTGAAATTCATCAGTTACACCCAAATTGTATTTCAGGTAGTCCTTGACTGTAATCGAGCTCAGAATTACAGTCTTAAGTCAAGATATCATGTGACCAGATTCTATGATATGATAGTTATAATGATGATCATTAAGTGAACATGCGGTTGTTAAGAAAATCCATTTTCCCCAATGGGCATTTTTTGCTGGAAGCTGGAAGTGAAAGCTGGAAACTGGCAAAAAATAAAAGTTGCGAATTGTGGTCATGGGACCATGGGATGCTGCAAATAGCCATAAAGGTGAGTCAGTTGCCAAGTGCCCAAAATACAATCACATAACCACAAGATGTGTGCCTGGCTAGCTTTAACTCTGAAACCAGTGGTGGGTTCCTACCAGTGCGGTCCACTATATAGCACCGGTAGTGGCCCACTGGTGACGTCACAGTACCGGTGCGGTCGGTTGCCGGTGCCTGGGCACTGCCATTTTTTTTAAAAAAAATTATTATTATTTTAATTTTCTTCTGCACATGCCCAGAAGCTGAGTTTCCGGCACTGCTCAGGCGCTGCCTTCCTACCCCACAGTGAGTCCAAGCAGGGGAGGATGACTGAGGGAGCGCGTGAGACACTGAAAGAATGGGCGGCAGGACCTATCTCAGTTCCCCTCCCTTCAGCAGTCTGAGAAGCCACGAATGCGCGGTGATAATCCTAGGCATTTTTCCACGTTTGAGGCTTCTCGAGCTGCCGAGGGGAGGGGGAATGGGCGGCAGGACCTATTTCAGTTCCCCTCCCTTCAGCAGTCCGAGAAGCCACGAACGCGTGGTGATGATCCCAGGCATTTTCGCACGTTCGAGGCTTCTCGAGCTGCTGAGGAGAGGGGGAACGGGCGGCAAGAGCCTAGGATCATCGAATGGGGAGAAGCATTGAAGCCGGACGGAACCTCCTAGAAGAACCACTGCCGCGGTCTTGCTGCACCCATCTTGGGGGGTGGCTTTGCGGGTGGGCAATGCCCCCCCATTTCTCCGGCCGCTGCCAAGCTCCCGAGGCCCACGCCCACCTGGTCACATGGCTGGCAAGCCACACCCACAAAATAAGCCACGCCCACAGAGTGGTAGTAAAAAAATTAGGAACCCGTCCCTGTCTGAAACCACATCGTAAGTAGCTCTGGGGAGGACTGTTGTAACTTTATTAAGGACCAGTTGGAAGTCAATGATGACCTGTAAAAAATTATTTTTTGGATTAATAGGATGGAATGGATATCCATTTCAGCCAAATGTCTATTAAATTAAATTTATTATTTTAGTGAATGAATATGGCAAGTTGGATAAAAAGGCTGGCGGGTGTTGCTTCCCCTCTCTCTCCATCACAGCATGGCACATCCCACTGATCCATCTATCAAATCTTCTAAGTGCACAAACTTCAAAAAAAAAACCCTATTGGAAATCGTGAATGAATGAATTTTGTAATACAGCCAAAGAAAAACCAATAAGCCCTATACATTCACTTAAGAGAATAAAATCTGGTAGAAGAAGCAGCAATGTAAAAGTAATGCCACACAGTAAGGTATTAGCACTGTGAGAGAGGGATTATGACTTTTGCTGGTTACATTATCTGCTGCTATATTCACCATCCCACAAAAGTTTTCTCTCTTCTAGGCAGTAGCAGGCGTTCTGTCCCATGTAAAAGGAATGAGATGACTTGGAAAGTTTGCACAATACCCTAAAAATTCACAATATAGCAGGGCACACTTTATTAATAGTAATTTAAAAAATGAATTATTACCTAGTAGTGAAACTGCAGAATAACTAGATTCCTTATAATGGAAAATGAGGAATCAGATTGTTGGGGGAAATATGCTTACTTTGTAAACTACTTAGAGAGTGTATGAAGCGGTAGATACTGTAAGTCTTAGTGCTATTGCTATTAAAAATCACACGATTCACTTAACTGCAGCAATTTGCTTAACAACCTGGGAAAAGAGGGCATAAATAAAATACGACTCACTTAACTGCCTTCTTTAACAACGGAAATTCTGGACCTAATTGAGGTTGTAAGTCAAGGACTTCCTCTATTGTGGACTCCCCCTACTTTTTATACTGTATATAACTCAAAGCAGCAAATATACCTAATATTTTTCCCTCCCACTTTTAGCAATTTGATATGATTGACAGCCATTTTACCCTCACACTTTTTAAAATGTTTATTATTCTTTAACATGCAAATTTTTAAATGTTTATTATGCTTAACATGCAAACGATAATACATTTTTAAAAGATGAAATGTAAATAAGATCCAAACTCACGGAAGCATAGCTAGGAAATTCTAAGGGTTTTCAAGTTTCATGATTAAAATAAAATGTGTTTAGACAGTAAGTGAGCAAACATTTTAAGCCAGATGTTCCTTAAATTTGGATACTGTTTACATAATTTATATAAAATGTTATTTACTGCTGTTAAAAAGAAAAGACATTGTATTTATCTTTCCAGTCATTATTCTTAAAACTCTGTTATCAGGTGCTTCATTGCAAGCCAACAAAAGGAACTAAAAGAAGTTCATAGGTTGTGTAACCAAGCCAAAAAAATAAAAAATAAAGGAAGAGAGTAATTCTGCCATAAATATTGTATATAAATATAATTTGCATGTACACAGCGCATGACTATCTATTTCCTGTTTTGTTCTATTTCTCACAGTACTGTTCCTTATTTTTGACAATGTATCACATTTGTTAACCTTAGGAAGAACCAAGCTAGCCCCGGAAATTGCTTCTTTAAAGTTATCATTTTCAATCAGTTGTGATAAATGATTTTATTCTAGATTTATTTTATGCTGTACTGAACCTGAAAACTTTGTGTGCGATGGCAACAGCGGGGTGTGTGTGTGGATTTTGATTCAAGATTCATAGGAGTTTCTTTGATAAATGTGTCTAATTCTTGAAGGAACATAGAAAGCTAGGTACAGCCTGATAACAGAACTGGTTCAAACCATCAAAGATATTGACTTTCATTACTTGCAAACTAGAATAAAGGTCAGTGAAATTCATGGGTAACTAGACTTGGGTCCCTTGAGACTGTTCAATGACTCTAAACTGATTATGTGTTTAACTGCACCTTCCAGTTCAGCCTGCTCATCTTCTACAATCATACTAAGAATGTCTATGGAGATTCTCAGTCATCAAGGTCATGGTTGTCCCAAAGGTGGTTTTTCAAAAGGCAATTGGACTTTGTTTTTATTTGAAGATGTTTCGCTTCTCATCCAAGAAACTTCTTCAGTTCAGTTACAAAACTGAAAAAGTTTCTTGGGTGAGAAGCGAAACATTTTCAAGAAAAAACAAAGCCCAGTTGCCTTTTGAAAAAGCACCTTTGGGGCATACTAAGAATACTAAGGGATGCTGTGGTACTGTGCTTCCCCGAAAATAAGACAGGGGCTTATATTTTTTTGAACCCCGAAATATGGCCTTGGCTTTATTATCAGGGGGGCTTATTATTTTCGGGGTGCAGGTGGTGGGGTGGGGCGGGCCGCCCGCGAGACCCTCATCTGACTGGAATCTGGCAGCTCCATGGCGTCTCTCAGCCAGTCTGTTTAGTTCCAGTTCCAGCTCCAGCTCCAGCCATCACCATACAGTGGGAAGCGCACTCGCAGAGCGGCCACTGCCCTGGCTGGGGTTTGGAAGCCGCAGAGCCAGAGTTTGGGGGAGAGAAAGAAAGAAAGACTTCTGTTGCTTCTGCTTTTGGCTGCACGCAAAGAAAGCAGCAGAAGTCTTTCTTCCTTTCTTTCCCACAAACTCCGGCTCTTCGGCTTCCAAACCACAGCGAGGGCAGCGGCCGCTCTGGACAGGCGTCTAGGATGGGCATCTCGCAGTGGGGCGCAATTTGGGGATGGCGGGTGGGCTGGGCTGCAAGATGCACGTCCTACCTGGGACTTGTAGCTCCATCACGTTCCTCGGCGTTGTGTCCAGAGAAGCCCATTGTAAAAGAAAACTTCTCGTGAGTTCAATCAAGGGTTCTGCAACGTCAGTAGCCGCAGAGACACAAGCAGCGAGTGCCCGAGAGTCACGGTGCACCAGCACCTCTGTCGTGGGGAACAGCGGCAGCAGCCCCAGGCCAGCACACGGCTCCCCCGGCAGAAGCCTAGAAAGCCTTGGCCGCTGCATGCGCGGCGACAGGGACGGGCTGGATGCACCCGTCTGCTGCTCAAGCCCTGCGCTTGTGGGCTCGCTGTAACTGACCAGCCTCACCACATCGGTCTCGATCTCACTCTCCCAGCCGGGAGCCGCTCTGATAGAGATAGAGAGAGAGAGAGAGAGAGAGAGAGAGAGAGAGAGAGAGAGAGAGAGAGAGAGAGAGAGAGAGAGAGAGAGAGAGAGAGAGAGAGAGAGAGAGAGAGAGAGAGAGAGAGAGAGAGAGAGAGAGAGAAAGAAATAAAGAGAAAGAAGACACTTTGAAACAGCACAGCAATTCATTTGCATAGTAACTGTATATCAATATATTCCCCTCTGCACTTAGCATGAAGATCAAGTTCATAGTGATTAACATATGTAGCATTATTTACAAGGAAGATATCAACATCCTGTCAAAATGATTTACTGCTTCCTTTTCCCCATGATTCCTAGCCAAACAGTGTGGCTAAATGAAGCTGTGATAAAAGGGCACCCATGCCTATTGTATCATGCAATGTTTGATATCAGCATTATTAAAAAGAATTTTGGTTGGGAACATGACCGGATTTTTCAGAGTATAAGACGCACCTTTTTACCCCCCCAAAAGAGGGTGAAACTTGGGTGCGTCTTATACACCGAATGTAGCCCCACCCAGCCACCCCCACTCTTTGATCTTTGCCTGCCAGCAATTTACCTTTTTGCAGCAAACAGCAGCAGAGCCTCATTAGCACAAGCCCACTGATTATCTGCCTCCTGACACTCAGCTGTTTGGTTGAAGTTGCCGACAAGCCCACGTGCTAAAATGAAAGTGAAACTAAAGCTGCATGGAGTCAAATTGCTGGAGGGAGAGGCAAAGATAATTTATTTTCTTGTGCTAACCAGACTGTGCTGAAACTGGCTGCTTTTTGCTGCAAGAAGGTAAGTCAATAACTATAAATGCCTATAGAATGTTCAAATTATTAAACTTATTTTTAAACATTGTTTTATTATTGTTCTAGACAACTTAACAAAATGAAGAAGCTTTTAAAAATAAATGCTTGATCTGAAGAGGCCCAGTGCTATTGTATCTTCTTTTAAATAGCAGAGAATACTTCCAGAAAGCCACATCAATTTTAAAGATCTGTAAAAGTATAATCTGAAATGTCCTGTTTTAGTATTAAGTATTAGTATTAAGTATTAGTATTAAAATAAGGCAGCTGAGTTAAACGGTCATGTTTGGAGTAGATCTATTTAAATAATTGGGAGGAGTTAGTGATTACATTTAAGAAAACTTTCTGGGATTAATATACTGCCATAATGTACATTTCTCCAATTCTTTGCTATTTCTATGGGTCAGACACACATGCTCAGAAATACACAGCAAACAGTGTATATCATCTGTGCTGTTTGCTGTTTGGCGAATTGCTGGGAGGCAGAGACCTTTTTTCCTTGTTTTCCTCCCCCAAAACTAAGGTGCGTCTTATACTCCGGTGCATCTTATACTCCGAAAAATATGGTACTTTTGTTATTTGTTTATTAGATTTGGGGGCCTCTCTGGTCATAAAGATTAAATGGCATACA
This sequence comes from Diadophis punctatus similis, assembly GCA_023053685.1. Taxonomy (NCBI): domain Eukaryota; kingdom Metazoa; phylum Chordata; class Lepidosauria; order Squamata; family Dipsadidae; genus Diadophis; species Diadophis punctatus. The sequence continues at coordinate 130,426,193 of JALIGW010000003.1, forward strand.
AACCCAAGATTGCAATTTAATTAAAAATAAATGAGGTAGCATGGTTGTGTTAATCTGTCTTCTATCTTCTTCTATCTACAGTATCTATCTTCTTCGTTCTATCTATCTATCTATCTATCTATCTATCTATCTATCTATCTATCTATCTATCTATCTATCTATCTATCTAAAAAAGGATGTATGTATGTATGTATGTACCTGTGTTTCCCCGAAAATAAGACCCTGTCTTATATTTTTTTGAACCCCGAAATAAGCGCTTGGCTTTATTTTCGGGGAGCTCTTATTATTTTGGGGTGCATGGAGCAAGATGGGGCTCCTTTTGCCGTCTTACCTAATTTCCAGCTCTGTCTCCCTAACCCTAACCAGAGGAAATGATATCATGGGAGGGGGAAGGGAGCCTGATTAGGCCAGTACAGCAGTAGGCCTATGAAGGGAGCCGGATTAGACCAGTACAGAGGCCTTTGATTGAGCGTGCTCCCTCACACAGTGGGCCTTTAAGGCCTAGGCCTCCCTTACACAGTAGGCCTATGAAGGCTCCCTGTCAGACAAATGCATCGACATCTATAAATACCTGGGCAGCGCCGGGTTAAATATTGTAAGCCGCCCAGAGTGGCCAATAAATTAACTAAACAAACAAACAAACAAACAAACTTTCTGAGATAGAGTGGCCTGAGAGAGAGTGACTGGCAAACAATCACACAATGAGATGACAATACAATACACATGAACTGGGTTTTCCTGATTCTATTTCGGTATCTGAACAATTGCACCACACTGCCTCTTAGTGTTTACTTATATTCATATCTTACATTATACACTTTTACATTATTTGCATTTATTTACATTGTTACTTCTTTAGCACTTTGAAATACTTATTCCTTTCCCGAAAACAGTAATTTTCTTTCACATTTACTCCATTCTGTGCTGACACAATTGTTTTCTGAAGAGCTTTTTTTTTTAATGGTGGGGGAGAAATGAAGGATTTGTGATTAAAGTTGCAGTCTGTATCTACTTACACAGAAATAAGTGTTGCTGCATTCAGTAGGATTAGGGCAGTGGTGGCAAAATCTGGCATGTCAAAAATTTGGAAAATGTCCAACTTTGATTCTTCTCCCCAAACAAAAGAGAAACAATTTTCTTTTCTCCCCACCACCTGGAACACCCTGAAGAGTGACATTTGGTGACAGTGCAAAGGCTGGTCCTGAAGTCGAGGTCCAGGCCTTGATTTTAGCTCTAACGCCACCACTGCCAGTCAAAAAGACCGCCTTGTGCCATTCTCCAAGGCTCACAAACCTTGGGGAAAGGCGCAATTGCCCTGTGGCCCAATGCTCCGGAGGATTTGCTGCATGCTGTTTAACTTCAAGCATTTTTTTTCCATTAACAGTTCCCCCACCCCTTGACTCCCAAGGCTGCTCTGAATCATATGAGGCCTTCGTTCTTGAAGCAGCTTCATAGAATGCTTGTCTGCGGTCTCTGCAGCCTTTGAAAAACCTCACAAAAGCAGGTCCCATTCTTGTGTAATTGTCAGAGTACACAGGAGAACATGCCTCTCTCGCAACTGCAGGAGGGTTCGGAAGCTGCCCAAGAGCACACCTGATTCTCACATGGCCTCTGCAGACTCCGAAAATCGTGAGAACGGGCCATGCTTTCAAGAATAGCAACTGAAACCAGAACTATTCCTATTTAGGAATTATAAAAGAGAAATACAGTAAAGGAGTGATATATTTAATGCTGCACATTATAACAGCAGCAAGACTGGTTTATGCACAAAATTGGAAAAATAGAGATATCCCCTCTGAAGAAGAGACAATAAAGAAAATAATGGTTTGCACAGAAATGGACTGACTGACACTAGATCTTAAAAATAAAGGTGAGACAGAATACCATGAAATTTGGAACAAAATGTACCAATGGTTGGGAATGAGGAAAAGGAATTGGAACAGAAAATATTGAGGATTGGTAGAACTGAAACTGGACAATACTTAGACAAACATACAAATGAGGACAAGGGATATGTTTATAATATCAAAGTAGTAATGTACGATAAGCAGGAAATGTATTTGTTGTTATGTTATAACCGTGATGGCGAACCTATGGCACGGGTGCCACAAGTGGCACGCGGAGCCATATCGATAAGCACGCGAGCTCAGGTCCGGCGCGCATGTGTGCACTGGCCGGCTGATTTTCAGGCCTCCTGGGCCCACTGGAAATCAGGAAACAGGCTGTTTACAGCCTCCAGAGGGGGTGGGGAAGGCCGTTTTCATTCTACCCAGGCTCCTAGAAAGGCTCTAAAGCCTGGGGAGAGCAAAAAATGGGCTTGCCATTGCATGCTGGGAGTGGGGGGGTCATGCGCGCATGCACGGGGGTGCATGGAATTATGGGTGTGGGCACGCACACACGTGATCCCCCGCATCCCCCCCCTTTTTGGCACGCGAACCAAAAAAGGTTCGCCATCACTGTGTTATAATATGTATAGAAATGACAAAGCCAGAAAGATCGCACTGTATCCAATGTTTTAATGTTTATTTAATAAAAATTATTTTTTTAAAAAAAGAATAGCAATTGTCAGGTGTTGGTAAAATGCTGTTGTGTCACGCTAAATGTCATGCCCTTGGTAGCCAATTGAGTCAGCTTTGGCATGCATGTCATAGATTTGCCAACACTAGATTAGGGCTGTCATATTTGGCTGCAAAAATCCCGACAGCCACTAGTTGGAAGAGTTAAGAGCTTTATTTCTTTGTAGTCACTTAGGGACTACTTGTAGTTTTGCAGATCAGATATAGTAGCATATCAACCATAACAATATCCATAAGATTGTTAAAAGAGAAAAGAAAGATCTATATGATTAGTTATCATAATTTCAGAATAGTATCCTAGATGAAACAGAGACTTATTTCTGGGTAAGTGCAGAAAAGAACTTTTTTTCTTCCCTCCCCCAAATTGGTCTCACCTGCAATTTGAGGGAAAGCTGATTGCTGCCACCCTTGATGAGGGAATGGCATGATGATTTAGACAATGTATGCTAATTGAGCAATCTGAATTAAGGTGTCTGTGTATAGAGCAGAGTTTGTCAATATTAATTAGGTAGCTGATTGTACTTTTTTATAAAGAAGCAGATTGCATAAAGTGCCACAAGTACTTCCTCATTTATTTAAAAGTCATACTGTGTTTCCCCGAAAATAAGACAGGGCCTTATATTTTTTTGAACCCCCAAATATGGCTTTGGTCTTATTATCGGGGGGGGGGGCTTCTTTTGGGTGTGCAGTAGGTGGCGAGCGTGGGACTGGATGTCCCATCGCTCTCACCTCCCCTCCCTGTTCTTGGTGCTGTCCGAGCGGCTGGCCCGCCACCACCGCCTCGTGGAGCAGGACTCTGCAAGGCTTGTTGTGCCGTTGCATGCACGAACTGCAGGACTGCCACGAGCTTCATCATACAGCACAGCTGGGGTCCTGCTGCCGTTCGTGCATGCAATGGCACAAGCCTTGCAGTGTTCTGCTCCACAAGGCAGCGGCAGTGGCGTGATGAGTCTCACAAAGACTCATTTCTGGTAGGTGGGGCATGTTGGGCCGCGACACTTGTAGCTCCATCACGTTCCTCGGCATTGTGTCCAGAGAAGCCCATTGTAAAAGAAAACCTCGCTAGTTCAATCAAACTTCTCGAACTTGCGTGAATAGTGAACTCACTATTAGCCGAGGTGGCGCAGCAGTTAGAGTGCAGTACTGCAGGCTACTTTAGCTGACTGTGATCAGCAGTTCAGCTGTTCAAATCTCACCGGCTCAGGGTTGACTCAGCCTTCCATCCTTCTGAGGTAGGTAAAATGAGGACCCAGATTGTTGGGGGCAATGTAAATATACATTGCTTAATGGTGTAAATCGCTTAGAGCAGCGGTTCCCAACCTTTCTAATGCCGCGACCCACGCCCCGCCCTCGCGCCCCCACCGTGGCCCACCCCGCCGCCACCATTTGGGTTCTTTTACCCTCTGCGCATGCGCAAAGCATTCTGCGCATGTGCAGAGGGTAAAATAACCCAAATAATGGCGTCCGGGCGAAGTCTCCGCTTGCTTCGCATGTTGCCTCTGGGAGCTTTTCGAGCCCTGTCACAAAAGGCGTGTGCGACTTCGGCAGGGCCAGGACAGGCGGCTGTTTTTTATTTGGAACCCTCGCTGGTGCAAATGCAACAGTACGGAGGGGGAGTTCACAAGTGGCGGCAAAGGGGATCTTCCACGGACATTTCCGTTCCGAGGGAGAACCCCCTCCTCTTCGCTCGGCCCCCGGGATCAGAAGCCGGGATTGAAGCCAGCTTGGGGGAGGAACGAGAGAGGGGAGGCCAGCCAAAGAGGTGGCGGAGGCGGCGGCTGGCCGATGGGACCCCGCGAGCAGCAACAGCAACAGCGGCAGCAGCAGCCGAAGGGCAGCCGGGGCAGAGCCAGGCTTCCAGCTGCCACCTGTCACCATGTTCCTCACTTTGGAAAAGCCGGGATTGAAGCCAGCTTGGGGGAGGAACAAGAGAGGGGAGGCCAGCCAAAGAGGTGGCAGAGGCGGCGGCCGGCCAGTGGGACCCCGCGAGCAGCAGCAGCAACAACAGCTGTAGCAGCGGCCGATCGCAGGTGGGTGCCGAGGCGAGCGGGGGTGGCCGTGGCGGCCGCCAAGATGTTGCCCCATGTGCGTGGCGCCTGCAGCCCTCCTCCATGGTGCGCGCCGGAGCCGAGCATTTCTTGGCACATTCTCTCTGGGCGGCTGTGCCCCACTTGGCTGCTGCCGAGCGCGCAAAGCCGGCGGAGCAAAGCGAGGAACATGGCAACAGGCGGCAGGTGGAAGCCCGGCTCTGCCCCGGCCACCCTTCGGCTGCTGCTGCCGCTGTTGCTGCTGCTGCTTGCGGGGTTCCGCCCGCCGCCTTCGCCGCCTCTTTGGCTGGCCTTCCCTCTCTCGTTCCTCCCCCAAGCTGGCTTCAATCCCGGCTTCTGCTCCCGGGGGCCGAGCGAAGAGGAGGGGGGCTCCCCCTGGAACGGAAACATCCTTGGAAGATCCCCTTTGCCGCCACTTGCAAACTCCCCCTCCGTACTGTTGCATTAGCGCCCACGAGGGTTCCAACTAAAAAACAGCCATCTGTCCTGACCCTGCCGAAGTCGTACATGCCTTTCGTGATGGGGCTCGAAAAGTTCCCAAAGGCAACACGCGAAGCAAGCGGAGACCTCACCCGGATCTGGAGACTTCGCCCGGACGCCGCCATTTGGGTTATTTAACCCTCTGCGCATGCACAGAACGCTTGGCGCATTCGCAGAGGGTAAAAGAACCCAAATGGCGGTGGCAAGGTGGGTCGCGGTGAGGGCGCGGGGGTTGTAGGGCACGATATGGCCAGGATTGTGGCAGTGGGGAGGGCTGAGGATGCCGGGGCGACCTCTGGGAAATGGTCATTCGACCCCCAAAGGGGTCGCGACCCCCAGGTTAGGAACCGCTGGCTTAGAGAGTGCTTGCACTATGAGGCAGTATATAAGTCTCACTAATAAATAAAAAATAAATAAATATTAGTCCCTACGACTGTGTGACTATCTCTGAAAGATATCTGCTGAGGCTTCCTGATGCAGCTGATTGGCTGCTGGGCTAGATGGACCAAGGGCATTGCTTATTTTCTTAGGATTTATTCCAATACTGCCTTGATTTCTAATTTCAAGTTTCTCTTGCTGTATGGAAGTCATTTTTAAGGTTAAGTTCAGAATAATTCCCAGAAATATCAGATACAGAATACTGGAAGAGTGTAGGGAGAAGGAGATTCTCATTCATAGGAAGCTAAAATAATAAAAATAATGGTCAATAACGAACACCTAAATTAAAAAGGTAATGTTATAGAACAGGGGTATGAAACTCAAGGCCTGGGGGCCCTTAGCTTTGGCCTGCGGGGCGGCCCTGGAAATAGCGAAGGACCGGCCCGCGGTGCTTCTGCCAGTGAAAACAGGTTCCCGACCTCCATTTTCACTGGCAGAGGGTTGCAGGAGGCTGTGGCAGCCGAAAATGGAGCTCGGAAGTCTGTTTTCGTCGGCCATCACAGCCGCCTCCGACAGAAGTGATGTTGAGCTGGCCACGCCCCCTGGCCGTGCCCCACCCCGAGGTCAAACACAACCCTGATGCGGCCCTCAATGAAATCGAGTTTGACACTCCTGCTATAGAAGATACTATGGATGTGAACAAAAGATAATGTGACAATGTATCTGTCAAAAGGATTTACCATTTATTGTAATCCAAACTATTAATCTGCAACTGTCTTATTAGAATTAAATAATTGGTGATGTATTTGGTCTCCTTTTGAGTCTTTCTAATAAGAATTAATTTAATTTAATTAATTTAATTTAATAGATTTGTATGCCGCCCAACTCCCGGGGGACTCTGGGCGGCTCACAGCATGTCAAATCCATTACAATAAAACATATATCAATTAAAAAGATATAAAAATTAAAAGAAGATCTCCAACATTCATAACTAAAGGGGGGAGACCCCGGAATAATCTACTCGGTCTCACTTTCACCCCGCCTGCCGGAAGAGCCAAGTTTTTATTGCTTTACGGAAGGCCAGAAGGGTGGGGATGGCCCTGATCTCCGGAGGGAGTTGGTTCCACAGGGAGGGAGCTAGAAGAAGTACTAGCTACAGTACTGCATGGCTTATATGAACCGAAGAGGAAATTTACCAGTTATTAATATACTCTGATCTAAAGTTACAAATATAAACAGCACTAGAAATTATGGCACTTTTTCCAGATGTCTTTGTTTTTTGCACTTGTAAATTGAAATGGATAAATATGAACCTGATTGGGGGGAAGGGGTTCAAACACATGATTAATTTGACATGAATCTAGCAAACCACTTTGTTAAGCAACTCAAACCTTGACAAATGACACTTTCTCCGTTATTGCACTTTGGGCATTCATAAATAAAATTGAAAAATAGAAATCATTCGCCTTTTTAAATCAACCTCTTTTACAGAGAGCTAGGTGAGACAGTCCCTGTGTGACTTGGCTCCTGCATCACTCAACCTGGTGATCAGTTGTCTCTTATACTAGGTATCCCCAAAATATTTGGGCAAACAGTGGGCTCGTTTAAGATGAGCTTTAGTGAAATTCTTATGGGTGCGGCAAACGCTGATTCATTCATTTATTTATTTATTTTATTTTGTGAGATTTATATACTGCCTCACAGTGCAAGCACTCTCTAAGCGGTTTACACCAGTAAGCAATGTATATTTATATTGCCCCCAACAATCTGGGTCCTCATTTTACCTACCTCGGAAGGATGGAAGGCTGAGTCAACCCTGAGCAGGTGAGATTTGAACCGGTGACCTGTGGATCACAGTCAGCTAAAGTGACCTGCAATACTACCTCTAACAGCTGCGCCTTGACTCAGTCAGTTCAGCTGGAGGAGTGAATGGTGCAATCGATCTTGAAATAATCTTTGCACAAAGGCCATCATTTGTTCACATGCAAATATCTAAATTGCTTTGGGCTTCCATTCCACCAAGAAACAGGCTGTAGGAATTGCTGAAATAGCACTTACTTTGTTTTCCTCAACTCCTTTGGGATTGGTTTATTTTTCAGGAAAATACTGTATATTAACTTTAAATGGATGATTTGGGAGAAAAAAGTTATTCATGTTTTTTCCACTGTCTGATTCGCCACAACCCCTCATTGTGCCTTCAGACCTCTAGTTTAGATTATTCATTGCATTTTAGACCCATGTTCTGAATCTCTACACATTGTGTGGGAAATTGAAACTGAAATGACAAAGAAGAATAAGATATGTTTGCAGTCTTGAATTATTGATAAACAAATAAAGATGGAATAAAAAAAATAAGCCAGTAGAGCAGAGGTCCCCAAACTTGGCAACTTTAAGACTTGTGCACTTCAATTCCCAGAATTCTGGGAGTTGAAGTTCACAAGTCTTAAAGTTGCCAAGTTTGAAGACCTCCGCAGTAGAGTCTAAGATCTGGATGGAAAGACTCATCCATCCTTGGCATCATAGTATACAAATACTTCAACCCCACCGTCTTCCAGGACGCTTTTCTCTCATTTCAGTCTAGCTAGCCTTGCAATTGGTCTCCATCCAGGATTCCTCCCGTTTAGCTTAGCTTAGTTTCATCAAAACCTGCCAGGAGAGCCTTTATTGCTAGTGTGATTAATAAAAGGGGCACACCACGTACAGAACACTTTTGCGAATCTTTCAGCATTTCTTTGCCAACCGCGATAATGACGGAGTTGCTTTTTCCAAGGAATCGTGGAACACTTTCCCTGCCAGCCACTCCCGCACATGCTCAGTGCAGACGGTTAGGCAAGCTATCGCCTGGGGCTGGAAGCCCACACCCTGGAAGTTTCCTTTTAAAGGGAAGGAGAAACCCGACCGTTCTTCTTCAATCAAGGCCTTAAGCAGCACATTCGCACTTCACCCCGCCGCTCGCCGAGGACTTACCCTCTCCCCCTCCCCCGCCTGGGAGGATATTGTAGAGTAAGCGGAAGGGAGGAAGCTTGGAGGAAGCGGCTGAAGCAATTCTGCTCCGGCCTGCAGATTGCAAACCGCTTATAGAGGGCTGGCCGCGGAAGAACGTCTCATTTCGGCCTCTTTCCAGGAAAGTTAGTTTAAACAAAAAAAGACTTTCCTCTAGGCGGTGGGGGGGGGAGTTTTCACCCGCCGTTTGGAATTCAGAACTGCAGGGAAAGTCCAAAAGGCGTTCACAGCTCGGCTGCCGGGTTGCTCTGCAGCCTTTAATTGAAACGAGGCATGGATCGGTAGTTTATAGCAGCAAAGGGAGGTTGTGACTATTTGAAGAACATCTGCTTTTCCAAGTCTGGATTCCTTTCCTGCCCTTCCTCCTTCCCTATCTAAGGGGTTTCAACCATCCCACCTCCTTGAAGCGGCGGAGTTCAGTTAGGTTGTTGAGTCAACCCAAGCTGGGAAGAACCTCAACATTAATCATTTTGCTTCTTCTAGGACTTCTTGCAGGTTCGACGGGCGTATTTCCCCAGCCAGACGTCTCCAGTAACTGCCCTAGCAGCCCAGAATACTACCCTCCTGCTGTGTTTATAGTCGTGGTGGGTGCGGTGAGAAAGCACTCCAAGCGTCAGGCAAGTTAACTCTTTAATCAGAACAATCAACAGTGGAGCGAATACACAAGCAGGATAACTGAGGTAAACTCTGCCTGACAGCTGGCTTTTATAGCCGGCTGTCAAGCGGCTCAACCAATCAGGAGTTGCTATTTTCCCTCTGCTTGAAAAGCTGCACCTAGTGTCTTACCGGTACACTACACTTCCCCCCCCCCCCCAGGTACAACCATTGTATGTTTCTCTCTCTCTCCTGACCTGCAGGTGCCACAGTGTGAGATTGACATAAAGCGCCAGAGAGACAGTTTGCTATGGTTTCCTTGGTTGAGAGCTTGATTGACAGTTTGCTGTGGCTGCCTTGATTGGCACGTTGTTGTTGTTGTTGTATGAATGCTTAACATAGGCTGGTGATAGAGTCGACCTTTATTTTATTTTATTTATTTATTTGTCAAACATGTATAGGATAGTAGTAGTTTGTACAAACATAAGTAAAAAGTAACGATAAAAGAGGACAATAGGACAGTAGGACAGGGACTGTAGGCACAGTGGTGCGCTTATGCATGCCCCTTACAGACCTCTTAGAAACGGGGAGAGGTCGACTGTAGACAGTCTAAGGTTAAAGTTTTTGGGGTTTGGGGAAGAAACCACAGAGTCAGGTAGTGCATTCCAGGCATTGATCACTCTGTTGCTGAAGTCGTATTTTCTGCAGTCGAGTTTGGAGCGCTTTACATTTAGTTTGAATCTATTACGTGCTCGTGTATTGTTGCAGTTGAAGCTGAAGTCGTCATTAACAGGAAGGACATTTTGGTATCTGATTTTATGAACTACATTTAGAACTACATTTAGATCAGATCAGAGGCGACGTAGTTGTAAATTGTCTAATCCCAGTATTTCAAGTCTGGTGGAATAAGGTATTTTGTTGTGAGTGGAGGAATGAAGGACTCTTCTTGTGAAATATTTCTGGACTCTCTCGATTGTATTTATGTCTGATCTGCAGTGCGGGTTCCAGACAGGTGAGCTGTATTCCAGAATTGGTCTAACAAATGTTTTGTATGCTCTGGTTAGCAATGTAATGTTGCCAGAGAAGAAGCTACGCAAGATTAGATTAACAACTCTTAGTGCCTTTTTGGCAATGTTGTTACAGTGGGCTCTAGCACTTAGGTCGTTGGATATGAGTACTCCAAGGTCTTTGACAGAGTGAGGGTAATCTACAAGTTCGTTTCCTCCAAGTTTGTATTTTCTATTCTGAATTTTTTTGCCAATGTGTAAGACAGAGCATTTGTTGGTTGAGATTTGAAGTTGCCAGTTGTTTGACCATTCTGCTACATGATCAAGGTCTTTTTGAAGGGTAGCAACATTGTCGGTGATGTTAAATAGTTTAACATCATCAGCAAAGAGAACGCAGTTGCTTATAATATGATCACAAAGATCATTTATGTAGAGTATGAAGAGTGTTGGTCCTAGAACACTGCCTTGAGGGACACCACTGTTGACAGGAGCAAGATTTGATATGGCACTTCCTATTTTGACCACTTGTTGTCTGTTAGACAGGAACGCAGTTATCCAATCATGTAGGGGTCCAGAAATGCCATAGGATTTTAGTTTCAGAAGTAGTTTGTCATGTACAACTGAATCAAAGGCTTTACAAAAGTCTGTGTAAATTGCATCTATTGTTTTAGCCTGATCAAGTTGAGTGGTCCATATGTTTTTGCAGTGCAAGAGTTGCAGATTACAGGATAATTTTTTTCTGAAACCAAATTGTTTGTTGGAGAGTAGGTTGTTAGTTTCTAAGTGGAGCGTAATGGATTGGTTTATGATTGATTCCATGACTTTGCAGGTGACGCAGCCCAAAGAGATTGGTCTGTAATTTTCAATGTTACTTGGATCTCCTTTTTTGAAGATAGGGATGACTGTGGCTAGTGACCATAGATTGGGTAAGGAGCTAGTCCTGAAGGATTTTTTAAAAATTATGCTTAGAGCTTCAGCCAAGGTTGTGGAGAGCTTTTTTAAGAAGTATGCACATAGTCCATCAGGTCCAATAGATAGAGATGGTTTTTGGTTGCGTAATGCCTTTCTAACGTTATCTTCTGTAAAATTGATTTGTGTTAGATCGTTGAAGTTAATTGTGGTACGACTAGGAAATATTGGGCATGAGCCATTGCTGTTTACAAAGACTGAGCCGAAGAATGTGTTAAAGAGGTTGGCTTTAATTGTTTCATCGTTATAGTCTTTACCATTCAGTCCTTTAAGGGGTGGGATGGATCTTGAGTCTTTGAGTTGGTTGTTTACAGAGTTATAGAAGGCATGTGTGGACTTCATGCGTAGAAGGTTTTCTTCTTGATTGATGTGATAATTGGTGCATTCAGTCTTTATTTGGTGACACAGATTTTTGTAGCGGCTTTTAAAGTTTGCAACGTGGCCTGTTTTATTTTTTCGCCAAAGAGATCTTTTTTTGGATTGGAGCTTCCTTATTTTTATGGGTAATTTATTTTTCTTGGTTTTGGTGATTATTAGTGGTACCTGTAATTTAATGACTCTTTGGATTTTGAGCAAAAATATATTGTAGTAGTCTTCGGCAGTATTACAGCCAGAGAATAGTGTATGCCAATCAAGAGATGAGAGGTCGGCTTCTATGATATCATAGTTGGCTTTTTTAAAGTTGTAATTGGTTATCCCAATATTGAAGTGGTTTCTGTAAGGACATATATTGAGACAAAAGTCAATCATGCTGTAGTCACTGTTGGAAAAGGGTTCTTTTATTTGTAGTTCGTAAATTGAGTGTAAGTTGTTGCAGAAGATGAGATCAAGACAATTGCTGAGTCTAGTATTGTCTGTTACTAGTTGATCTAGCCCTTGATTGGTAATAGTATTGTAAAGGGTTGAATGTATGGGTTCAGTTGTACATTCCTTTAGGGTCCAGTTTATATGAGGTAGGTTTAGGTCACCAAGAAATATAAGAGGATGTGGATAGGAGGCTGCCCACGTTAGTAGTGAGGTTAGCTTGTTCGCATGTGTCATGTCATAATCAGGAGCTCTATAACACAGTAGGAAGCGAAGTGTGGTATTTAAGGTCAGTTCACAGATGATAGTTTCTGGAAGATCGAGTTCATGTTTAATTTGCACCTTTTTTAGGTTCAGTGATTTCTTATAGAAGATTGCAACTCCACCTCCTCTACAGGTTTCGCGATCAGATCGGTAAACATGATAGTCTCTTACTGTGATAATGGAGTCGGGGAGGGATGCGTTTAGCCATGTTTCACAGACAAATATAATGTCAAATTTAGCAGTTTTAGTAAGAGAAGGAGTTCAGGTATTTTGTTAACGATGCTTCTTAAATTCATTAGTTTACATTTAAGATTAGCAGTGGTTGATATTGAGGAAGTAAGGGGCGTGCATACCTAGTTTTGGTTTATGGGGGGTTGGTTTTGGTTGAAGGTGGATTGGAAGTTTGGATTGTTTTGGGTGATGATGGTTTGAATGATGGATGGTGGATTGCGGGTCTAAGTTTTGATGCAGCCAGTGCGGTAGTCAATGTACAAGTCAGTTTGTCCTTAGTCTTGACATTTTTTGAGATCTGCTCGGAGTTCACGGGAGTGGATTCATTGTAGTATGGATAGGTCAGGCCTTGAGCGAAGTGTTTTGGGGTTGGGGTCATTTCTGTTAATAGAGTTTATAATATTAATGAATTTTTGTTTGCTGAGTTCATCTTTGCAAACGACTCTACAGAATTGTGGGGCCACCGAACCATCTCTGTACTTAAACTCGGGGCCATCTCTGGAAACTCCAATGATTTCTTCGGCTGGGAATTTTGATGCAGTAATGTTGCGAACCTGATCTATATCAGGTTCATTGGTAACAAGGTGCCTTGGCACCTTGAAAACACCTGACTAGAAAGGGAGGTGCGTTTCAGTCAGTTGTGGAGCCTAAACCAGCTTTTGCCCTTTGCAGTGCGGTGTGCTGCTGTGAGTTTGGAGTTACCTGTTGCACGGTATAAATCATCCCATGATGGGTTCCTTGTTGGATAAAAAGAGGAGAGAAAATGGAGAGAAAAGAGGAAGCAAATGGTAAGTGAACACCTGTCTACCCTAGACGAGTTCAAATCATCAGGACCGGATGGATTACACCCCAAGGTTCTGAAGGAACTGGCAGACGAGATCTCAGAACCACTGAACTATATCTTTCCAAGATCCTGGAGCACTGGGGAACTGCCAGAGGACTGGAAAAGAGCTGATGTAGTTCCCATCTTCAAAAAGGGGAAAAATGCATCCAGGAAACTGCAGACCCATCAGCCTGACCTCAATACCAGGGAGGATTCTGGAAAAGATAATCAAGCAATGAATCAGCGAACACCTAGAAGCAAACAAAGTAATAACCAAAAGCCAACATGGGTTTGTCAAATACAGATCATGCCAGACTAATCTTATTGCATTCTTTGACAAAGTGACAAAATTAGTGAACAAGAGGAATGCTGTCGATATAATTTACTTGGACTTCAGTAAGGCATTTGATAAAGTAGACCATAACCTACTATTAGATAAAGTAGAAAAATGTGGGTTAGACAGCAACACCACCAGATGGATTCTAAACTGACTGACCAACCACACTCAACGTGTAGTGCTCAATGGAACTGCATCTACATGGAGGGAAGCATGCAGTGGAGTATCCCAAGGCTCTGTTTTAGATCCAGTACTCTTCAACATCTTCATCAATGACTTGGACAAGGGGATAGATGGGGAACTCATCAAATTTGCAGATGACACCAAACTGGCAGGAATAACTAACACTCCAGAAGATAGGCTGAAGATACAAAAGGATCTTGACAGACTTGAATATTGGGCGCTATCTAACAAAATGAAATTCAATGGTGAAAAAAGTAAGGTTCTACATTTAGGCAAGAAAAACAAAATGCACAGGTATAGTATATGTGGTACCTTGCTCAACAGTAGTAACTGTGAGAGGGACCTTGGAGTCCTAGTGGACAACCATTTAAATATGAGCCAGCAATGTGCAGCAGCTGCCAAAAAAGCCCACACAGTTCTAGGCTTCATTAACAGAGGGATAGAATCAAGATCACGTGAAGTGTTAATACCACTTTATAATAGCAATAGCACTTTAATAGCACTTTACTTATATACCGCTTCATAGTGCTTTACAGCACTCTCTAAGCGGTTTACAGAGTTCAGCATATTGCCCCCAACAATCTGGGTTCTCATTTTACCCACCTCGGAAGGATGGAAGGCTGAGTCAACCTTGAGCCTAGTGAGATTTGAACAGCTGAACTGCTAAACTAGCAATCAGCTGAAGGTCGCAATGCTGCTTTTAACCACTGCGCTATCTCAGCTCCTTATGCCTTGGTAAGGCCACACTTGGAATACTGTATCCAGTTTTGGTCGCCATGATGCAAAAAGGATGTTGAGACTCTAGAAAGAGTGCAGAGAAGAGCAACAAAGATGATTAGGGGCAGTAGTGGGTTCCTACCGGTGCGCTCTCCGCCTCTCTTCGCCGCCGAGCCGAAGACGCTGGCGGCGTTTGCGGCGGGGGCTTCCCCCGCCCGCTTTCCCGGGACGCCGGGATGCCGCCATTTGCGTTCTTCTGCACTCTGCGCAAGCAGCGTCTTCGGCTCGGCGGCGAAGAAAGGCGGAGAGCACACCGGTAGGAACCCACTACTGATTAGGGGACTGGAGGCTAAAACATATGAAGAACGGTTGCAGGGACTAGGTATGTCTAGTTTAATGAAAAGAAGGACTAGGGGAGACATGATAGCAGTGTTCCAATATCTCAGGGGTTGCCACAAAGAAGAGGGAATCAAACTATTCTCCAAAGCATCTGAGGGTAGAACAAGAAGCAATGCGTGGAAACTAATCTAGGAGAGAAGTAAGTTAGAACTAAGGAGAAATTTCCTGACATTTAGAACAATTAATCCATGGAACAGCTTGCCTCCAGAAGTTGTGAATGCTCCAACTCTGGAAGTTTTTAAGAAGATGTTGGATAACCATTTGTCTGAAGTGGTGTAGGGTTTCCTGCCTAAGCAGGGGGTTGGACTAGAAGACCTCCAAGGTCCCTTCCCACTCTGCTATTCTATTCTATTCTAAGTTAGGGCTGCCTGGTTGGGATTCTCAATTCCCTGTGTCCTGTTAAGGACTGCTGTTTTTCTATGAAACTGTACTTTGCATTGAGTAGAGGAGTGCCTCCCCCCCAATACCTGGCAGAATGAAAAACGTAATAGAATTTAATAAACTTACTACTTTCCTACTCTTATCTTACATATGCTGGCTTGATCGGTTTAGGATTGCTGCTCTTGTTCCTTAATATGGAAGCTAACCTTTTTTCCCAAAATGTCTTGACTACACTGCAGAAAAAAACATTCTACTTTTTTTCACATAGGGGGACCCTGTTGTTATCTTTGGAATTGTATATGAATCTTGAAGTGGGGTTCATAGCGTCCTTATATTTTGTCCACTAAGTTCTGTAGATCATATTCCTTAAAGCAATAGAATCATTGTTCAAGTAGAACAAAAGAAAAAAATAGTTCCTTGGGTGGGGTCTTTCAGTCATTATCTAGGTCGGAGATCATCTGTGGTTTATTGTATTATATTTGTTCTCCAGGCTCAAAAACATGGACAGCCTTTCTTCAGCAAATACCACCTTTGCTCTCAACCTCTTCAAGAAGCTTAGTGCAGATGATCCTACCAAGAACTTGTTTTTTTCTCCTTTGAGTATGTCTTCTGCACTGCTTATGGTCTCGTTGGGTGCCAAAGGTAACACAGAAGCTCAGATGTCAAAGGTATATCAAGATACATTTTAATCAAAATGAAAAAAAAAAGGGTTGGCTAGGAGATGGTCCCCACCCTTGGTAGCCAATTATGACAACATCTCATTTATTTATTACATTTAAATGCAGCCCATTTTGCAGTCATGCAACTCTAGGCGACAATGTTGACCTGCTCTAGAAAGTTTCAAGTACACCTATCAACTTAAAAAAGGCTTCATTTCTAAGAGGACGCTGTTCGTGGAGTTGCCAACTGTCTGATTAGCTTTTGAAAAATGCAGCAAGCACAAGAGATGCCATTGTTATCAGGAATCTTTAATTCTGCTCCCAATGCAATTCTCATCCAGATTTGGGATTTTTTTTTTATTAAAAAGTTTTATAAGTAGTACAAACATTTTTCCCCACCCCTTCCCCCCTCACCCCGTCCCTCCCTCCTTGCCCTCCCACCCCCGTCTCCCCCACCCCCCTCCCTAGACTTCCCAGAACAAGCACAGGGTATAGTATTCACAAACATAGAACTAAAATATGCTAACAAATTATTGACTTCAAAATCTCTCTAGGTCTTTAACTCCTAATGGCTCGAAACCCTTTAAACATAAACTAAAAATTAAAAATGTTTCATTCATAAGCTATTTGAATCTTCTTAGTCTGGTACTTGTTTTGAATATAGTCAATCCATCTCCATTCCAATATATATCTTTCGTTTGAGTGGTCTTTAAGATATGATGAAATTTTTGCCATCTCTGCCAGATGCACAACTTTTAGTGTCCATTCCTCGATGGTAGGTGGATCTTCCTTCTTCCAATACTGTGCCACCAGTAACCTGGCAGCTGTTATTAAATTCAAAACCAACTTAGTTTCTATTACAGTACAATCCGTAATTATTCCCAGCAAAAAAAACTGTGGTGTAAATTTAATCTTTTTCTTTAGAATATTTTGAATAAGCCACCATATTTTTATCCAAAAAGCCTTAATTTTTTTACATGTCCACCATATATGAAAATACGTAGCATCTTCACACTCGCATCGCCAATACTTAGGTTGTAAGTTTGGATACATACAGGCTAGTTTTTTTGGATCTAAATGCCACCTATAAACCATTTTATAAAAGTTCTCTCTTAGGTTTTGAGCTTGCAATACAATACAGTGGGCCTCTTCAGAGCAAGCATTTATTTTAAAAAGCTTCTTTATTTTGTTAAGTTGTCTACATTTACAGGGATCTCCAACCTTGGCAACTTTAAGACTTGTGGACTTCAACTCCCAGAATTCCACAGCCAGCAAAGCTAACAAAGCTGGCTGTTGAATTCTGGGAGTTGAAGTCCACAAGTCTTAAAGTTGCCAAGGTTGGAGACCCCTGGCTCTAGAACAATAATAAAGCAGTCTTTAAAAAATAAGTCTAATAATTTGAACATTCTACAGACATTTATAGTTATTCACTTACCCCTTGGCAGCCAGTTCAGCAAAAATAAAAACCTGCGGCTCTCCCAGCTATTTGCCTCTTTGCAGTTAGTTTCACTTTCATTTTCCCACGTGGCAAACCTAATCAGCTGTTCGGCGGGAAACTGCTAGTGACTTGCTTGGCTTTACAGGCTCTTCCCTCTTTGCTGCAAACAGGTAAATTGCTGGAAGACAGAGGCCAAAGAGTGGGGGTGGCTGGCTGGGTGGGGCTACATTCGGTGTATAAGACGCACCCAAGTTTTCACCCTCTTTTGGGGGGTAAAAAGGTGCATCTTATACTCCGAAAAATACGGTATCTCAAATCCCGTTACCCTTTCTATCTCTTCTTCTTGGCTTCTGGTCATATTTTTAACTATTATTTTTGTTTTAGCTGTATTTATTTTAAAACCAGATACTTGTCTATATAAATTAGTTATATCCATCAGAGTTGTAATCGATTGTACTGGTTGGGCTAAGGTAACAACCAGGTCATCCTCAAATGTTCGTAGCTTATACATGCTGTCTAATTTTAATTCCCTTTATTATGTCCAACCCCCGTATTTTATTGAGTAGAATTTCCAGCGTCAGAATAAACAGTAATGGCGACAAGGGACAACCTTGCCTTGTTCCTTTTTCTATATTAAAAATATCTGTTAAACCACCATTGATTATTACTTGCGCTGTTTGTTTTTGATATATTGCCTTAATGGATTGTATAAAGTGTTCTCCAAGTTGCATCCTTTCTATTAATTTTAATGAAAATTGCCAGTTCAATCTATTAAAGGCTTTCTCGGCATCCAGAAATACTAGCACTGCGGGAACCTGGTTGTTCCTTCCCAAATACTCTAATAAATTAACAATTTGCCTTACATTACTCTTCATTTGTCTACCATTTAAGAAACCAGTTTGATCATGATGAATTATTTGCTGCATAACTATCATTAATCTATTTGCTAATATTTTAGCAAAAATCTTGGAGTCTATATTTAAAAGTGAAATTGGCCTATAGTTTTTTGATCTGTATAATCTTGACCCTCTTTTGGATCAAAGAAATGAACGCTGTCTTCCAAGTTGGAGGTACCTCTCCTCCCTGTTGTATATTATTAAATAATTCCTTCAGTGGTTCCACCATTTCCTCCTGTAGGTTTTTATAATAAACGGCTGGCAAACCATCTGTCCCTGGAGCTTTGCCCACTTTCAGCTGCTTAATTGCCAACAAAATTTCCTCAGAAGTTATCAATTGATTTAAATTGTCCCTGTGCTCTTTGGAGGTTATGTAAATATTCTCTTTCTGCCAATATCTATCTATATCCTTATCTTGGACTTTATCACCAGTATACAACCCTGAGTAAAACTCTAAAAAAGATTTTTTAATTAATTCTTGCTCATAAACCTCTTTACCCTTATATTTTAATCTCTCAATAGTCCTTGATTTCTGCTTTTTCCTTAACATATATGCTAACCACCTGCCTGGTTTATTAGCATTACAAAAAGTGTTATGCCAACTGTCTGATTAGCTTTTGAAAAATGCAGCAAGCACAAGAGATGCCATTGTTATCGGGACTCTTTAACTCTGCTCCCAATGCAATTCTCATCCAGATTTGGGATTTTTATTTGCACAAGGAAGGGCGCAGCTACTGTTTGCTTAGAATGCAAATAGCATGGCTAGGAAGTAGAATAGGGATTCAGCCGCTATACATCTGCAGGTCAAAAGTTAGCTCCAAATTATATGGGAGACCATTTGTAAGTTTTTCCAATGTTTGTTATTGTTGCATTACATTTTGAATTGATTTCAAACATAATTTGATTATCCATATATCTCTTATAGGTGCTCTCTGTATCCAAAGATAGAGAGGTTCACCAAAAATTCGAGAAACTTATTTCTGAAATCAACAAACCAGGTGCCAATTATATCCTCAGTCTAGCCAACCGGCTGTTTGGAGAAACATCATACGATTTTCTTGCAGTAAGTTACATACATGTTAAAGAATTGGCTGAAAATAACCATAAATGTTCTGAAATGTGCCGAAATTTTTTTTAAAAAATTATAAAAAAGCTGAAAACAAGATGGCAACCGCATGCACAGTGCCGGAAACTCAGCTTCTGTGCATGCTCAGAAGAAATAAAAAATAAAAAAAGTTTTTTAAAAGATGGCAGCGCCCATGGACCGGCACTGACCGAACCGGATTGGTGACATCATCGTAATGTCACCAGCAGGTCGCTACCGGTTCGGGCGAACGGGTCCAAACCGGGAGGAACCCACCCCTGGATAGATAGATAGATAGATTGATTGATTGATTGATTAATTGATTGATTGATTGATTGATTGATTGATTGATTGATAGATGATAGATAGATAGATCTTTAGAAACAATAAATCTTACAAGTGGCTTCCTAAGAATTTTTTGTGCAATATTATGCATATAAAAGTATCTATCAATTTTAAAAGGTTTTTTAAACTCTCAAAAAGGAAAAATTCAGGATCTGCTTGTCCCTGGAATAATTGATTCGCTTACAAGACTGGTTTTGGTGAATGCTATCTATTTCAAGGGAAACTGGGCAGATAAGTTCAACAAAGATCACACAGAGGAAAAGCCATTCCAGATTAACAAGGTATTCATTTATTAACACAGTAAAAGAGACATTCTGAATATTTTAAATTGTGTTATTTTGTATATATCTGAAGCAAGTGTGGAATTAATTTGAAACATTCCTGTAGCAAAGAAATTGCTTACTCCTTACATTTTATTGATCTTCATGGAAATAGATGAATCATGCAGATCAGTTGTTATGAGTCCTTCAGGCTTTGTGTGTAGACATTCAGACATTGTGTGTAGACATTGTGTGTAGCAATTCAGGCTTTTCAGTTATTGAAACTTTTTATGTAGGGATTTGTAGTTCAGACCACTCCCACTAATTCTATGTGATTAACTGCAATAACTATGGAGTGATTAGTGAATATATTTGCTGCGTATATGGATCAATTAAGTATTGTTACCTGGAAGTATTTGATGGAGGAGGAACAGGCACAATATGTTTCTATGTTGCTCTCCACAAAGAAGGCTAGTTTTGATATTATAAACATCTGTTCATTTGAGAAAACTGCTGATTAAAACCACAGCAGAGCTCAACTTGCATGAGTGGCAGACCAGCGGGCAATCACATGCCTGCCCGCTGGCCCATTCCACACAGACGTTGTGTTTTGCACATGGTTGCCAACACATCAGTTGAGTAAGGGCTGCATGCCCCCCAGTTCCGCTCTCCCCTCACCCACCCAGCCTGGCTGCTGAGCCGCTGCTATAGACAAGTATAGTATAGACAAGAGGTAGTGCAATCCTGTGGTGCAGCCAAAACAATCTCGAGCTGAACACTCTTAAAACTGTAGAGGTGATAGTAGATTTTAGAAGAATCTCTCCTACCACCTCTTGCAATATTAGGCAACTCGGTATCAACAGTAGATGTCAAGGTTCTGTTATCTCCAAGACTTGACATGGACACCTAACATTAAAATCATCGTTAAAAAGACACAACAAACAAGGTTCTTCCTGTGTTAACTCAAAAAGCTCAGATTGCCTAAGGATCTGCTGACACAGTTCTACAGAGGAATTATTGAGTCATTTATACCTCAGTAACTAGTTTTGTACAGCAACCGAACAGGACAGGTACTGACTTCAACGAATAGTTAGGAACTGAAAAAATAAGAATTGCAACCAGCCTGCCTTCCATTGAGGATCTGTATACTGCAGGAACCAGAAAGAGGGCTGAAAAAATATCTAGAGACCCCTCACATCCTGGACATAATCTATTTCAACTTCTCCCATCAGGACACCGCTATGGAGCATTGCATGTCAAAACAATTGGACATAAAGATAGCTTTTTTCATGTTTCATGTTTTCTTATTTTTCCTACTATCTTCTCCTATTCAGAGCTGGTATTCACTTACCTTCCCTACCGGTTCGCAAATGTGAGTGCAGGCACCACCTCCGTGCATGTGCAGACCCTCCCGCGCATGCACTTTACTCGTGCAGGGCCTTCGGCGCATGCGCACGGCCACGAAAATGTGTCTAATAGCTCAGCATTACGTCCAGGCAGGTGGGTGGGTGGGGGTGGGTGAGGGCGGTCCCACCCGCAATCGCTTGTACCACTTTGGGTGAACCGATCTGAACCGGCAGAATACCACCTCTGCTCCTATTGCTTTCTTATGATTTATCAATTGTAACTTATGATTGATTGTAACTATGATTTATGACCTATGACCTATGACTTGCTGTTTATATATACACTGAGGTTATACACTAGAGACAAATTCCTTGTGTGTCCAATCACACTTGGCCAGTAAAGAATTCTATTCTAATTCGATTGAAAAGTCGAAGCAAAAGATGAAAGCTTTAAGCAAAGGGGGGGGGGTGAACCCAAGACTGAATATGTGATAGAATTATTTGTATTTCCTATTTATTTGAAATATTTCTTCTAATATAGATATTCTTCAATTGTAGAATGAAAGAAAAACAGTGCAGATGATGTTCAAGGAAGAGAAATACAACATGATCTACATATCGGACTATCGGACTTCAATTCTTGAGATTCCATATGTCGGTAATGAGTTGAGCATGATCATTCTGCTCCCTGAAAAGATTGAAGATAACTCTACTGGATTGGAAAAGGTGAGTTTTTCTTTTATGAAGCAGAATTTAAGCCCTTGTCCATCTGAAAACATCTCTGATACTAGCTGTACGCTGTCTTTTTTAATATTGAAGCTTGGCTTTCTGCAATTGCAATTTGTACTATTGGGTTGACCTGTATTTTCCCTTCTTTTGAAAAGATGCAAAAAAAAATCTCAAAGGTGCAAACTAATGTAGTTATGTCTCAAACCATTGGATATTCCACTGATGTAGTCAAGGCAATTGATAAGGTTACCAATAGTATGCAGTACTTCTTCTGACAGTACAAGGGGTTCATTAAGAACTAGTTGCTTGAGACAGATTATGCTAGTATTGTATCATCTTCTCTAGCTGCCCCAAACAAAGAAGAGCTTTATTGTCTGAAATAAACAGAGTCCTGTGGTGTCCACCTCCAAAGTATGATTGGGATGAGATCTGCCTGGATTTTCTCAGGAATATTCTCTCAGCGACATCATATCCTTTCCATAGGAACCAGTTTAATGTCCATTCATTATATCTTTTGATATAAGCCAAAACCATGTTCTGCACATTCGCAGGGTAATTTTATCTCTGATAATTGTAAAGGTAGTCCTTGACTTAATGACCATTCATTAAGGGACGTTCAAAATTATGACAGTGCTGAAAAAACCCTGGTCTTCATACTTACGACTGTCATATCATCAGGTCATATGTTCATGTGATTGCAGGTTGCAATCTTTTATGCCAAATTTCCAGCAAAAAAGACACAGATTCTTAACTGTGATGATTCTCTTAACATCCATCATAAAAATTGTAAAATTGGGTCCAACTTGACTTATTACCACAATGACTTACAACAGAAATTCCGATCCCATTTGTTGTGGTCATAAGTTGAAGACTACCCATAGCTACTATTTTAGCAGCCCTTTTGGTTTATATTCTTTGGTTACATCTTTGCATTTCTTCTTAGCTGTGTTTTACTTAAAATTGGAGAAGCGTAGCTAGCTATGCTGTAACTTAGAGGTTTTAGAGTTAAGAAAATCAATACAAAACATTCAACTATTAAAACTGTCCAAGATCCTAGGCAAACTGATCAGCAATGCCTGACATCAGATGAATTTTTTTGCAATCTGAAGTGGAAAGTTTAGATTGGGGAAAAAATATGGAATGCTAGCTTAAGTAAATTGGGTCACTGAGATAGCTTAATGAAAGTCTTTATGAGCATATAAGGGAAGTTGAAATTTCTCCTATTTCACTTGAAAGATAATATACAAAATAGTGTTACAAGTGTTATGAAATGTGTGTGGAGGGGCGTATGTGTTATCCATAGTTAATTTATATTTTGATTTCCACTGGCAAATGAATCTCTTTCAGGAAGGATGACAATAATTTCAATTTTAATAATCAAAGTAATTGGCATTTATATGTCCAAAAATGGAGGATTTACAGACATTTGGTTCTTTTTCTTGGCAAGCTTCGAAATACCTTTTACTGCACTCTTAACAATGCTCTGTACTTGATAAGAGTCAGTAGAAGCTTCCTGTCACTATTAAAGTTAAGGTCTACCCTATTTTTGTCACTTTAAATTATCTTTTCTAAAGTTCTAGAAGGAAATAAAAGAATTTGCAACTGCTTGTAAGATTTCAGGATTTTTCTATCACTGCATCGTATTTCTTCTGCCAGAGTGAAATTATCAGGATACGTCATAGTGTCATACCACCAGGAATTCCTTTCTCCTTTAATGCTTTTCGTCTTGTTTTAGCTGGAGAGAGAAATTACGTATGAGAAACTCATGGACTGGATCAAACCAAAGAAGATGTTCCCAAGAGAAATTAAACTCTCCTTTCCCAAATTTAAATTGGAAGAAAAATATGACCTGAAGCCTGTTCTGAGAAGCATGGGAATGACGGATGCATTTGATGAGGGCAAGGCAGACTTCTCTGGAATGTCAACTAACAATGATTTAGTCATATCTGAAGTTGTTCACAAATCATTCATAGAAGTCAATGAAGAAGGCACTGAGGCAGCTGCTGCCACTGAACTAACCTGTCAATATATGAGTTTAGATTTGCCATTCGAATTCAAAGTTGACCATCCCTTCCTCTTTTTTATTATCCAGAAATCTACAAACAGCATCCTGTTCTTTGGTAGGTATTGTTCTCCGTAATCAGTGCATCCAGCATATGTTGGTACAGTGGCTCTGACCCTTAAATTCTCATCAGATTTCTTTAAACCATGTGGTCACTATCACACTTACGATCTTCTCTGTAATTAGGGTTTCTTTGTAATACTCCATAATACTGGATTTTAATTCTTTCTTTCCAAAACTATTTTTAATCAATTCAAGAAAATAAGTTTTTAGTACAAATGTTCTGATTGGTAGATAAATCCTGCAAAATTGCTTTGTTTATATAGGAATGTGGGCTGTGGGGTAATAGTCGCTAAGCATGAATCAAATGTATTACAATACAGATGTAACTATGTATCTTCCCAGTGTACATTTCCATGTGATGATACAAGTACAGTCAGCTCAGCTTCCATGGTGACATCATGTTTTGTTATTTGAGTCATGTCATGGCTAGTTGTAGATGCCTCTGCTTGGCTTATAATAGCAAATGTACGCATGCTAGAATGAGCACATGTATTTTTTGTGATCATCATTTAATTAAGCAATTTGATTCTATGTAACTCAAAAAATGATATTTACCTTATATAATTCTTATTTCGCTGCAGTCTTTCACGTAATCAAAATTGAAATAAAAAGCATTTGTTTATGTTGCTTTCAGAGTTGTTTAACAGCTGGTATGGTGATAGACCCTTTACATCAGGGGTCCTCAAGCCCCGGTCCGTGGCCATGTACCAGTCTATGGTCCATTGGGAACTGGGCCATGTAAACGGCAGATGAGCATACAAAGGTTGATTTGCACATGAACGGGATTAGATTGAGTGCACAAACCCTTCCCCTTCCCCACCACTGTCGATCCATGTAGGCAAAAGGTGGAGACCGCTGGTTTATATTACTCAGCTTCCTTACCACTGAAATTCATCAGTTACACGCAAATTGTATTTCTGGTTAGTCCCTGACTGTAGTTGAGCCAAGAATTACACTCCTAACTTTTTGCAGTCATAAGTCGAGATATCATGTGACCAGATTCAGTGCTATGATAGTTATTATGATGGTCATTAAGTGAACATGCGGTTGTTAAGGAAATCCATTTTCCCCAATGGGCATTTTTTGCTGGAAACTGAAAGCTGAAAACTGGCCAAAAAAAAAAGTTGCAAATTGTGGTCATGGGACCACGGGATGCTGCAAATAGCCATAAAGGTGAGTCAGTTGCCAAGTGCCCAAAATACAATCACAAAGCCACAAGATGTGTGCCTGGCTAGCTTAACTCTGAAACCACATCATAAGTAGCTCTGGGGAGGACTGTTGTAACTTCGTTAAGTGACCAGTTGGAAGTCAATTATGACCTGTAGGATAAAAAATTATTTATTGGATTAATAGGATGGAATGGATATCCATTTCAGCCAAATGTCCATTAAATTCATTATTTTAGTAATGAATATGGCAAGTTGGATAAAAAGGCTGGCGGATGTTACTTCCCCTCTCTCTCCATCACAGCATGGCATATCCCACTGATCCATCTAATTCAGGGGTGTCAAACTTAAGGCCCGTGGGCCAGATCCAGCCCGCAGGGTACATAATCTGCCCCATGGGGCCAGCCTAGAGATAGCCTGAGGTGCCTCTGGCAGCCAAAACAGGGGGCCTGTGCGCAGCACCCCCCCCCCCACGTCCTGTTTTCGGCCTGGCCAGCCTCCTGCAGCACTTTGCCTGCCAAAATTAGGCACAGGGGTTTCAGCTGGCCAGGCTGAAAATGGGGTGTGGGGGGCATGTGTCCCCGGCACCCCATTTTGGCTGGCAGGGTGCTGCAGGAGGCATCCGTCCCATCTCCACCCGCTGGCCCATGGAGAACTACAATACTTTTCCGGCCCTCAAAGAAATCCAGTTTGACACCCCTGATCGAATTCCTCTTAACAACATTTACCCTTTCTTTTGTGGCTGCCACATCCTGAGGAAGGACTTTTATCTGGAGTCATCTACTTATGAGAGAGTTGGGTGTAGTGGTTAAGGCATCGGACTAGAAACTGGGAGACCGAATTCTAGTTGTGCGTTAAAGCCAGCTGGGTGACCTTGGGTCAGTCGTACTTTCTCAGACTTAGGAAGGAGGCAAAGATTTCTGAAATATTTCCAAGAAAACTACATGGATTAATCCAGGAGGTTGTCAGGAGTGAACACTTCTCAAAAGCACCCACACACAGACACAGAAAGATCTATCAAACAACACATTAATTGATTAAATATCTTATTTGCAGTTAGATGTATGAGACACTGAACAGTTGAAAAAAAGGATACTTAAATAATCAGTGTGCTCATTAATGTAAAATGTTCCATTTGCAAGTGGCACATGATGATTTAGACCAGTGGTTCTCAATCTTTCTAATACCGCGACCCCTTAATATACCGTATTTTTCGGAGTATAGGACGCACCGGAGTATAGGACGCACCTAGATTTTAGAGGAGGAAAACAAGGAAAAAAGTATTCTGAACCAAATGGTGTAGTAATATATTATTTAATAAAATAACAGTATAGCAGAATACTTTCTACAACTATGTATACTTTTTACAACCATGTACACTTTTTACAAACTTCAAACCTGACAGCTTTAAGACTTGTGGACTTCAACTCCCAGAATTCCTCCTCCAGTCATGCTAGCTCAGGAATGGGAGTTGAAGTCCACAAGTCTTAAAGCTGTCAAGTTTGAAGTTTGTAAAAAGTGTACATGGTTGTAAAAAGTCTTGCCAAGTTTGAAGACCCTTGCACCCCTAACCCCTAAACCAGGGGTCTTCAAACTTGACAGCTTTAAGACTTGTGGACTTCAACTCCAATTCCTGAGCTAGCATGACTGGAGGAGGAATTCTGGCAGTTGAAGTCCACAAGTTTGAAGACCCTTGCACCCCCTTGGCAAGTTTAAGACTTGTGGACTTCAACTCCCAGAATTCCTCCTCCAGTCATCCTAGCTCAGGAATGGGAGTTAAAGTCCACAAGTCTTAAAGTTGCCAAGTTTGAAGAGCCCTGGGTTAGAGGTGGCAAGGGTCTTCAAACATGGCAAGTTTAAGACTTGTGGACTTCAACTCCCAGAATTCCTCCTCCAGTCATGCTAGCTAGAGTTGAAGTCCCCAAGTCCTCCCGGTCTCGCAGCCAGTTCCCTCCTGAAGTTCAAGGGCCGACTTGAGCTGAGCAGATCTGCGGCGAAAGCGGCGGCTCCTGGTTTTCCCGGCCAAAGAGCGCTTGCTAGAGAAGAGCAGCTGAGGAAGCAGGCGAGGCGCGGTGGCAGGCAGGTGTTTTGGAAGCGCCGAGGGCAGCAAGCGCGTCCAGGATGCCCTTCTCTCTTTCCGCTTAGGCGGCTGCAGCGGGCGCAGCGAGTCCCGTCCTCACGCGCGTCCCCGGCGCTTGCTGTGGCGATGCTGTTTTCTCCGAGACCTTTGTCTCGGAGAAGGAGCAGTAGACAAAGGTCTCGGAGAAAACAGCGTCGCCACAGCAAGCGCCGGGGACGCGCGTGAGGACGGGACTCGCTGCGCCCGCTGCAGCCGCCTAAGCGGAAAGCAGAGAGGGGCATCCCGGACGTGCTTGCTGCCCTCGGCGCTTCCAAGACACCTGCCTGCCGCCGCGCTTCGCCTGCTCGCACGCCCGCTCACTCGCAAGCGGGCAGCGGTGGGGATCGAAGCGGAGGCACCTCGAAAGGACTGGGGTGCTAGATGTAATGCTTCTCAGGAATGGGTGGCGGGGGCAAGCAGCGGTGGTGGCGGCGGCAAGCAACAGCGGGGACGGCGGGGCCAAGCAGCGGGGGGGCAAGCGGCGGCAGCGGCGGGCGGCGGGGAAAACCTCCGAAGGGTGGGGGCTGGGGGGGTGTGGGGGCTGCATTCGGTGTATAAGATGCACCCACTTTTTGACCCCCTTTTTGGGAGTAAAAAGGTGCGTCCTATACTCCGAAAAATACGGTAGTTCCTCATGTTGTGGTGACCCCCAACCATAAAATTATTTTCATTGCTACTTCATAACTGTAATTTTGCTACTGTTATGAATCGTAAATAAAAGTCAGCCCGGCTCTCAGAGAGGGCACAAACTCAGAATTCCCTCTTGCTACCCATTTCCACGCTCCCAAAAGCTTTTTTCAAAATCGGGCAGCCACGAGGCATTTTCTCTCTCTTTTTCTGCCCCCTATTCCCGTTCAAGCCGATGAAAGGATCCAGAAGAAACCCTTCCTCTCCTCTCTTCCCCAGCACACATATGTGTCGGGTCCACATCTCACCCTTCCCAGCTTGTTGATAAAAGCAGTTCAATCCCGGTTTTAAGCGCGGGAGTTCCTGCTCCGAATAAGCAGGAATCCGAAACTCGGGCGGGCAGGCAGACGGGGGGGGGGGAGAGGGAGAGAAGGAGGAGTGCTTTCATTCAGACCAGGTTTGTCCTTACCTTCCTTACATTGTTTGCCGTTGTTGGTGTACAAGGAGAGGAGGAAGGGCCAGGTCTAAAATGCCGGGCAGGGTTGGAGCACTTCTCGTAGTAACCACATGCTCGGCCTGGTTGTGGTGCTTTTCTCCCCCCCCCCAAAGCTGAGAATGTGGGATGGGAGAGCTACATAACCATACCACCCCACCTCCCCGCTTCGTTTCCTAGTAGCAGTCCTAAGGCCAGCAATTGACTGGCGTGTGATTTTTTTTCTCAGCTTTCCCGGCCCTTCTTTCACCAGACAGCGGCATCTGCATGGTGAGGAGCACCAGCCATTTACTACCATTCAAGGCTAACCACAGAGCGCTCTCAAGGGAACACACACACACACACACACACACACACACACACACACACCAGCCAGGCCAGCTTTCCTGCCCCTGCCGGCTTGGCTCGGGCTTTGAAGGCGCATGCAGAGGCTGGCAGCCGAGTCAGCTGCTTCCGGCTAGTGGTGGGAGTCCTGAGGCAGCTGCTCTGGGCACCTTCGCTGGCAGGGGCGGAGGCTTGCTGGCCCCCGAATGGAGCGCGCAGGACGGGAACTCAGCCGGTGCCGCAGGAAGAAGTGCCCCCGCAATCGTTCTGGCAGTGCCACCCAGCCGAAAGCCCCGCCAGTGCTGGGAGATCCGAGGAGGGCATGGGCAAGAGGGGCTTCAGTGTTCCTCAGTCCCTCCAGCCCGGCCGGGGCTCGCAGCGGCAGTTTCTTCCCGCTGGTGTCAAAGGAAAAGGAGTCATGGGAGGGAATGGCCAGCCAACAACCATTTAAGTTTAACAGCGCAGGACGGCAGGAAGGAGGACAGCCGGGTCGGGCTCGTCTGTCTGCCCTCTCGCCCTCAGCTGGTGCAGAGACCCAGCGAACAAAGAGGCAAACGGAGGGAGGAAAGAGAGAGACTTAGAGATATTAGCGCAGGGCTAGCCATATCATACAGCCTCGGTGCTGAGGGTGCCACTGCCGGGGGCAGGAGGAGCTAAGCCGGAGGGAACTGGAGAAGGAAGTGGTGCCGGAGCAGGGCGGCGGCGATGGACCATGCTCCGGCACCACCTCCTTCTCGGAATTTGGATAACAAGCAACTGTACAACAATAAAAGAGAATAACTATTTAAAATTAATGCATAAAATTCAAAAAGATTTGGAAACATGGTCCAAATTACAAATTTCTCTAATTGGAAAAATAGCCACAATCAAAATGAACATATTATCAAAAATTCTTTACTTATTTCAAAGAGCTCCAACAAAACCTGGGAAACATTTTTATATGGATTTGGATAAATTAATTTTGAAATTTATTTGGACAGGAAAAAAAGCAAGAATTTAAAAAAAGCTATTGCAAGTTAAAAGAACGAGAGGTGGTTTTGGATTACTGGATTGAAAACTATATCATCAAACAGCAACCATAACATGGATGAAGGAATGGGTGACACTTACAAATAAGAGAATATTAACAATTGAAGGACACGATTTACAAATTGGCTGGCACAACTTCATCTGGGAGGGAAAACATCAGGTTCACAAACATTTTCAGAGACATTACATCAGAGGGACATTATTAGATGATTGGCTAGAAATTAAAAATATTATATTCAAATGCCCAAATTGATATCTCCAATGGAAGCCCTAATCTACCCCAATGTGATAGATCCAAATAAAAAAAATCACTTATAAGGAATTACTAGATGTACAAAATAACTTAACAAGAGAAGAATTGGCACTAAAGGGAATAAAACTTGATTGGTGGTCATGTTTACAAATTCAAAGGAAACACAAAAAAAGTTCTATTACAATTTGGCTTTCAAGAAAAAGATCAAGAATTGGATAAAATTTTATTAGGTAAAGAAGAAAAAATAATAACAAAATCTTATAACTGCTTACTTAAAATGTAAATGGAAGAAGAAACGGTAAAGGAGGTAATGATAATTTGGGCTATAATATTGAATTAGATCTTTGGGATAAATTATGAAACCAAAATTATAAAATGACAATGGCCTCATCATACAGAGAAAATACTTATAAAATGTTTTACAGATGGCACCTACCTCCGGCAAGATTGGCGAAAATGTTTCCACATCTATCACCCAAATGCTGGAAATGTAAACAAGAAGCTGGGATGTACTACCATATGTGATGGACGTGCCCAGAAATAAAGAAATATTGGAAAAAAATACCAAGCTGGATAGAGGAAATAACAAAACAAACCATAGAATTCAAACCAGAAACATTTTTGTTAGGAATATTGAAAATGAAAGCAAACAAATATGTCCAATATCTTACACTACACATAATAATGGCTGCCAGGATCTTATACGCACAACATACCTTCAAACACAATAATAACAACTAAAATATTGGATTGTGCAGAAATATGTAAATTAACAATGAAATTACATGATAAAGAAGATACGGAATTTTACAAAATTTGGGGAAATTGGTATGAATGGCTGGAATATAAACAGAAAAATAATTAAATAAATAAAAATAATTAGCAATATCTACTGGAAAATGAAAACTTAGGATGTTAAGGGTTTTAAGAAGAATAAGTTAGAAGAAAGAAAGAAATAGATAGATTGATGATAAATGAATAGTGATCTAGATATAGAAATACGATAACGATACGCAAAGCTGTTTTATATATATATATATGTATGTATATATGTATATATAAAATGTATATATACATACATTTTTAATTGTTCTTTTATTTTTCTTTATGTTAGATTTTTTTTTATTAGGTTATGTTGTTTATGTTATTGTATAGTTTTATATATGTCTGATTTGTATATATGTATATTTGGGTTTTTTTGTATTATATGTTGTCTTTTATATTTTAAAATGACTCAATAAAAATTATTTTTTTAAAAAAGACACCCCTGGTGTGTGTGTGTGTGTGTTTGTGTGTGTGTGTGTGTATGTGTGTTCCAGCATAACTCTGGAAAGCCTGGGCCTTTAATGAGAGCGAGTGCGGCGGCCTAGAGCGGCAATTGTTCGTGATGTCATGGGAGGGGGAAGGGAGCCTGATTAAGCCAGTACAGAAGTAGGCCTATGAAGGGAGCCAGATTAGGCCAGTACAGAGGCCTTTGATTGAGCGTGCTCCCTCACACAGTGGGCCTTTAAGGCCTAGGCCTCCCTCACACAATAGGCCCATGAAGGGAGCCTGATTAGGCCAGTACAGAGGCCTCTGATTGACCGTACTAGGCCTAGGCCTTGCTCACACAGTAGTAGGCCTATGAAAGGAGTAGGCCACAGTAAGGCCTAGGCCTCCCTCAAACAGTAGGCCAAACGCTTCGACATCTATAAATATCTGGGCAGCCCTGGGTTATCAGCTAGTTTACTAGAAATTTCTACTGTAAAGTGACCAGATTTTTTTTAAAGTGGTATGGGGGGGCGGGCCCGCCTGGGCGCCGCCATTTGTTTTGCCCTCTGTGCATGCGCAGAACGCTGCGCATGCGCAGAGAGCAAAACATAGCAAATGTCGGCGTCCAGGTGGGGGGGGGAGGCGGGAGGGTGCTTGGATGCCTGGAGCTCGCGACAGGTAAGCTGCCGGCTGCCTCCTTTCCCCATCTCCCGCCTCCCGTTCGTTGCTTGCCAGCCCGGCCGAAGGGGAGGCGGGAGGCGAGGAAAGGCCTCCCGAAGGGGAGACGGGCTCCCGAAGGGCTGCCGGCTCCCGAAGGGGAGACGGGAGGCGAGGAAAGGCCCAGGGCAACGGCGGCAGCGAGGCGACAGGGGGAAGGAAGGGGAGGGGGACGAGGAAGGGCTGTTTGCGCCGCCAGAGGGGCCGCTCATGAGCTCAAACCGGCGACGGCAGCGGCGACGGCTCCTCGTCCCTCACCCCTCCCAACAGCAGCATCCCAACAAAAGCGGCGCCTCCGAGGGCGGGGCTAGGGATGGGGCGGGGGAAGGAGAGGAGGAGCAGCCCCCCTTCCCCCTCTCCCCAGCAGGCAGCCGCTTCGCTGAAATTCCGCCCGACTTGCTTCCGGTACCTCTCTTTTGCTTCCCCTTTTAAGGTGACCAGACGTCCCGCTGTTTCGGCATTCTTTTCAAAAAAGCGGGACTTTTTGAAAAGAATGCGGGACGCGGGACACACGCTTGAAAAGCGTGTCTGTCCCGCCAAAAGCAGGACGTCTGGTCACCTTATTCTACCTGTAAAGCCAGTGGAAAATTGCTGGCAGGATGAATAAACAGAAAGTAAACCCTCAGAAATGAACCATCCGTGCAGAGGACAAGGTCAAAGTTCTCCACAATATTGTAAGCCGCCCAGAGTGGCCAATAAATTAACTGAACAAACAAACAAACAAACAAACTTTCTGAGATAGAGTGGCCTGAGAGAGAGTGACTGGCAAACAATCACACAGTGAAATGACAATACAATACACATGAACTGGGTTTTTCTGATTCTATTTCAGTATCTGAACAATTGCACCACACTGCCTCTTAGTGTTTACTTATATTCATATCTTACATTATGCACTTTTACATTATTTGCATTTATTTACATTGTTACTTCTTTAGCACTTTGAAATACTTATTCCTTTCCTGAAAACAATAATTTTATTTCACATTTACTCCGTTCTGTGCTGACACAATTGTTTTCTGAAGAGCTTTTTTTTTGTTTAATGGTGGGGGAGAAATGAAGGATTTGTGATTAAAGTTGCAGTCTGTATCTACTTACACAGAAATAAGCGTTGCTGCATTCAGTAGGATTAGGGTAGTGGTGGCAAAACCTGGCATGTCAAAAATTTGGAAAATGTCTAACTTTGACTCTTCTCCCCAAACAAAAAAGAAACAATTTTCTCTCTCCCCACCATCTGGAACACCCTGAAGAGTGACATTTGGTGAGAGTGCAAAGGCAAGTCGAGGTCCAGGCCTTGATTTTAGCTCTAACGCCACCACTGCCAGTCAAAAAGACTGCCTTGTGCCATTCTCCAAGGCTCACAAACCTTGGGGAAAGGTGCAATTGCCCTCTGGCCCAATGCTCCGGAGGATTTGTTGCATGCTGTTTAACTTCAAGCATTTTTTTCTATTAACCGTTCCCCCACCCCTTGACTCCCAAGGCTGCTCTGAATCACATGAGGCCTTCGTTCTTGAAGCAGCTTCATAGAATGCTTTTCTGTGGTCTCTGCAGCCTTTGAAAAATCTCACAAAAGCAGGTCCCGTTCTTGTGTAATTGTCAGAGTACACAGGAGAACATGCCTCTCTCGCAACTGCAGGAGGGTTCGGAAGCTGCACAAGAGCACACCTGATTATCACATGGCCTCTGCAGACTCCGAAAATCATGAGAACGGGCCATGCTTTCAAGAATAGCAATTGAAACCAGAATTATTCCTATTTAGGAATTATAAAAGAGAAATACAGTAAAGGAGTGATATATTTAATGCTGCACGTTATAACGGCAGCAAGACTGGTTTATGCACAAAATTGGAAAAATAGAGATATCCCCTCTGAAGAAGAGACAATAAAGAAAATAATGGTTTGCGCAGAAATGGACTGACTGACACTAGAACTTAAAAATAAACGTGAGACAGAATACCATGAAATTTGGAACAAAATGTACCAATGGTTGGGAATGAGGAAAAGGAATTGGAACAGAAAATATTGAGGATTGGTAGAACTAAAACTGGACAATACTTAGACAAACATACAAATTAGGACAAGGGATATGTTTATAATATCAAAGTAGTAATGTACGATAAGTAGGAAATGTATTTGTTGTTATGTTATAATATGTATGGAAATGACAAAGCCAGAAAGATCCACTGTATCCAATGTTTTAATGTTTATTTAATAAAAATTATTTTTTTTAAAAAAGAATAGCAATTGTCAGGTGTTGGTAAAATGCTGTTGTGTCACGCTAAATGTCATGCCCTTGGTAGCCAATTGTGTCACCTTTGGCATGCATGTCATAGATTTGCCAACACTAGATTAGGGCTGTCATATTTGGCTGCAAAAATCCCGACAGCCACTAGTTGGAAGAGTTAAGAGCTTTATTTCTTTGTAGTCACTTAGGGACTACTTGTAGTTTTGCAGATCAGATATAGTAGCATATCAACCATATAAATATACATAAGATTAAAAGAGTAAAGAAAGATC
>JALIGW010000003.1:131065763-131311525 GCA_023053685.1 Diadophis punctatus similis
GCTATCAGGTCCCCCCTAGTCCTACTTTTCTCTAGCCTGGCCATACCCAAATCCTGCAACTGGTCTTCATATGTTTTAGTTTCCAGGCCTTTAATCATCTTAGTTGCTCTTCTTTGCACTTTCTCCAAAGTCTCAACATCTTTTTTGTAATGTGGTAACCAACACTGGATGCGGTATTCCAGGTATGGTCTTACTAAGGCTTTATAAAGCGGCACTAATACTTCACATGATTTTGATTGCCTACAGATATATAACATCCATGTTGTTGCAAGCACTACATTGGTCACCAAATACAATTCAAAGCACTATTTATTACATATAAAGTTTGGCACCAGAGGACTCTCCGGTTTGAGTTGAGTTGATTGATCTGGATTTGGAATGTTGAGGATTCAGGAAACTATTTTTATGGGTTTTTTTCTCAAATCTTACGGAAAAGGTTGTAGAGATTTTGATGGCATTATTATTAGCTTTTAGAAAAACAGTGAAAACTGAACTGTTCTGCAGAATGAGCTTGGTTGTTTGCTTTCAGATATTTTATTATTGATAATAAGCACTAGTGATATTACCTAGTCAAATAATGAAATGTCTGCAAGCAAACAACCAAACCCAAGAGCACCATGGATTCCAGAGTTCAACCCTGAATTGCATATTTTGTCTTCTAATTTTTAATTTATAACTTTGCTGGAAGGACATATAGGCAGTTCTTAATGAAGGTTTAATGTTTCTGTATTAGATATAAATCGTTGAGGATTTGGATTTGGCAGTATACAAATAATGTAAATAAATAAATAATCTCCTTAGCTGATCAAGTCTGGATAAATGGGTAGAAAAGTAAAGTCCCACACTGCCATAACATATATTTGTTTGGATTCTCCTCCCCACCTCTGCCCCATTTTTCATCCAGTGATTCCATTTTAAATTCTGGACCTTCCTTGTAGAAACTATGTAAACACAATGCAAAGCAAAAACAGTAACAAGAAAACTGAGGTGATTATAAGTTTTATAAAGCACATTAGCATAGTGCAGGGGTCTCCAACCTTAAACACTCAAAGAGCCATTTGGACCCGTTTGCCACAGAAAAAAAAACACCGGGAGCCACAAAACCTGGGTGGGCATGGCCAACTCGATGTCACTCACTCCCACCCAGTCACATGACCCCCCCCCTAGCCACACTTACCCAGCTGGTCATTAGGCAGACAACTGGTTGTTAAAAAACACTGGGAGCCACAAAACCCTTTGACACCCCCTCTACCTCCACTCCTCTCTCTCCCTATCCCTCTCTCCCCTCTATCTCTGTATCTTTCTGTGTATCTCTCTGTCTCTCCCCCCACCTCTCTCTCCCTCTCATCCTCCGCCGTTGCCCTTATCTCTGTATCTTTGTGTGTGTATCTCTCTCTCCCCCACTCTCTCCCTCTCATCCCCCGCCTTTGCCCTTACCTTCTCAGGCTAGGTAAGGAGTGATTGGGAGGGGAGGGCAAGGGGCAGGGCCAATCAGTGATGGGATCACCCGACAGGGAGCCACAGCAGAGGGCCCAAAGAGCCGCATGCGGCTCCGGAGCCGCAGGTTGCAGACCCCTGGCATAGTGTGTAAGGGACGACCGTCAGCCACAAGAGAACGGGCTGCTAATTCCTTACTCTGAAAAGGGCTTGATGGCTCACAAGTTATATTTAAATTTGTTCCCTTGGTGTCTTCATTAGTCTCACCCTTTTAAACTTTTCCCAGCTCTTTCTCTCCACACAGACCTCAGATTACATCATACCTCAGGGAAAGAGTGACTCAGTGGAGGAAAGAGATCATGATATGCAGACACTGTGTTTAAGTGACTGTTTGCATACAGAATTGCCAGAAATGGATTCTGATGCTATGATTTTACACAATATGTGCGTAGATGTTGAATATAAAATGCAGCTTGCTAAAGAAAAGTTTAGCTTCCACTATTGAAAAGGGCTGTATGATCAAAGATATGCTTGATGCTGCACAAACAAATCCACATACTAAAAAAAGAGCTTTAGTGGTTTATTCCTTTGTCCTCATCCAATAATATTTGTTTCCATAATGTATAGAACTCACAGAATTCAGCATTCCCAACTGCAATATCAAACCTATTGATATCAATACCAAACTCGGACAGAGCAACTGTTGGATAGGAGAATAAATAATTCATCTAGATAGGTAGAATACCTGTCTGGTTTTTATCTAGCATCAACAACAGATACTCAAAATCTATTAAGTGCTTAATGGTGCACTTGGATAAAAGACAACTGATTGTAACATACCTTGGATCTTGCAATTATGATATTTTGAAAGATGCTAGAAGATATCAAATCCATCTCCTTAATCCAAGAAGGTGACTGTAATATATGCCCTACTATTTGCTTCTGGAAGACAAATTAATCTGATGTCCTCAATGCTTCAAGGCCTTGCTTTTCTAATTCATGAATTACTGTATTTCTTCTCCTGCTTCTTTGTCTTAGGGAAGTTGACTCACCCACCCTCACCCACCCAAAAATTCTGGACTTTCCACATGCCACTGAATGGTAAAAAAAGAATAATACCCAACAGTTTGGAGCAGGGCTGCTGGAATGTTGAAATACTGCATGTGCATTTTGTATTTGCTTCTCGTAATTTTTTTCTTCTCTAAAAAGGACAGTAATATTAAAAGTAAGATATTTTTCTACAATCTTTGCTTTCTTAAAATATGGAAAGGGATTTTTGGAATTGTGATACTTTCTCCCATCTGGAAATTAAATTCATCACCTTTTCTGGCTACTCAGGAGATAATGCATTTTCTCATATTCAGATTTGCAAATGTGTATTTGCTTTCATGCTTATGGGTTAGCAGGATTTTTAAATGCATCTCTTCTTTACACCTTACATTAATTTCTGCAACCTTCTTGTCACACTTGGCTTGAGTTGCTCTTTATCTTGGACATCATTAGAATAAACTTTGAGTTTATAGATTCTTTGGGGGAAAATAGTCAGCTGCATGTTTCCCAGATTTTGCTAGATCCTGTTTAAATGCGCGCGCACACAAAGAAAAACACTTTAATAATTATTATATTGTCTCAACGTCATTCTACTCATTTGTGGTGGTTCATACTCTGAAGAGTTATGACTCCTCAAAAATATAATGAAAGTGATCATAAGATCCCAGTTTTCTTTCCTTTTTTGCATATATATCTTTATCTACCGTATTTTTCGGAGTATAAGACGCACCGGAGTATAAGACGCACCTTAGTTTTTTGGGAGGAAAATAGGGGGGGAAATCTGCCTACCAGGTATTCATCTGGCTAGCGTCCTTAGTCTGGTCAGCTTCAGCACGTTATTTTATCCCCTGATTAGGACTTAAAAAAAACCTTCTTAGGAGAGAGTAACAATGAAAGAGCCTGCAAGCCAGTAAGAGCTGGGAAGATCATTAGCACCTGGTTAGGGCTAGGAAAAAACTTTTTTGGAGCAAGTAGAACAATGAAAAAAAACCCTGCAAAGACTTAGGACTGGAAAAACATTCTTCTGAGAGAGTAACAATGAAAGAGCCTGCAAGGTAAGAGCTGGGAAGATCATTAGCACCTAGTTAGGGCTGGGAAAAAAGCTCAGAAAAAGCTACATTCAGAGTATAAGACGCACCCAAATTTTCAGCCACTTTTAAGGAGGAAAAAGGTGCGTCTTATACTCCAAAAAATACGGTATATTCCAAAAGGGATGTAAGTCTGAACATTGTTCAAATAACCGCATGAGATATACAGTCTGTTAACACAAACTGCATTTCCTTTCACTTTTTCTGTGACCACATTGTCATTATGGTTTTGTCCATTTTTAAACAGAGGAAAGGGGGTGCTGGTGTTTTCTATGACTAATAATGTTGCATTGAGTGTAGTTTTCTATTTTTTTATATTTTGAAGGGGAAAAATCCAGATACGCTTTCTTTTCCCAAACCAGAGAATATGTCAACATCTGAAAATCACTACTTCAGTAAATTATTACCTTTGTCTTTCTGAACTGAATCACTGTGTTAGCCAAAATATTTATATCATTACTTCCTATAGTCTCAACATTAACTTTCAGTGAGAGTTACTATCAGCTTAAAATGAGCCTTGGTATTTTTGAAGCTCATCATAATCAACATGCCTATTTTGATAGCAAAATATTTATATTTGCAAATGAACAGCAGTGAGAAAAGGCTTTCCAGAGAGTTTTAAACTATTCTTGGCTTTTGGTTACCATTTTATATTTGGCATATTTATCTGAAATGTGGCATTAAAATAGTAAGCAATTTTTACAACAACTTATTAAAATAATAGAGCCACCACACAGCTCAAACCTTCTAAGATACAGTAATATTAAATGAATATTAAGCGACAATCCTATAGCAGTTGCAGAATATAGAACATCCCTTAGCCCAAATTAAGGGATTCCATTCAACATGGCGTTAAGGTTATGTACAATGTCACTTCTGCCTTTTCTTGCCCTTATTCTTTCATACAGTATTTTGCATGAAATATCATAGATATCTGAAAAGAGGACAACTCAAATGTAAGATTATATGCTTCCTGCTAAAAAGAAAATTGAACGGGAAAAATAATTTGCCTTCATTATGATATTTTCAGCAACTCCAGCAGGACCGCTTCATTTTAAAAGTAAATTATTTGGGGAAAGGTAGAGGAATAGAGTAAACAAATAAATTTTTGAATATATATATATACCATGCTCAGAAGGACCAAACAAGTGACATAATTGACACAATGTGGATGAACATTAGTTCTACTATAGCAGTGATGGCGAACCTTTTTCGGCTCGGGTGCCAAAAGGATGCGCGCGTACGCAATAGTGTGCACGCCAGAGGTGGGTTCCTGCCTCTGATTGCCGGTGCGGTTAATCGCTGAGTTCGGCGCAGAGCCGAAGACGCTGCTCCCGTTCGCGGAGCAGGCGCTTTCCCCGCCCGCATGGATACAGCCAATTGCGTTCTTTTGCCCTCTGCGCATGCCCAAAGCGTTCCGCATGCGCAGAGGGCAAAAGAACGCAATTGGCGGCATCCATGCGGGCGGGGAAAGCGCCCGGGGAAAGCTCCCGCTCCGCGAACGGGAGCAGCGTCTTCGGCTCTGCGCCGAACTTAGCGATTAACTCCACCGGCAATCAGAGGCAGGAACCCACCTCTGGTGCACCCATAATGCAATGCCCTGCGCATGCGCACTGCCCCCCCGTGCATGCGCACAGGCCTCACTGAAGCCTCCAGACTTCAAGAAGGTCTGTTGGGCTGTTTTTCGCTCTCAGGGTTCAGGAAAGCCTCCTGAAGCCTGGGGACGGCGAAAAATGGGCCAACGGGCCAATTGGAAGTTCGAAAACGAAAGGAAATGGAGCTGCCCTACTACTTACCTTCAGATAGTTGCAACCAGGCCTCGCACACCTCGACCCATTTCTTCTGCAGTCGGGAAGGCTTTCCTGAAGGCCTGTGTAGCCGATAACAGAGCTTCGGATCGATCTGGATCTCTGTTATCGGCTACACAGGCCTTCAGGAAAGCCTTCCCGGCTGCAGAAGAAATGGTCCGAGATGTGAGAGGCCTGGCTGCAACTGTCCAAATTAGAAGAAATTCCTGAAGACCTCTGACAGCAAAAAGGAGGCTGAGGGTGAGCACACAAGTGAACTTCCCGTTGGCCCGTTGGCCCGTTTTCGCTGTGGGGACAAAAAGAAGGCCGAAAATCAGTTGACATAGGGCAATGCCTTGCGTGCCCTCAGATATGCCATAGATCCGCCATCACTGTACTATAGTGTAGTCCCTGAAGCTCAGCATGGGAATACAGAATCAGAAGAAAAGAATCCAGGCTCATGTCTTCAATGAATCACAAAGCTTTCTAGATAACTTTGGTCTCTTTCTCAATCCAACTGACCACACAGAAGACAACAGTAAGGGTCTGCTGCTGCCTTGAGCTCCAGAGAAAAGTTAGGATACAAATGCAGTAATATATAAAAAAAACAGCGATTGTCAGAAAAATAAAAATGAGTTATATTAATATGATCACTGACCCAGTGCTGCATTTCCCTGATTTCAAATACTGTAATTCTTCTGCTAAATGAAATTATAACCAAATAGTGATTTTAGAGTTTGAACAGTAAAAATGAGAAATCAGCTAGGGAAGATAAATGGTTATTAAACAGTGGCTTGGCCTGAGATATAAAATATATAACTAAACCCGGAGTTTTGTTGCCTGTTATAGCAGCCTATTTATTTTAACATGCTATCTCAGGTTTGTAAGTGAAACATTACTCAGCATCACAAATCTAGTGTTTTGTTGTCTTATTACTAAAAAAAAATCTCGACTTTCATTTTGATATTTCCATCTCTACATATTCAAACAGTTATTGGAATAGAATAGAACAGTAAAAACTAATTTAGGACAAATATGGTATACATCAGGGGTAACATTCCAATTTTTTCCCTAACGTTGAATGCTGTGGCAGAGAGAATAGCAATAGTAATAGCACTTAGACTTATATACCGCTTCATAGTGCTTTACAGCCCTCTCTAAGCAGTTTACAGAGTTCAGCATATTGCCCCCAACAATCTGGGTCCTCATTTTACCGACCTCAGAAGGATGGAAGGCTGAGTCAACCTTGAGCCTGTGAGATTTGAACAGCTGAACTGCTGAACTAGCAGTCAGCTGAAGTAGCCTGCAGTGCTGCACTTTAACCACTGCACCAGCAGAACTTTTCTCCCTCCATTCACAGCGGAGCTGCTGCTCCCTTTATGGTCCCCCCTGGCCCCCTCCCTCCCGGGGAAGTACCTTAAAGGGACAGGCAGGCTGACACAGCTCCCTTCCAAGCAGGCTCCCTTCGCTGCAAAAGGAGGAAGAAAAAGACGGCCAGGTCTCCTCGGGCATACCCACAGAACGGGCGGGGGTGGGCGGGGCCAACCAGGGATGTTTTTTACCGGTTCAGCGAACCACTTCAAATCGCTGCTACCAACACCCATGATCCAGTCCGAACCAGTCGAATTTCACCCCTGGTATACATCCTTCATAAATGAGACCTGGTTTAGTGAAATGGTTAAGACACTGGGCTAGAAATCATGAGACAGAGAGTTGTAATCCTGCCTTAAATATGAAGCCAGCTGGATGACCTTAGGTCGGTCGCTCTCTCTCAGCCCTAGGAAGCAGGCAATGGCAAACCACTTCTAAAAAACTTTGCTAAGAAAATTGTAAGCATTAATCCAGGCAGTCATCACGAGTCAACCCTGATTTGAAGGTGCAGCTACACATTTGCACACGCACACGCTCAGAGACACACAGACACACCTCCCTCATACCTTTTGTCCTAAATCATTTTTTTCCTGTTCTAATTTACTCCAGCATCATCCAATTCAATGAATCCAGGGAAATGCCACTTCTAGAATCAACCTGTTTTGTGCTCGATAGTTAAGCAATTGTTGCCCTTCATGTTGTTTTCTTCACTTAACCATTGTTTCAACCATGCTGCATTGCTGACCCTACCTCCCACCCCCACAGCTCCCACCCCCACAGCTCCCACCCCCATTCCTGTCATTCCTGAGCTTTTAAAGCCATCCAAGTGTCATCTGTGAACTGCCCAAAATCATTGATCTTCCTGAGAACATTAGCCTGTTCTAAACCTGCTATCTGATCCCTTCTAATTGACAGCTCTTAGTCTCAGAAAGGTATACACTTTACTTCCTCAAAATCAAGTGAAAAGTGTGTTACTCCATGGA
This sequence comes from Diadophis punctatus similis, assembly GCA_023053685.1. NCBI lineage: Eukaryota > Metazoa > Chordata > Lepidosauria > Squamata > Dipsadidae > Diadophis > Diadophis punctatus. The sequence goes on from JALIGW010000003.1 coordinate 131,073,480, forward strand.
TGTAACAGCTTGCTTGATATGCAAAGTTACTGTTTCCTTACAGTAAGAAAAATGGCTGGCTCAAGAAGGTATTTATTCTTTTAAATTATCTGGGAATGAGAAAATGAATGGGATTGGTATGTATACTAAAGTAGCCAAAGAAGCCCCCAGTTCCCATTGTTTCTGTTGCTCATTCCTGAAGCAAGTCTACAGTATAGTTTGCTTCAGAGACACTACCCAGGCCTGGACCTTTCTAGTATATTGAATGAAAGCTAGACAGTGTAGGGCACTTTCCTAAAATCACCCGTGTGTTTGTGTGTATGTGTGTTAGCATGTTTTCTCTGACTGAAAGACAAATCATGATCTTGATTGGTAGGAGTAATTGTTAAAATTATAACTATTTTATATTTTATAGTAATTGTTAAGATTATAACACGAAATGAATTATAGGAGTATTATAAGAGTAATTGTTAAAATTATAACACCAAATGAAAAGGAAGGACTCACTGGAGAAGATCCTAATGCTGGGAAAGATTGAGGGCAAAAGAAGAAGGGGACGACAGAGAATGAGGGGGCTGGATGGAGTCACTGAAGCAGTAGGCGTGATGTTAAATGGATTCCAGAGGATGGTAGAGAACAGGAAGGCCTGGAGGAACATTGTCCATGGGGTCGTGATGGGTCAGACACGACTTCGCAACTAACAAAAACAACAAATAACAATATACCGTATTTTTCGGAGTATAAGACGGACCTTTTTGCCTCCAAAAAGAAGGTGGAAATGTTGGTGCGTCTTATACACCGAATACAGCGAATTTTTGGCCTCCTAAAGCCCCACCCCCTGCATCCCATTTTTGCAAAAAACGGGCTGTTTTTTGCAAAAATTGGGCATTTTTGCCTTCCCACACCCCGAAGGAGGCTTCCCAAACCCTCTGCATGCCCCGTTTTTGCAAAAAAAATGAGTGAAAAACGGGCCATTTTTTGCAAAAATGGGGGCGTTTTTGTCTTCCCCCATCCCCTAGGAGTGCTCTGCAGGCTTCCCAAACTCTCTGCATGCCCTGTTTTTGCAAAAAAAAAAAAGAGCGAAAAATGGGCCGTTTTTTGCAAAAACTGGGGTGTTTTTGTCTTCTAATTACCCCATCTAGCATGACTGGAGGAGGAATTCTGGGAGTTGAAGTCCACTAGTCTTAAAGCTGTCAAGTTTGAAGACCCCTGGGTTAGGGATTAGGGGTGCAAGGGTCTTCAAACTTGGCAAGTTTAAGACTTGTGGACTTCAACTCCCATTCCTGAGCTAACATGACTGGAGGAGGAATTCTGGGAGTTGAAGTCTACTAGTCTTAAAGCTGTCAAATTTGAAGTTTGTAAAAAGTGTACATGGTTGTAAAAAGTATTCCGCTACACTGGTATTTTATTAAATAATACTATATATTATTACACCATTTGGTTCAGAATACTTTTTCCCTTGTTTTCCTCCTCTAAAATCTAGGTGCGTCTTATACTCCGACAAATACGGTAGTTAAAAGGAGCTTAAAATACAAGTAGAGGTTGTATTTCTATGATTAGTTAGAATAGTGGCCCTTACCAATTCTGAATGTTTCATTCATTTATTTGTGGTATCAAACACTGTTCTATAGTCTGCACAGTGTGCCGCAGTATTAACTCTAACCCTTTTTAAATAGTTTAGAATAATTATAATTTTTCTTTTAACTTAATTGTGATTCTGTTGTTTTATTTGGTGGGGTACATAACCAAATAAAGATTGGTTTCATTTTGATTTTATATTTGTAGTTTTTGAATAGCACCAACTCACTTAGTATTTTTTGTACAGTTGTACTTGTTAGTAATAGTAATATTTGCATTATTCGAATTTATTTTTTGGAATTTATTTTTTATCAAATTGAAACATATGTTCAGGCTTTATTTTTGTAGCTCAGGAGTATTTTTAATGACTGAAGCATTTGTTTACCCTGCTTGTTTGCTTTTGCTTGCTGACTTTAGGTAGCACTTGGCCAAATGGGCCTGATGCAGAGTCACTTTGTCAAAGGATTAGCCGAAGCACTGGATTCCGCTAATCACTTCTGCAATTCCAAATGCAGAATCTCCTTAAGGAACATAGCTACATCCGAAATAAGCTCTGAGAAAATAATAATAGGCCTATTATTTTGTTCTTATGTATGGTCATCCTAGTGAAAGGCTTGCAGTAAGCTTTCCTCCACAAAATAATAGGATTAAAGCAGTCTATTAAATTTTGTTAGCATTTTGGGTAAAATACGTTTAGAGGAACAGTCCTACATTCCGCAACAACTTTCGCATTATTACATTTCAAATTAAGTAGGGAAGTACTGTCCTTGTAATGTAGTTAATTATATGTGTTTTTATTCCTTCCTTTTTGTAAATGTAAATAGCTGTAAACTTCAGTGTAAAATTAACGTTTGAGACTGGAGGAGCTATTTTTAACATTTTCTAATTAATTTTGAAATTATTGAAAATCATTTTGAAAAAAATAATTGACTGATTAATTAAAATAAGTCTTAGGTGAAGCGCTCAATTATTGGAATCTAGTTTTAGATCTTTGCTTGAAATATGAGTAAATCTTGCCAAATGCTTAAACAGCCTTGAACACTGTATTTATATTGGAAGGTATAAATCCTGGTTAAAGAGATAAAATAAATTAACGAGTCTCCAATTTCTTTTAGAGCTGTTCTTCTGACTTAAATAAAGCTATTGTAAGCAATAGTGTTGTAAACAGAGAATAGTTTTGCATCCCTAGCTCTGATTTTCCACAAGCACAACGTTGAAAGTAGTGCATCAAATCAAGGAGTGAAAATATTGCAGCAGACAATATGTTTTCTCTTCCTGTGCTCCATATCCTTATTACTAAGTCTGTGTCTAAATATAATTATAATTGCCAAAAATAATCAGCGAAAAAGTGAAGGAAAGATACTGAAATGTGTGTATGAATATAAGAGAGAGAAATGAAGGGAGAGAGCTCCCTTATATCCAAATCATGCCTGACAATTCCTGTGGGATCCCTCTACACATCCTTCTCCAGATATTTTTGAGAAGGAGAGCTGGACAATCTTCCCTCCACCCCCCACTTCTCAAACATCCTATCACTGAATTATATTGGTCTAGTAAGCCTTTTGGGAATTGGGGCAGTGCAATTCAGACAGTATAATTCACTTATTAGTGCTGGCAAAGGACCCAGACAGTTTTCAGAAAGGGAACAAAATAAGGAAGGTCTCGAAGGGGAAATTTTTTGGATGGGAAAAGTTTAAGCAATCCATCCTAACAACCAACTATCCCTGCAAATGCCCATTGTGCAATAGTACAACAGTACAATCACAGAATTTGGAACAGGTTTTAAAATGGACAACTCACAGTTGCACTCTAAATAATTTGAGGCACATAATTCAAATATGTGCTGCATTAAAATATTACCTGTCGTAAAAATTTTACACAGCTGTAAATAAGTGTTTAAAAAGCTATGACGATTGTATGAGTACGGAAATGCAAAATAAGTTCGTTGACACAGGTGAACAATCTTTATTTCTTGTGGCTTTTACATTTTATATTAAATTCCAGAAGAATGCATGACAGAATCATGCTGAATAAAATAATATTTATATTTCAAAGTGACTACAAATTTTTCTTACAAATCCACATTTACAATTCCCCGTATTTATACTATTTTCCAAACTGGATAGTAAGAGATCCTCAGTTGTAACGAGCACATAAAACATCACAGTTATTATTTTTCTTGGGATTAGCTCTTAAAAGCATATCCTACACTTTTTTCTCTGAAAAGAAAAGAACTTCTTACTCAGGCTCTCCCTGGGTAAGAATTGGGCAGCCAACAAATGTAAGTAAATAGATAAAATAAAAAGCAAATATATTTGAGTGGAATTGCCTTGCATTCTGTCTATACATACTGTCTAATTCTTGTATGTATCCTTCTATTTGTTTAGTTGCCTTTGATATAACCTTTTAATCACTACACTTTCGGGCAGCAATTCTTTTGATCCTAGATTCTGTTTCCCTCTGTTGGGAGGATTAGAAAGCTGCCTGTTATGATCAAATTGTTAACACAGGAAATGTGAGGTATTAGTCAACTTTCAGGTGAGTGATGGGACTAGGTTTGTTCTGTGAAGTATCTGGTAACTATGCAGTAAAATCTGCCAAGTTCTCTTCATCCTATCTTGAATCACAGCTGAGTGCATGTTGTGGCATTTATTCTTTGCTCCAAATAGTCTTCCCGTAGTGCTAATCCTGTGCTTTTAGCACAGCCTTTTATTCCTGTGCACTCTAAGTTAAAGAGGTTTTTATGTTTGGGGAAGAGTTGATTTGTATAATTTCTTTGAACTCATTTCAGTTCAAAGAAATACGGGAAGGAAGAATATAACCACTAACACTATTTTGTAAATATTACTTACAAGATTATAGAATGTTATAAAATAGCATTATAAGAACTCATAAGAAGAATATGAGTTCAAAACATCATATTTAGATTTATATGTTCACATGCAAACATAACTAACTTGTTATTCCCTTTCAAGTTAAGCAACATTATGCAAACTACAGAAATACCGTATTTTTCGGAGTATAAGACGCACCTTTTTCCTCCCTAAAAGTGGCTGAAAATTTGGGTGCGTCTTATACTTCGAATGTAGCCTTTTTTCCAGCCCTAACTAGGTGCTAACAGATCTTCCCAGCTCTTGCAGGCTTTTTCATTGTTACTCTCTCCAAAGAATGTTTTTCCAGCCCTAAGTCTTTGCAGAATTTTTTTTATTGCTCTACTTGCTCCGAATAAGTTTTTTTCTAGCCCTAACCAGGTGCTAACAATCTTCCCAGCTCTTACTGGCTTGCAGGTTCTTTCATTGTTATTCTCTCAGAAGAAGGTTTTTTTAAGTCCTAACCAGGAGATAAAATAATGTGCTGAAGCTGACCAGACTAAGGACGCTAGCCAGATGAATACCTCGTAGGCAGATTGTTTTCCCCTATTTTCCTCCCCAAAAACTAAGGTGCGTCTTATACTCCGGTGCGTCTTATACTCCGAAAAATACGGTAAGTAAGATGTGTTAAGCCAAGGAATTGAAACATGCAATAAGAAAAAAGAAGGAAATATAACTAAATCAAATTTACACCAAATCATTCATTTTTTTTCTCTATACCTTTCTGTCATGCAAAATTGGTATTGGCCTTTCAAGGTAATCCAAACAAGAAACAGAATCAAGAACATCAATACTACCTTTATTGTAAAATTAAAGTATATTAAATAGAACCTTGCAAGCATAAAAGTATTTTTCCACTCCTGTCTTTTTTTCCCCCCATCTGCGAACTGAGCTGTTTCTTAATAGACCGTTGCTGTGACTGCTTATATTCCTTCTGTCTTCCAAGGTCCTTCAGCCATTCCATCACAATATAGGAGTATAGAATATAGAATAATATCCTAAACTTTCTATCAGGTGGTCACCTGATAATATAATCACATCCCATATAATAACATTTCCTCTAAATGGGCCTTCGGCATCAATGCAAATTTTTATTTTAAAAGAAAACTGAATTTTAAAATGCCATAAAGCATTTTCTTAATCATAAAATGAAATTCTGCAAACAATGCCAGTGCTTATCTGAAATCTTTTTAGTCAGATTTCAATCAGGCTTTACTCAGGACGGAATGTAAGATGGAAGCCTTGGTCATTCTTGTGGATTATATCTCTTGCTACCGGGGTGGGGATACCATATCCTTTGTGGTCCATTTACATTTTTCAACAATTTCTGAAATATTTATTGAATTATCCTTCTGGATTACCCACAAACATTGGGAGTGTGGAAGCATTTTTCTGCAGTAATTCCACTATTGGGGTTTCCATGGGAGGTGATGTGGTTTGGGAAATTGGCCAGGAGTTTGCTCTCAACCTTGTAGGATGATGCTATTTCTACCTTGTATTTAATAGCTCCAGTATATTTTGTGGGAGGCACCAATTTCAAGAACAGTGTCATACCATGCTGATGATTTCCAATTGTATAAATGTAATCTCAGGCCAGAGTTAAAATGCCATTCATAACGCCATGTCCCAGTGTGTGGAACTAGTTAGAATTTGGATGAGATAAAGTCGATTAAGATTGAATAATCAATAATGGTTGAATGGAATTTATTACCTTCAAAATATTACACCTCTGCTTGAGAATCTGCAATGGTTTCCTATTAATTCCTGGATGTAGTTCAAAGTGAAGGAGGTACATTGCCTACAAAAAAGCCTGTATTTCTTGGCACCAAGGGACTTGCAAAACCGGCTTCTCCAACCAAAGTTAACCAACCTAACCAGAGGTGGGTTTCAGCAGGTTCTGACCAGGGATGAAATCCAGCAGGTTCTGACAGGTTCTGGAGAACCGGTAGCGGAAATTTTGAGTAGTTCGGAGAACTGGCAAATACCACCTCTGTCTGGCCCCAGAGTGGGGTGGGAATGGGGATTTTGTGGTATCCTTCCCCTGCCACCCCCCACCAAGCCATGCCCACAGAACCGGTAGTAAAAAAGAATTGAATCCCACCACTGACTAACATGTATGTCCTAGGAGAAATTGCTGTGTATCGCCATTCCATGAGGACCAAAGGTTCATAGAGGCTACTTTTCAATGACAGACTCGTCTGTATGGAGTAGCCTTCCCTTGGAAATCATGCTACTCTTTCCTTTCTTTTTATCCTTCAAAAGCTTTTCAAAATAGAAGTATTACAAAGGGTATATTCAGGATTGTTTGTTTTTATCTTATGTTGTGATTGTATTGTTTGTTAATTCCATCTTAGTCCAATGCTGTATAGATATTTACATATCCATGGCTTGTTACTGCAGTACAAGTAGTCTTCGACTTACAACAATTTGTTTCATGACTGTTCAAAGTTACAACAGCACTGAAAAAAGTTTTTCACACTTATGACCATTGCAGCATCACAAGTCATGTGATCAAAATTCAGACACTGGGCAAGTCATATTAATGACGATTTCCCCCCAGGTCATGTGATCACTTTTTATGATCTTCTGACAAGCAAAATCAATGGGGGGGAAGATTCACTTAACAACCGTGTTCGTAACTTAACAAGTGAGTCACTTAACAACTGTGGCAAGGAAGGCTGTAAAACAGGGAAAAAACTCACTTGACAAGACTACCTGTATTGTTTTTAATTGCTGTGAACCACCAAAAGTCTAAAGTTTTGAGTACATAGAGTAATTCCGTTAGATAGATAAATAATCTGAAGGTAGGACAAGTTATCTATCACTAAAGAATTACTTTAAACAATCAGTGTTATGGTTTTTAAAGCATTTATAATCTAATGAGTTTCTTTATTCCTCTTGCTAAAAAAAACCAAAAGGTTGAGGGTAATGTCCTTATTTATTTATATTTCCACTCCCTACAAATAAATTGAAATCCTAAAGACACAGCATTACAAAGATATTTTTATTTCAGTGGCAGGTTTTAAAACACAGAACCAGTCTCATAAAAACTTGCCATTTCTTGTGGAAGAGTCAAAACTTGCCATTTCTTGTGGAAGAGATTGTTTATTTTTTTTCTTAAGTACAGAGAAATTATTTGGGGGGGGGGGCTTTCACAATTGAACAAAAAATAAAAAAGTTTGCTTTGTTGTTCTTCAGTTTCTAAGTCATGTCTGCCTTTTCATGACCCTATGGACCATAGCATGCCTGGCCCCTCCATCCTCCACTTTCTCCCAGAGTTTGCCCAAATTCATGTTCTTTGTGTCGATTACACTATCTAACCATCTCATCCTCTACTGTCCCCTTCTCCTTTTGCCTTCAGTTTTTCCCAAGAACAGGGGCTTTTCCAGTGAGTCCTCTTTTCTCATTTGGTGGCCAAAGTATTTGAGCTTCAGTTTCAGTATTCGTTCTTCCAAAGAAGAGTCAGGGTTGATTTCCTTTAAAAAAATTGCAATGGAAGTCAAATTCCATATTTTCTTTGCTGAAATCTCTAGATATAGTTTTCATAATCACTATTGCATCAGAAGAAATTCAGATACTACCGTACATTTCAAAGGTTCAAAAACAGGGAGCCTGTATGTTGAAACTCTGTTTTATACAAATTCTCCAGGGAATTCTCTTACCTGGAAATTCCCTGGATGTTACCTTGAAGGGACATGTCTTTTTTTCCCCAAAAAAAATTCTAGTCATATGTAACTCAGTGTAAAGAATGCTCTGGAAGCCAAATTATATTTTTCTGTGCCTTAATAAGATGTGTAAAACTGTCATTCAGTGATCTAAAACTGTAGATTCTCAGTGAGTGATTACATTTAATGTATATGCTCTGAGGTGAATATGGATAATAAAAGTACTATGGAATATGGTTCTGCATTGAATCTAGAGTTCCTTATGCACTTAAAATGTGACAGTTCAGAATTTTGGACCATATGGGATATACAAGCGCACACATGAAGGATTTCTGTCAAGTGTTGTTCCTAGTGATTTGTTGAGGTAACCATTTTAGTTAAATAGTTTTAAATGTGTGGAAATAATATTTTTATTTTGTATATTTACATAATGCATAATTAACAGGTAATTTATTATATCAAATAGGGAAGACAGTAAAATATAGTAGAATTGGGCAACAGACAAATTCTAGCAGAAAAAAAATTCTATTATGTCCAAAAATAAGAAAATTCTGTTTCCGAAGCACTTGTGTTTCAAAGGATGGTTTTGTTGTCACGTTGTTGTTTTAAATAGGAAATGCCTAATCATCATATAGCATTCTTGTAGTTATAAAAATGATTTTGCTATAGTACAAAAGACAGGGTATGGTTTCAAAGAACTTTGGGGGTGGAGGAATGGGGAATAAAATAATCCTTCCAAATCACGTTTGCTGACAGATAAATGAATTCTCACCCTCATGGCAAACCCACATTATAGAAGATGGGAGGTAAAATTGGAGGTAGAGTTATAAGGAAAAGTTTATGAATTTGGTACCACTTTTCTTCACTGCATGAGAATTGTGAACACCGGAAAAAGACTATTTGATAATGTAATTTATACGGTTAATATAGGTAATGTTTTATTTCTGATCTTTGAATGGTAAAGCTTATTTATTGCTGGTCTGGAACACTTTACCTTACATCAATTTATATAAAACACTAACTAATGAAGGAAGAATTTAAAATTTAAATGGCATTTAAAATTAGCGATTCAAAGTAACTTGGGCAGTTTACTATCCCAGCATATTAGTAAAGTGCAACATTATGCTAAGCAAAAAGTACGTGTGAATCATATTTTTGCTCTTTAACATCTAGTAATGTATGAATCTGACAAGCTTTCATAGTATTTCACAGGCATACTGTCAGTACTATGTTTAAAACTGATTGGGTTACTAATGTATAAATACACCACTAATCTATGTTTGTATAAAAAAGTGGTATTGCTTTAAATTGTAAGCATTGTAGGCTTGCTGATAATTATAAAAGAGAACAGGTTAGCTTGAGTAATTTGTGCGTGTACTTAATGACTGAGAGATTGCTTCTACTCACTCCTGTTTCTGTTATTGAAGATTTAAGACGCTACCAAAAGAAGTTCAAGGTTTTTGATGAACTGTTTGCTGAGTGAATAGCTAAGTGCTAAGAGTTTGACTTTGTGTCTGTATATTAAATAGCTACAAAATCTGTTTGCTATTGAAAAGATAAGTTAAAGAAAGATTCTTCGTGGACTGTTTGTTTTGAAGTTTTGCCAGTTTATTTAAGTAAATTATATTTAACACTTTGAAGACTTCTGTTTATTGACTCTATAGTATCGAACAGCAACGCCACATTCCGTTGGGTATATTCATTTCATAAATACATAACCTCAACACATACTATTCACTCTGTTCTGATTATCCATGTTACAAGGATAATGATCAGAATTTCAATATTCAGAAGACTGCCATAATCTTGCTGCAGTTGTCATGCCACAGATCTATTTAGAATGTTACCATGGAGCTGATATATTATGATATTATGGACTAAAGAGAAATTGATTGATGTTTTTTATACACAGTTTGGTTTATATTGTATTTTTTGTGAACCATTAAGAGTTATTTTTTATTGTGGCAGCATGCAAATATGTTTAATAAATAAATAAAGCAAATAATCACACCAGATTTTTTTTGTTTATACTTTATGATTATAGTTAATCTCAGACCAAAATTAATATTTCTGGATTATTGAGATCATAACTCCTAAGATTTCTAACCAGCGTACCCAAATACAATGTCCATCAACTCCAGTTTATACAGAAGATTTTATTCATATTGGAGGCAATTTGCAATCTCCAGCATATAATTGGTGTTGCCCAAACAACTCATGTCCTTCAAGTTCAGAAGCACCCAGTTAGAAGTAATTCACACAATCAAAAAGGAATTTGGAGAATGGTGAGCAGATGTGATAGGAACTTGATGTTCAAAGCCTCATGTCATTTTCACAAGTCAACTTAGGTGGAATGTACCAGGTATTAAGCTGCTGAAAGAGGAGAGCTATTATCACAATTCTTTTGACCTGTGAATTATCACAATTCTTTTAACCTGTGCTAAATATTAGGAAATGCTAGTGGTCACAGTGCAACAAAGACATTTATTTGCATGGGAGCAGGACATAGGAAGAGATTGTAATTTAGCTTCTTTGTGCAAGTTTTTTTAATAGATTCCAAAACCATTAGGACATACATCTTTAGTAGATATTAATCTGACCTGTAAAAACCAGAACTGTAATTCAATATACATGATAATCTCTCTGTAGGATTATCTTCATATTAAATTATCTTGAATACTAATTCACTTTTTCATAGTGATAGTGTTTCTTTCCAAAGGAAATATAAGATGATTGTTAGAGGAAGACCAACTGCATGCATTTTATTTTGCCTGTTTTTCATGGTAATTTGTCTAGTGGTCTAAAAAAACTTAATAGTATAGAGAAAAACAGTGAAGCCCATTAGTTCACCATGTTTACCAAAAGATTTTAATTGTCCTCTTCTCCCTCTTTACCTATATTTTTAATGTGTGCTGAGGAAGTTGGTTTTTTGAATCTTTAATAATTATAGAGGAAAAAGTAGAATAAAACTTTTGCTTCAGAGAATGATATACTGCAGACATTGATCTTATTTTCAGTATACCCACTGAAAAAATTGTGGTTTCTGTGAATCTTTCGTTATGTGCTACCTTTATTACAACAAGTCCAGTTCTGTAAATGAATAACCTAAATTAAAGACGAGTGTCCAACAATTAAGATATGAGAATTAAAAGTTACCTGGGAAATAAGTACATTCAAAATACTGTTCTTTACTCAAAAAACATACTTTCTTGGCAGGATTCCTTATTAATGCTTTCAGCAGAATCATCTGCCTTTTGACTGCCTCTGGTGTGGAAAGGCGCCATATCAGCATTCTAATCCAATTCAGGATTTGACAGAGCCCAAGGGAAAGAATGCGTCAGTTTTAAGGAATCCCCTTCACACCCTACAAATCTTGGAAATCTTAACACATATAATATCTTGTCTATCTTTAAGAATCAAATGTTCTCAGGATCAACTGTCAGGACTTTTTTTTTAATTGCCTCTGTGTGTCTCTATGTGCATATTCATAACTCCTATAGAGTTTTTTCAGAGGAGCCAGTTAGGATTTGATTTAAAATTCAGATTGGCTGATATGACATGTCAGTCAGCAAAATGAAATTGAATTAGCTGTATATGATTATCTCTGTGCAAAAAGGTAGAGCTGAAAGATGATAAAGAATTGTTCTCATGATATTTGGAATATTAGAATGTGTAAATTAACATAATTTCATTTATTGTACTTTTTTTTCCTTATGCACTAAGATGTTGAGTAACGTTCTTGGCTTTACCAACAGTTTTTAGAAGTTACACTTTTCTTAGGAAATAGGTTAAATTCAATGTTATTCATTCTGAGGCAGGATTCAAGGAAGTACCATATTAGGACGAACTTATTAACTAATGGAGTGCTTTAAGGAGGACTAAATCTCAGGTTAATCATTTCACTGGATTTTGCATTGTCTGTATGCTGTGAAAAAATTTAAATTTAAAAAAAATTCTTAACATTTTTCCCATAAGTGCAGGGTCCAGTTTTTTTTCCAGATCAACTATTCAAAATAGTAAAGCATTATATGAACATTAAAATGTTTGTTGATTTGTTTTATAATGAACATTTTAATATTCATGTACTATTCTACTACTTTGAATAGCTGATCTGGAAAAAAAAATAGTAAGTACTGTTTGATAAGCATTCTTAGCATGGAGATGAGCACAACGATTATTGTGATGTTGATTGCTGTTCTAATTATGCCTGAAATTTGGATAACTTCTGCTCATTTTTTATCATGGAAATAATACACAATTTATATGTTAAAAAACAAATAATTTAATCATCATCTATTTAATTTCTCATGAAATAATGACTTGGATATTACAAGTATAGGTAGTCCTCGACTTACTATCACAATTGAGCCCAAAGTTTCTGTTCTTAAGTGAGACATTTGTTAAGTGAGCTTTGCCCCATTTTATGACCTTTCTTGCCACAGTTGTTAAGTGAATCACTGCAGTTGATAAGTTAATAATTTGGTTGTTAAGTGAACCTGTCATTGACTTTGCTTCACGGGTGGGTTCCTCCCGGTTCGGAGCAGTTCGCCCGAACCGGTAGTGACCTGCTGGTGATGTCACGATGACGTCATCAAACTGGATCGGTCGGTGCCGGTCCGTGGGCGCTGTCATTTTTTTTTTTTGAATTTTTTTTGAATTTTTTTTCCTTCTGAGCATGCGCAGAAGCCGAGTTCCGGCACTGTGCATGCGGTCGCCATCTTTTTTTCAGCTTTGTTTTTTTAATTATTTTTTTCGGATTTTTCATTATTGCGCATGCACACGCAACGAGTGCATGCCCGCACTCACAAGGCACGCCCACGCAGTGCGGGAGGGAGCGAACCAGCAGCGAGGTTAGTTGGAACCCACCCCTGCTTTGCTTTTCCGAAGGTTGCAAAAGGTGATCACATGACCTTGGGACCCAGCAACGTCATAAGTAGGAACCAATTGCCATGCATCTGAATTTTGATCATGTGATCATGGGGATGCTTCAAAGGTCGTAACTGTGAAAAACTGTCATAAGTTACTTTTTTCAGTGCCGTTGTAACTTTGAATGATCACTAACTAAACTGTTGTTTAGTCGAGGACACCTGTACTTCCGCTTATTTGGATTCTCCTCCCATTGTACCTGTACCATATAAACTTGTGAATATGAAACTCAGGGCCAAATTTAAGTTCAGTGTTAATTTTTCTTGTTCAAGCAGTTTCCTCATTTTAATTAATCTTAGGAATGTAAAAGAAAGAAATACATGGTTGCAAACATGTGTATTATATGGTATCGAGTGTACATCTTTGTCAGATGTATATTTGGTACAAATCTACCCTGGTTATATCCCTTGATGTTCTCTTTATATGCCACTTTATACATTAAGAAGCAAAAGATCGTGGAGTAGGGTTTTTTTCCTTAATTGGCCAAAGAATACAATTATAAGTAGTAAGAAAATCAAAACAGGTTTTTTTCATATTTATATATTGTAGTAGTGACTCTCATGTTGTCATTCCTTCTAGTTTACAATATGCAAGCTATATTTTGATTCTAATGAGAACATCTCTTATGTTCTAAGAAACAATCGCTGCTTAACTTACATATTTTCCCCAAAAGAACCTCAACAGATTAATTCCCTGTATATATCTGGATTACTGCTGTTTTTAACCGGGTAATATCCTAAAACCAACAATTGGCTCACATTTTCAGTAAAGAAGACCATCAAGACAAAATCATCTGGAGACATTTTTAAAATTCTGTTCTGTTTAAAGGATATTAATTTTAACAGTCTCGTGTATAACATTCCTCAAAGGCTAATAATAGGAAAGAAAGACATCTGAATTGATTATTGTATCAACAAAGTATTAAATTAAGTAGTGTAGTGGTGAATTACTCATTCCTTGCAAATTATAAGACCATCGTATACCAAATAGAAACATTTGAGCTCCATGTCATTTTCTTCTGAGTTTTACTTCTACATTTCAGTGGGGAACAAAGTCTGTAAGCAGGAGGGTTGACAGGGAATACAAGAAAAAAATAATCAGGGCAGCCATGACAATGTGATGGAAACTCTTCTTGGTTTTCATGTGCATCACATATGCAGTACACATTAAAAAAAAATTAGGCGGTGCTTTGATCGCACTGTCCTGATTACCATACCCTACGGACAACCCATCTGTAACTTACAACTTTTCTGCCTTATGTAGGAATATTAAATATGATTCAGTATCCTACTAATGCAATTTCTGATGTGCTAAACTGACTTGAAGACTACGAACAAATGCCCATTTTGTAAGAGCATTGCCCTGAAAAGTATTACAAATATTGCTAAAAGCCAGGGGCTTGCTGTGACAGCAGTTAAGTAAACAATGATAGCACATGCAAGAGCCTAACTATGTTCAAAGAATACATATAATTAAAAAGAATTTAAGAGATTAAGAGCTGTTGATGTAAGATTTTGGGGTTAATGCTTTATTCACTTGTTTTTATGTATAAATTTATAAATTTGAAGTGAGTAAATGAGTTCGGTGCTGGGTATGCTGGGTGAGTAAATGAGTTCAATGCCCAGTCAGAAAAATCTCTCCAGAGATGTGTAGCTTAGAGAATTGCAAACTGTTTAATAGGAAAGCAATTTCCCACATTTGATTTACCAAGTATAAACCATTGTATCAACTTTCACCTTCTCTTAAATTACAAGTGATATCTTTTTCCCATCTCCTTTCTCTTATCTATAAACAAATCCGTAAATCCCGTAAAAGTCCTTTGAGAGTTAACAGAGATAATGATATTACCGTATTTTTCAGAGTATAAGACGCACCTTAGTTTTGGGGTAGGAAAACAAGGAAAAAAGGCCTCTGCCTCCAAGCAATTTGCCAAACAGCAAACAGCACAGATGATATACACTGTTTGCTGTGTATTTCTGTGCATGTGTGCCTGACCCATAGAAATAGCAAAGAATTGGAGAAATGTACATTATGCCAGAAAGTTTTCTTAAATGTAGTCACACTAACTCCTCCCAATTATTTAAATAGATCTACTCCAAGGTAAGTCAGGATTTAACTCTAATACTAAACAGGACACTGTTACATTTCAGACTATACTTGTACAGAGCTGTTAAAATTAATTAAAATTTCTGGAAGTATACATTATTCTCTATTATTTAAAGGAAGATACAATAGCACTGGGCCTCTTCAGAGCAAGCATTTATTTTTAAAAGCTTCTTTATTTTGTTAAGTTGTCTAGATTTACAGGGGTCTCCAACCTTGGCAACTTTAAGACTTGTGGACTTCAACTCCCAGAATTCTACAGCCAGCAAAACTAACAAAGCTGGCTGTGGAATTCTGGGAGTTGAAATTGCCAAGGTTGGGAGTCTTTCTGGGAGTCTTAAAATTGCCAAGATTGGAGACCCCTGGCTCTAGAACAATAATAAAGTAGTCTTTAAAAAATAAGTCTAATAATTTGAACATTCTACAGACATTTATAGTTATTCACTTACCCCCTTTCATCCAGCAGAAAATAAAAATCTGCTTGTCTCTCCCAGCTATTTTCCTCTTTGCAGTTTCAGTTTCAGTTTCATTTTAGCACGTGGCAAATCAGCTGGGGATCGGGAAGCTGCTAAGCTCTTACTTGTCTTAACAGGCTCTTCCCTGTTTGGTGCAAACAGGTAAATTGCTGGAAGACAGAGGCCAAAGGGTTGGGGGGTGGGGGGGCTACATTCGGTGTATAAGACGTACCCAAGTTTTCACCCTCTTTTGGGGGTAAAAAGGTGCGTCTTATACTCCGAAAAATACGGTATGTATTTTAACCCTCATCAAATAAACCAACTTTACATTCCTTCCTTTTACCTTGATCTTCAGTCCCTTCAAAAAATATCAGAGTACCTTATTTCTTTTCATTTCTTTTCTTTGTTCTTTCTTATAAAACTCTTTAAAGCTTTAACAATTTTCTTTTGTAAATTTAATGTAGGAAGAAATATTCAGGTTACTCTGTTGGTTTGTTATTTCTATATCTGTTTTAATTGTTAAGATATCAGCTGGTTTCTTATGTATGTCTAATATAGCATCTTTTTCCATATCATTCTTGTCGCCTGTTATTTTTAAATCCACTTTCAAACCAGACTGAATGATTTGGTCCATTATTCAAAAATATCATTCAGTATTTCCAAAGTTAAAATATTTTGCCTCATTCAGTATTAGTACAGATTTAAGTGTTGTTCTCTTTTAATTGTAGCCTTTAACGTTGTCTGGTTTCTTCTAGTTCCCAACCATAAAAGTCTCATCCTATCATTTAAAAAAAAATAAAACAAAACAAAAGCATTTCATCACAGGAAGGATTCTTATAATTAATTCCAAAATCTTGTATTTCGAATCCATTTGGACCCTTGGTCTATTTGTATTTTCCAAAAGCAAAGTTCTAATAACCTTTTTGCTGTTTATTAGAAAATAATTAAATTCTTAAATTTGTGTTTAAAACATTTTGTTAAGGATTAAGAAAACTCCCCCCAGTGTTTTCAGATTTAGCAATCCAAAGGTTCCTAATAGCTAAAAAGCAATTAATATGCAATTTCCAAAAGTAATTAGAAAAAGAAATATGCAAACCCAATGTTCTTAAAGTCAACCATGATTTAAGCAAGATGGCTATTCCCTTGTCATCCAGAATTCTGAACTATCAGGGTCTGTCATTTTGTAGTTTCCTTGGAAGGCGCAGCTGTCTGGAACACTTGGGGATGGTTTCAAGTCCTCTCTCTGTCCGGAAAGGAATTATGAAGTGCTGGTCTACTCTCTGGTCTTTGTTCTATTGCGTCGTTGGCTCCACTAAAAATGGAGTTGTCTTCAATTAACAACTCCTTCGCCAGAAGTACTTTTGAAAGAGTTCAAACTGTGTTTCTTAGATCCATAGTTGAATTTACACATTGTGTTCCAGACCAGGGGTTCAACTCTGGGAATTGAAGTCCACAAGTCTTAAAGTTGCCAAGATTGAAGATCCCTGTTCCAGACACAATCCTATATCAAAAAAACTGGTGTCGATAAGATGATGTGGGGTTTGGGTTTTTTTTTTTTTTGTTAGTTTCTAGATAAGAACATTAGCAAAAGTAAATCATTCTTCAAATCATTTTTGAACAGTATTACCTTACATAATTTGTTCCTACACAGCATGGGGGTGGCTATTGGCTTTTAGATGGCTTTTGAAGAAGATTAGACAAATTCATGGAAGATGAATCTGTCAACAGCTGTTAGCTAAAATAACTGGAATAGTTAAGACTCGAAGGAGTGCCTTTATAAATGCCAGCTCCTGAAAGAACAATTGATGGGGTAGAATTATTGCTTTTCATTTTATGGAGCTGCTTATAGAACCATCTGGATAAAGCACTGTTGGAAACAGGATCTTTCCAGAAGGGCTGTATTTATATTTTCAGTTTAGTGCTAAAATTAAATGCAATTAAAAATAAATGCAAAGGTAGGTGTTAGACAAATCCTAATGCATTGGGGGGGACGGACAGCAACTCTTAAAATGATGTATAGTAATGAAAAAAAAGTACTGTCTTAAGAATATGAAGTGTGAGGCTCTTTGATTTTTAATTTTTTCCCTGTTGTGGACTTGGCAGTATTTTTTCTGAGCTATTCTCAGGATAGATTGTATATTCCAAAATTGTACAGCTGCATCAATATGTAGGTGTATAGTTTAAAAATAACCATTGTCTGTATCTTTATACAACACAAGGCAGATAATTTTTTCACCAAGGTTTTCTAATGACATGGTATTTTGCTTTGCTATAAGAACCTAAGCTGTTTATGTCTAACCAGTCTGAGGTTTTACATTTGTTTATGTTATTGTGCTTACCTTTCAATGACTGTAAACCTGTCAGCTGGAGGGGGAAGGGGAAATGGTCTTTTAAATCCTACTACGTGTGAAAATCCATCCATCCAATCTGTCTTACCTTCATTTGTGAGATAATATATTGCCTTTAAACAGAAGACTCTCCAACTAAGCGGCTATTCAGTTCTTAGATCATTTTAGAGATTAAACTCGTAATCAGAAAAAATGAGAAGATGCCAAACCTTTCTGGGCTGTCTCTTTTCCAATTGCTAATAATACTCCTCTGTTGTTTTTTAAATCTCTATGCAATCGTACCTATTCTTTCTTTATATTCACTAACATCAAATGCATTCTCTGACATGTGTATTTGATATAATATGTGTAAATAAGCATAGCAATCTTACTATGTCATGCAAATAAAATTTTGCTTATATGTATTTAAGGATATAAGTATATTCCACATAGGACTCTAAAACACACATTAATCAAGATAAAATGTGTTTGTCAGTACTTTTATCTCAGTTAGAGGCATTTATTACTGGAGTCAGGATCTTCAGTTCCAACTGAGAATAAGAAACTAGATTCCGACTTGTGAGATGTGTGACAAATCTCTTTCACGATCATTCTCCTGCCAGGATACATACACAAATAATAAATGTGGTCTTGGATGAAGTAATGTGTGTAGCTGACTATAGAATCCGTCTTTTTAATTCATTCTTTTAAAAGAAATCAATATTTTCCCAAGCTACTATTTTCGAATATCACTTTCTCATGAACAGATGCTTTTAAAAATAGGAAGGATGAGACAGAAAAATATTCAGGCATTATAAACATGTTTAATATATTTGTTTTCTTTCTGTAGTATAGTTTACCATCACATAAAAAAACCCAAAAGACTACAGTAGATGCTATCTGTAATTTGGGTAAGAATTTTGGGGCAGGTTTGCATTAATGGCTTTCTTTTCATCCTACATAGATGCCTTGGAGAAAGAAACTGAGGCATTTGAAGACTGGTCTAAAAGTCTATTTGTATTATCTGATAGAGGGTGGGTGATTTCCATGTGCCTTAAGGAAAAAAAGTGAGGTGGGATCTCCAGCTTTTGGTCCTTGGTGGGAAGATGCAGTGACAGAATAAGCAGAGGCTTTAACTTTTAAGAGTTGGGGGGGTAGTTGGAGCATCACAGCAGTGGGTTGCTCCCGGTTCGGCCCGGTTCAGCGAACCGGTAGTGGCGGCAGGAGGTTCCGCCCACCCACCCGGGACACTTCTGCACATGCGCAGAAGCGTTGCACGAGCACGCTTGAAACGGTAGCGACGGGATTTAGAACTCACTACTGGTGCATCACTTTGATAACTGGCTGCAGATGGTGTGACAAAGTGGATCCAGGGGCTGTTAGTACTTCATTTGAAAAAAAGCTATGGTACACTCCCTCCTTACAGATACTCTCCTTGGACCAGCTACTCTTGACAACTGTTGTCTAGTCGCTAATCTCCTTCTGGGTAAGATTGATGAGATAGGCGTGGGGGAGGGGAACAGCTACAGAATTCCCTAGAAGAAGCAGGTTATCTGGGATGCTTCCAATCACTATTTCAACCTCAGCATAAAGCAGAGATGCTATTGTTCATTGCTTTGCAGGGGTGGCCAAACTATGGTTCTTTGAGGACCTGTGGACTTCAACTCCCAGAATTCCTGAGCTAGCCATGCATGCATGGCTGGCTCAGGAATTCTGGGAGTTGAAGTCCACAGGTCCTCAAAGAACCATAGTTTGGCCACCCCTGAGTGGCTTCTCTCATCAGGCCCTAGATGAGTAGTAGTTTTAGACCTCTTAACAAATTGGTGATTCTGAGTAGAAGTAAGTAAGTAATCTTTATTTGATCATGATCAGCACAATATAAATAGAGTGGTAGAGAAATAGAAAATACAAAGCAACACTGATGTGAAAACATCTAAAGCAGAAGAAGGATATAGCATAATAGTATACTATGACACTAATGTGTATTTATAAAACTAGAGTAGGTAAGAGACAAATGTTTGGTAAGGTGATTATACAGTTGTGGGGTGCTACAAAGTTTG
This sequence comes from Diadophis punctatus similis, assembly GCA_023053685.1. Lineage (NCBI taxonomy): Eukaryota > Metazoa > Chordata > Lepidosauria > Squamata > Dipsadidae > Diadophis > Diadophis punctatus. Next base: position 131,093,443 of record JALIGW010000003.1, read on the forward strand.
GTTCCCCACTCGTTTTAATGTTTACATGAAGCCATTGGAAAAGGTCATCTATCAATTTGGGATATTATGAATATGCTGATGATATCCAATTGTACATTGGCATTCTGGGCTTTTCAGAGCTGCAACTGTTGTCTTGTCCCAGTGTGTGGAAGTTATTTTCTTCTGGATGAGATGAAACAGGCCAAAGATGAACTCAGAAAAAATTAAATCATGGTTTGTAGATTGAGCTTGATTTTATTTAGCACTAAATTTGGGGGCTTACAGTAGTGGGGGCGGGGGGAGAGCCTTCTCCAAATGTGCACAACTATAACCACATGAGAAATATCTCGTGTATTTTGGAAGCCAAATGGTGCATACCCTGATTTGTATCCATGCATTTAAGGCCATAAACAGAAATACCATGACACCAACATAGGCAGAAATTTGGGCAATGAGGAACAAAAAGTAGGTCATTTTTAAAAAAACAGGTTGGAAAGTCCATATCAGTTTCCTGCAAAATTCTTTAAAAATGCATGCATAGTCTGAAGGCATGGATACAAATCAGTTTTTCTTTTCAGTGTATGCACCACCAGGCTTCCAAAATACACGAGGCATTTCTTGGAATATAAGTGAACTCTATTATAGTTCTCCTAACACCATTCCCAGCACTCATTTTTCCATGTGTTTCTTAATGGCCAGAAGTCAAAAGTATGAAGCCACTTTTTTTATTACTCAGTCAACGTAGCAAAGATAGTTAAGTGCCTTTCCACACACTTTGCTGATTGATTGCAATAACAGACAACTAAAACAGCTTCCTATTTTGGCAGAGCAAGTTGCCTGGAGTTTTTAGCATGTCATGCTTCTTCTCTTCTCTTCTCTTCTCTTCTCTTCTCTTCTCTTCTCTTCTCTTCTCTTCTCTTCTCTTCTCTTCTCTTCTCTTCTCTTCTCTTTTCTCTCCTCTCCTCTCCTCTCCTCTCTCTCCTCTTCCCTCTTCCCCCTCCCCTTCTCATCTCCTCCCTCCCCTTCCCTTCTATTCTCTGCCAAATTCCACAGGGATTTCAGTTATATGAAGGCTGAATACTATGTCTGACGTTTTAAATTTATGCATCATATTCCTTTAAAATACTTGGTAAAGTTTAAGGGCCTTAAAATATCCATGGAAAACCACAGTAATGATAATTTGATTTGATTGTACAAAGGTAGAATATTCAGATTTTACTGTAAAAGAAAGTTTATAGTAACTCGGAGAGGTGATTGGTTTGCAGATAGTAGGTAGGTAAATAAATTAAAATATTGTTCTTCTGTCTTAATGCAAACATTCATCACAGTAGTTGATAAAATAAAATTCAACAACAAATGCTAAATTCACTTAATTAAAGCTAGAGCGTAAAACCTTTAATATAACTATTACCATAAAATATATAAAATAAAACTAGGAATCCAGAAATCTATGCCTAATGCATCACTGCCACATACCCCATCCACTGAAAGTAAGAATTTTTTTTAAAAAACTTGCATGTGGTCCTCTTGTCTTTATTTTATTAAGCTAAAACTCTTAAGTCACCTAGGAAGGAACAGAAATACATGAGGAAAAATAGCCAACCTATGGGCATTGATTTTAGAAAAACAGGAGTGGTGCGGTGGCCTAGAGGTGGAGCTCTCACCTCACAATCAGGAGGTTGTGAGTTCGATCCTAGGCAGAGGCAGATATTTCAATCTCTGGGCACACTGAGAATATATCTGCTGAACAAAACTCCGCATTGGTGACTGGAAAGGCATCCGGCCACTAAAACACTCTGCTAGCTCCATTCAGTTGTCCAGACTCCTCCCTGCAAGGGATTCTGTGGTCGTTAAAAGAAGATGATGATGATGATTGATTTTAGAAAAACAAATGTGCTTTGCCTAAATTATGATCCTGATAGAGGATAATATTTATAGCTCAGGGTTGAAACGAGGGGTGCTTGGTACTCTCTAAGCTTGATTGTTTTCTTGCAGATGTTTCATTACCCAGACTAGGTTAACACCTTGATGATGTTACCTAATAATTTGAATTGACGCTCTGATTGCAATTCTACCCATTTCTCTCCCATTCAGTGTCTTGTACATCGCAGGATTTACATTTTAACTTAACCAATAATAATAATAATAATGTCTTTCTGAACTATGCAGGTACCTGAATAAATATTTGGCAGGAAGATTCCCCCCTTTGAACAAAACAAGTTATAACATCATCTTGCAGTATTTATATAGTATTCAACAACAAAATTTCACATCCCAGTCAGCCTGCACATTATGACTTCATAATATGCACATAGAACTGTCATGTACCTGTTTATTGTTCTAACTAGAAATGTCCAAATGATGATGTGTCAATGGTGGTGGTAGTGGGGAGTCCTAGCAGTATTATAGCAATCTGAATTAGATTTACTGAGAATTAAATAGCATGTTGCTATACAACTGGAACCCAAACATACCAATTTTATTTATTGATTTTTCAAAGTTTACAAATATTATGATAAAAAACTAATATAAACTAAGAAAAAAAGTGAAGAAAAGAAAAAAGTGAAAAAATAGAAAAATGAAATAGAAAAGAAAGAAAAAAGATATATTAAAAGATGACTCTCCCCTCCCTTCGGACAAATATAAACAATTGGGCTAATTTAACATGTTCTCTAGTATCATCCTTTATCAACAGTCAAATTACAAAAAAAACCCAACATAATTCAATCCTTATCAGTAAAAGTCTATTAAGAACTGTCAGAAATATTAACATGCATATTTTAATCTTAATCAAAAATTCAATTTTAGAATCCAAACTTATCCTTTTCTGTAAGAAATAAAGCAGAAGAAATCTCTTCCTATTTATAAACAAGTCTTTAAAACCTCATCATACAATCATGGTAAAAAGAAATCCCATCAACAGCTACCAGAAACCATAAGAAATACACTTGTCCAATACATTACTCTATAAATTTTCTTTTCACTTTTTAAAAAATTCAATCTTCAGTCGCACCAAACAGTATCCCATAAGTTGACTTCTTATCACATTCTTTTTGTCTTCTTCCAGGAACAGCTTGAGCAATTCTTTTTTGTCTCTTATTAGCAAGAGTTTCCTTGGTTCCACACATTCCTTTTGTAAATCCAAAGTATTCCAAGTTTTCCAAGTCACTCTTTTGATTTACTAGTAAACCCATTTTTAGCATTGTTTTCTGTATCATTCTCATGTTCTGGCATTTTTAAATAAATTTTTGAGATCCACAACGTCTTTTTTCCATGCCATTTTTACAGTCCAGAATTTTTTGAACTCCAAATCCACATTCATCAGTCTTTGTTTCATCCAGTAAAATCTGTTGTTCTTCTATATCCTCTGCTATAGCATTATCTAATTTTGTAAGATACAAATAAACGACCTTAGTAAATTGTTTCCCAAACAGCCGTAATTTCTTCTATAGTCAAATAGTGTTACTAATTAATGGGTCTGTTGTCTTTTAAGAATAATATTTCGTTCTCTCCTTCAACTCCCTTCTTATCATCTGTTTATTTTCCAACCAATAAAACTTTCACAAAGTTTTATAATTCATATCAAAGGCTTCATGTACTGTTTTATCAATTTTAAGCACCCCACAGGAAATATTCTTTCAAGTCCACCTAACCTCTTAACTTTCCAAAATCAACATTTTAATCTTCATTTTTCTATTTTCCAAAAATTAAAGCCTCTCTTATTAAAACTTGTTCAGAGAATCTTTCATCCAGGTTGAAAGAAAAGTCCTGGTATAATACAATATGTCTTTTGGAAAGTTCTTAACTCCAAAGAAATCATAATAAGCATGACAGAGGTGATAATTAATCTCACAAAGGAGAAGTTTGATCTTTTCTCGGACATCAGACATTAGAAAAGAAACCGCAGTTTAAAAGTCTAAGTAAACCGCTTAGAGAGGGCTGTAAAGCACTATGAAGCGGTATATAAGTCTAAGTGCTATTGCTATTGCTATTGCTACATGCCTGATATAAAAGTAGGTCTTCCTTCAATGGAAGCCAGGAACAGAAGGACAGATCGGAGAAATTGTGCGTACAAGAACATATCAATCACGTGCTCAGGAATAAACCATTATAATGAATAGGGATGCATCTCCCTGCATATACATATAACAGGCAATAAAATCACTGCGTGACAAAGCACTCCCTAAAAGAATTAATAGAGAAGTAGACAAATTCAGTTTTTCTTTAAAAGGTTAAAACCCAACCATCACTTAGGCAAGAAGATTAGTATTCCCCTCTCAAACCCCCTGGAGAAGGCTCTTTTATTATCTCTTCACAGGAAAAATCTGTGTGGAGTCAAACAAGGGTGATCTAGTCTTTTCCTTAATCCAGAGAACTGTTCTGAAAAGCCGATCCCTTCACCGCTTCTATTTCAGCTATGTTCATTGGCTCTGCAAAAAGCAGAGTCATGCTCAATCCATCATGATAACCCAAAACTAAATATACTAGTTTATTTATTGATGGACTACCTGTCACACACTTTTTTTTACTTAACAATGGCAATTGAGTTCTTATAGTTATCTCTTCCCTTCCATTGCTGACCCTTCTATTTATCTCAGAAAAAGAATAAGGACGGCTGCTAAAATTAAACAGATTTGAACCTAAGCAAGACATGGATGAAAAACCTCTATGAAGTGCCTTAGACGTCATTCTATATGATTTTGGGACAATTTCCATAAGTTGATTGATTGGACTTCTATGGCTACCAATTTATATATCACATTCTTAGGCAGCTCACAAGCAGCAGTAAAAAAACAGTGAATATATATATATATCCATAACAAAAACTCCCAGCATACCAAAGGCAAACACTCCTCCACACATCAATATTTAATTTTCTTTGGCTTGTATGTAACATTAAATCCCTAGCATCTCAGTGTAAAATAGAAAATAAAACACATAAAACCCTTGAGAGATGTTGGCATCCTATTTGATGATTTGACCCAGTACAAAGCATCTTCCTGTGTTTCTACATGAAGTTATTTAGATACTGACTTTTAATTAGATATTAAATATTAGATATTCTCTATTTAAATATTGACTTTTACTATAAGATTTTGGCTTTAATTATAAAAAGTAAACAGTTTCTCAGGATTTTGATTATTGTGATAATTGCAATTCATAAAAAAATATCAGTGATGATTTTAGAAACTGGATACTAGAGGGGACTAAAGATTTTAAGCAGAGATTTTAAGCAGAAGAAAAGAAATACAAACCTGATGTCAATTAATACCGTGAGTTACAGAATGATATAAAACAAAGGAAATACAAAAGGAGATCATTGAAGAAGTTAATATCAATACTGTCAGTAATGATGTCTACTTCTATGAATAGACTGTTTAAAACATGGGTGTCAAACTCAAGGCCCAGGGGCCAGATCTGGCCTGCAGGGTGTTTAGATCTGGCCCGTGGGGCCGCCCTGACCAGCCCACGGTGCCTCTGCCAGCAAAAACAGAGCTCAGGAGGGCCGCCTGTGGTCCTCCCAAGCTCTGTTTTCGCTGGCAGAGGGTTGCAGGAGGCCATTGCAGCTGAAAATGGAGCTTGGGAGCCCCTTTTCGCTGGCAGAGCACTTGGGCCACTACAGGTGCCCCCGACACAAGTGTTGTTGAGTTGGCCACGCCCACCCTTGCTATGTGCACCCTGGCCCCCCAAAGTCAAACACAACCTTGATGCGACCCTCAATGAAGTTGAGTTTGACACCCCTGGTATAAAAGATGTTAATGAAGAAATGACAGATATAGAACAAATTTTATCTGATAAGATAGATAAAGTACAGAATGTGAAATTACAAATGATAAGCCAAGAGAATGAATTGGAAAAGAACACTTTACTAGATATACAAAAGAAACTGGTCAAGGTTTTTAAAAAGTAAAATACAAATGATAAACCAAGAGAATGACATGGAAAATGTTTTCTTATTTTCTTATTAGAACTTCAAAAGAGACAAAAAAAATTCTGTACCAAAGGATAAAAAGGAATTGAAAAATCGTATCTATGACAGTAAGGGATTGAATTGAGAAATAAAAGGAAGGAATAAGTGGAATAACCATCTAAAGTAAAAGGAAGGAATATAAAGTTGGTTTATTTAATCAAAGGTTTTTTGTTTGTTTGTTTGTTTGTTTTGGGGTTTGGGGTTTTTTTTTTGTTTTTGTTTTTTGTAAAATTCTGGCAATCCTTTATGAACTTTGTATTAACTCCAGAACTGAAAAGTTGATGTGTTATGGATTTGATTATCAATGAAGAATGAGATCTAGGAGGAAAAGACATCTGTTTTTAACCTTATAGGGGGTGAAGAGTCATTAAATTTGTTTACACTTGTGATGAAGGTTGCGAAGCCTTCCAATGTTGCTGTTACAGTGAGCTGGACAGCATATAAATTTAATAAATAAAAAATAAATATAGATATATTTCTGTATTCTCTCTTTTTCATCTTCTTTCTTTTTCTTCTTTTTCTTTTTTCCTGTACCTCTTCTTCTCTTTCTCTTAGTTTGCATTAGTTTTTACTATTGTAATTTAAGTAGTTACTGTAATTAAAATTAAAATTCTTAATAAAATAAGATTGAAAAAGAAAGAAAGTCAAGATGTTGGCCAGAATCACATAGTTAAAAGTTCCATCTCTTTTTTGATTGCATAATCTTGACATGTTTGACACTCTATGACTGCCCTTGCTAAGTCTTATTCAGTTACGAATGGAGATGTATAGCATTATAACATTAATAACAATAGCACTTAGAGTTATATACTGCTTTACAGTGCTTTACAGCCCTCTCTAAGCTGTTTACAGAGTCAGCATATTGCCCCCAACAATTTGGGTCCTCATTTTACCCACCTTGGAAGGATGGAAGGCTGAGTCAACCTTGAGCCTGGTAAGATTTGAACTGCCAAATTGCAGTCAGCCGGCAGTCAGCAGAAGTAGCTTGCAGTACTGCACTCCAACCACTGCGCCACCGTGGCTCATTAATGTCTCAAACTGATTCTTCTAAGTACGTAGCCACTTCAAAGATTTAATTTGGAGTTTACAGATTGACATAATGTACTAGATTGCCTAATCACCATGTTTGTTATAAAGTAGAGCTATCATATAAATAAAGTAGCTAACATTTAAATGGAAATAATTAAATTGCAAAAGCACTGCAGCCCCAATTAGACTCAGACTTCTTGTTAACAATCGGTTTTGGAAACCTGGAGGAGAGCAGGAAATGAAGCCATCGGAGTAATTTATGGAAATCAGAGTAAGTGGATTCTTAGTGTGTAGTCAGTGTGAAGATACATTTTTAAAAAGAACTTGGTAAATAACACCTGAGGCCAGGGTCTGACCGTCAGATGACATATCTCTTTGAAATTTGGAATGCAGAATAGCACAGAAAATATAATAACAGAAATGAAGGCATGGGAAAAAACAGTTTATTTCACCAATGCTAAACTCCGTGCTCAGAAATTCTGGCTATAAACTTATATGGTTTATAAAGAGAAAAGGGGGATATCTTGGTAGTTTTCAGTTAAACAGCATCTTTATTTTATGAATGGATATTCTGCAATTGGACTTGTGAAACACTATTTTTGTATAGCTTAACAAACAGGAATTGACTTTGGTTGTGTAAGAAGCCAGCAGAGAAGGTCACAAATGGAGATCACATGTCCGTGGGTCATTTCAGCCATTGTAAATATGAGCCAGTTGCCAAATTCTCCAATCACAATCATGTGACCATGTAGGGTGGTACAACGGCCAGAATTTCCAGCATGTCATAAATGCCACTTATTCAGCATTATCGTAACTTTGAATGGCCAATGAATGAGTGGTTATAACTTGAGAATTACCTATGTATTTAATCTGTTCCTCTTTCTGACTAACAATAAATAACGTATATCATGAAAGAGAATTTTAAAAGATAAGAATGCAAAGCTGTGAGAAAATATCCTTTTAAAAATACAAGAGACAATTGAATGGGCTATTGAAATAAGATTAATAATGGGGGGAGAACTTTTGATTATACTTGTAAAAAGCTACATTGTGAAGGATATGCCATGGTATTTAATAAATGGATATAAATGTAATTATATGTTATTATTCAAATGTTATCTGTTACTAACAGCTAAAATATAAAACTGTCGGTAAATCATTGAAATCAAATATAAGGAAGGCATAAATCCCGTTATTCCTGATCTAGCCCCGGGGGGGGGGGAGGGAGAAAGCTAGATTAAAATTTATTTAGAAATAGACTAATTATTTGAAAAAGCTTTTTTTTAAAAAAAATGTTTAGGAGCAACCGTTTGAAACATGTACAGATTCATCTTATTCTTTAAAACTATATTAGGCCAGTTTCCAAGTTGTGCTGACATCCTACATACTGGTTTTCAAAAAGGACTGTCACCATCAATTTTTCTTTTTTTAAGGGATTTTAATTCTTTCAGCATGTTCATATGGTTTTATAAAGCCCCAGATACATGGCAAATCCCCTCGGTGTTGTAAGACAAGATTGCTGTTAAAAAATGTTTAGGCTTAGTCAGCTTCTTCTCACCACTGAAGTCATGAGGGACTCTGGGAAATAGTGTTTATACTAAGCTTAAATTGATAGGGCAAGTTTAATGCAATCGGGTCAAAGGTACAACTGCTTAGCTAGTCTCATCAACTGCTCAGGTTTCAACATCAGTTTATAAGCAAAGGCCTCTAATGATAACATCTGGCTGCTAACTCAGGGACTGCTTTTTTAAATGTCATGATTGAATGTAATTCAATGTGGGGAGGAGCAAACCTTAAGGGCAGCTTAATTCATGAATTATATGGTTCCAACCAGATAAGATAGAAATGCTAGGCTTTGATTGATTTCATGACGGTTACCAACTTTTTCTTTTTGTATCTCGAGCTTTTTCTTCCCCCATCACGCAAAGATATTTATGTGAAGTGGGAAACGTACAGAAAGCTTTCCGGCCTTGTGAAAAGGATAGCTTCTTGGTGTTTTGAATTTAAAAATGTCAAGTCATTTAGTCTTGGTATTCTTAGCACTTAATTAAGAAGCTAAATTCAGAGAGATGATTTTGAAACACTTGATAGTATTCAAACTTAATCAACCCTAACTTGAAATTAGATTGATCTGGACTATTTTAACCACAAGTCAGATCCATCTAATTATGTTGAATCAGATAATTTAGTTTAGAAACAAAAGAAATTATAGTTGCCTCCATGCTGCTTCAACTGCTCTTACCATTAATATTATGTATGTATGTACTGTATGTATAATGCATACAATAACTCTCAAAGACATGCTCAAACTGTTTTACTAAATGCAATTTACAAGTTATGTCCACATTAAGAGAATTTTATCTCGGTCTTTTTTATCAGTTTTCTTGCAAGAATGTTTTATATTTGGGGGGGGGGCTTTTTCCTCTTAGTATTGTTGCATCATTCTAAGTTGATTTACAGGAAGCACACATAATAGCAATAGCAATAGCACTTAGACTTATATACAGCTTCATAGTGCTTTACAGCCCTCTCTAAGCGGTTTACAGAGTTCAGCATATTGCCCCCAACAATCCGGGTCCTCATTTTACCAACCTCAGAAGGATGGAAGGCTGAGTCAACCTTGAGCCGGTGAGATTTGAACAGCTGAACTGCTGAACTGCAGTCCTGCACTTTAACCACTGCACCACCTTGGCTCATAATGGTTGGCTAAGACAAAGATGCAGCTGCATCATTGCATCTTGGTGCTCATATTATGGTTGCATCATTGCATCTTGGTGCATCATTGCATCTTGGTGCTCAAATCAATTCTTAGTTGATTCCATCAATTTTAATTAAATAGGAAAGCCTGGCTGAATTAACATGTATAAGCAACCTCTGAAAGCGAAAAATGCATCATATCACAAAAAATACTGTGTTTGTGGGAAACAGAAATTCCACAATACAATCCAGGCAAAATTAGAGACGCCCGAATCCGAATCCGTCAAAAGCATCTTCAGCATGATACTCACTCACTTCTCAAAATCATTGACTAGTGCAATGTAAGAATTCCCCTCCTTCAAACTGAGCTCAGCACCTAGTGACTTCATAGACACATCTATGTAGTTAACGCCACATAAATTACTGCCAACCTGCCTTCCATTGAGGACCTGTATATTGCACGAGTCAAAAAGAGGGCCGTGAAAATATTTACTGACCCCTCGCATCCTGGACATAAATTGCTTCAACTCCTACCCTCAAAACGACACTATAGAGCACTGCACACCAAGACAACTAGACACAAGAACAGTTTTTTCCCGAACGCCATCACTCTGCTAAACAAATAATTCCCTCACCACTGTCAAACTATTCACTAAGGCTGCATTACTATTACTATTAGTTTTTCTCATCGTTCCTATCACCCATCTCCTCCCACTTATGACTGTATGACTGTAACTTGTTGCTTGTATCCTTACGATTTATATTCATATTGATTGTTTCCTGATTGCTTACTTGAACCCTATGACAACCATTCTTGACAAATGTATCTTTTCTTTTATGTACACTGAGAGCATATGCACCAAAGACAAATTCCTTGTGTGTCCAATCACACTTGGCCAATAAAGAATTCTATTCTATTCTAAATTGATGTCGAAAAGCCTATTTCTGCAAGCAGTAGAGAGTTGCGTGTTGCCCTTCATTTTAATTATCTACATATTGCATAGCAAAACCAATAGCTTCAGAATTCGAAATGGGTATCTGAAGCCATCCTACTTTTGCATATCTTTTCATCTCTAAACCACATTGTTCCAAATATATAGGGATTTCTATTTATAGTTCAGTCAAAGGTTAGCTTGAGGTATTCCTTTTTTGCAATATATGTTCATGGTTTAATGCTTACATTACCCATTTACATTTGTTCCTTCAAAGAAAGGGTGAAATCTTTTTAAAGCAATAAGAATTATATACATTGAACTGTTCACAGTATAAACTTTCTTTGAGGATATTAACAAAACCTAAACTACCAACCGTTATGTCGGTGAATCATATTCTGTCCAAGAGTGTTTCTTTTTTTAATGCTCATAGTAAAATCCAAATATATCTCTGTATGTCTCGTGATGATATATTTATACACTATGTAAGATAAAAGTAACAGATGAACTGAATATTATGGAATTAAATTATGTCAGTGCTATTGTAACTATGTTTCCTGTACTACAGACTGTAATTACGCTAAGTAAAAGCAAGTAGAAAAAGAAAGCTCCTATTTCTATATAATTATGAATATTTAAAATTAAGCATTTGGTTTCTAAATTAAATTTTACTTTTTCCTCTCTTCCACACCTCCACAAACCTCTTCACTGTCTCCCCTATTTGGCAACAGCCACTTACCTGATTGTGGGCCATGGAACTTGCAGCTGCCTGCCGGCTTTCCACTAACTTTGGTTGCGGGAAGATTGCAGGAAGTTGCTCACCATAGAATTCACTTAACAGGGATTTGCTGTCACTAAGCAATGCAGTTGCTCTTTACGACTGTATCTCATAGCAATAGAAATTCAAGTGTCAATTGCCAGGATAAGTCAAGAACTATCTGTATTTTATTTTTTTATTTTATTTTATTTTTATTTTATTTTTTTATTTTTTTATTTTATTTTTATTTTTTATTTTTTTTATTATTTTATTCTTCCAGGGGCATCTGCAGGGGCATCTGCAAAAAAAAATCAAGATTGCAGCTGCAACCACACAATCAAACCTCTACCCATTTTTATATCCAACACGCGTAAAAAAAAAGAGATGAGCTTCAATCACATAGTCATTGGCCATCATGCTGACTGTTTTAACACTTACAACCCTGCAGATACCTCTCTTTTAATCACTAGATGGGCATCATCTTTCCTTGGATTATGTGGAGCCATTCATGCAAGGGGGAAAAATATCAGTTTCCTCCTTTACTTACTCCTCAAGAATTAATGTGCAGCATCTGATAAAATACTATGTGACCCATAAACAATTATAATAAATATTGGCATTCATGGTGCCACAAGGTTGCAGTGCATGAGGTGCGTTTATCCTCAGATACAAACATTTTTATACAATCTGCGAAGTGTTCTCCATGAGCTCTTACATTAAACGCAGCGAATTTCTGTTTTAAACTATAAATGTTCTGTGGTGATGCTATAAAATGCTCTTTGTGAAAAACTGTAAATTTCATGAACATGAATGCATATACAGTAGTACGCCAATGCAAAAACACTGAAAATTAAACATCTTTGGGCATTTGCAAGAAGCCTGAAGGCTATACACAGTCACCAGCTAATGGAGCACATTGCAGCCAGCTTCATCCCCAATACAAAAGTGTTGATGTGTCCCATTTCCAGTTCAGACATGCTCCAAGCCATTTAGGTTAAATACCTAGAATAGAACTACATAATCACTGCAGCCTGAATTTCATATTGTGAGCATCACTTTTCCTTAGGCCTAAATTCAGTCATGTGTAGACTGAAGTTAATTATCCTGGTTCAATTATATATGAGCAATTTTAATCCCAGATGATTTCAGAAGGGGAGCCCTTACAAATATGTATAGTTTTCCAAGTAGGTTGCTATAGGAATCACAATTTGAAGCTAGCCTCTTTTCAAATATTTCTACCATCTTTTTTATAACGAAAAATTAAATCAGTGAATAGCTGTAGCCACAACATACTAACCTCCCTCTGTAAGAAAATATTCACATTACTGCTACTAAATATGGATGGAGCATATGTACAGGAGGTTCTTGTAAGATCCTATTGGTCTCATTTTTCTCTCCACACGCATGAAAGTTGTGGAAGTATGAAGTTACATTAACAAGATAACAGACTATCTAATGGCCAACTTTCAATCAACCATACAGTGGAGCAAATCATAAATTGTACTAATCGCTATCAGCTATGGAATTCATATCATATAACAAATTTCCGAGCTTTCTAGACTTACTCAAATAGGCACATAAATGGATAGGAAGGAATGCAATTGGAATAAATTATGAAGTGCTGATTCCTATGCAGTGCCTCAAAACACTTACTTAAGCCATTATGAATATAAGGCCCCAATGAAATAAGACCAGGTTGCAGCTGAATAATGATGGGTAAAGTTTCTGATAAAAATGGCAGCACTCATTTATTTAGTATGACTTCTAAAATCTGGATAACATCATTATACCAGCCCCAGGTTTCTTCCCCACACAGCATCAGAAATGAAATCCTGTTTTGGTATAATCTAAAACTTGGGTTGAGAGTAGCTGTCCCCTGTCTTGTGTAATTAAATCCCAGTTGAAGGCTAGGGGACTTTTTAATGTCCAAGAGCTCTACTGAAAGCGGGGGTTGGGGTGTGTGTGTGTGTGTGTGTGTGTGTGTGTGTGTGTGTGTGTGTGTGTGTGTGTATTAAGCTGCAACATGGGGAAGCGGGTAATACAGATAGACCTTGACTTACAACAGTTTATTTAGTGACAGAAGTTACCAATGGCACTGAAAAAAGTGAGTTATGGCCGTTTTTCACACTTACAACCATTGTAGCATTCCCCATGATCATGTGATCAAAATTCAGATACTTGGCAGCTGATTCATATTAATGACAGTTGCAGTGTCCCAGGGTTATGTGGTCAGCTTTTGCGATGCTCTAACAAGCAAAGTCAAAGGGCAAGCCAGATATACTTAACAACTTTGTTACTGACTTAAAAACTACAGTGATTCACTTTAACAACTATGCCAAGAAAGGTTGTAAAATGAGGCAAAATTCACTTAAGAACTGTCTCGTTTAGCAAATTGTGGTTGTAAATTGAGGATTATTTATTTATTTATTTATTTATTTATTTATTTATTTATTATTTGCATTTCTATGCCGCCCAACTCCCGAAGGACTCTGGGCGGCTCACATCAGAAAGAAACATAAATAGAAAATTTAAAAGTTAAAAAGCAGATTAAAATACAATTAAAAATTACAGTCGTCCACCATTAATGGGCCAACCTCGTCTATCCTCACCAGAGGTCAATGGTCCCAGGCCTATCGGAAAAACCAGGTTTTGACGGCTTTACGAAAGGCCAGTAGGGTGGGGGTAGTACGAATCTCGGGCGGTAGCTGGCTCTATGCCGCCACAGAGAAGGCCCTCCCTCGAGGGCCCACCAGCCGACACTGTTTAGCTGACGGGACCTGGAGGAGACCGACTCTGTGGGCTCTAACTGGTCATTGGGAGGTATGTGGTAGCAGGCGGTCTAACAAATACTCTGGCCCTGAGCCATGTAGGGCTTTAAAGGTCATAACCAACACCTTGAATTGTGTCTGGAGACCAATGGGAAGCCAGTGCAGCTCGCGGAGGATTGGTGTAGTATGGGTGTACCTGTAATATACATACCGATAAACAGTACCAAGCGTTTCTGGGTTTTTCCCAAATTAGGAGAGAAAGTATTTTTTTAAAAAAAAATGTATTAAGCCTATTTTAAGAACAACTATGTGTTATTTTTACGGCCCTTTAAAGATAGGAAACCACACTGCCAGTTTTCAGTAATTACAGTTGATGGTATATAAGGAACCAATTTGGGATTGGCATGGAGCCCTGGCCCTGTGGGTTACTTACTTTGCTTCATTTTAATCTACATTGTCTTTGCAGCTACCATTTCAATATTATCTGCATAACCATATCAGGACATTATCTTGCAAAAACAAATGGGCAAATATTTCAAATTTGGCCATTGTTTTCTGATGAATCTTTGATGTGGACATCTTGGGCATTTTCTGCAAATCATATTTTTTTTAAAAAAAGAAAAACATTTTTATTTGGAATATTTATTTATGATATTTGTTTATGATACCATTGCTTTCCATTAAAAGTTTGTAGAAATAATCAGATGTACCTGTTACATTTATGTAAATTATGTAAATATTATGTAAATGTAAACAATTCAGCAAAGGAGCAGAAGAAGCCAAAAGAAAAATTCAGGAAGAAGGGAATCTTCTATTTTGCAAACTACATAAACTTCAGGGTTTTTTTTTTAATTTAGCAGATTTATCCATTCATTCTTGGTCACTCTTTTCTATTAACTTGGCTGTTTAGCTGTTCATGCTATTGTACATTAATGGCTTTATAAAGTCATTAAAGATTCAATTAGAATAATTCTCTTGTAAGTGTTCACTTAATATTCACTTAAAATTAATATTCACTAAATAGTCATGAAAAAATTATTAAGATTCGATTCACATAAAATAACCAGAGAGAGATGAAAATCATATAACTGATTCTGAAAAATGTGGGTTTATATTTGACAAATAGCTGAAATACTTAAATTTAAATTAGACAGAAGAAAGGAAAATACCTCTCTATACTATTTGCTTTGCAGCATTGTGCAATTTATATAGTTCTTCATGTAAAACATATTAATATCCATGCCTCTTTCCTCAGAGGAAGGAGGCTTAGCTACCCATATTACGTTATGTACCTTTGAGAGGAATCAACTTACATGCTTCATGGTTTTGGCTGCCAATTAATAGTATCTATGATTCTTATACCTGATACTCCCCACACCTTTGAAGAAGAGGAATTCCTTCTGGTTGTTATATATTGTAGCCAGTGCTCAGTGTTAACAGCAGTACAAAACCATAGAGGAATAAAGGCTACAAAGAACCAGTTAAGTACCGTATTTTTCGGAGTATAAGACGCACCTTTTTCCTCCCTAAAAGTGGCTGAAAATTCAGGTGCGTCTTATACTTTGAATGCAACTTTTTTTCCAGCCCTAACTAGGTGCTAACAGATCTTCCCAGCTCTTACCTTGCAGGCTTTTTCATTGTTACTCTCTCCAAAGAATGTTTTTCCAGCCCTAAGTCTTTGCAGAATTTTTTTTCATTGCTCTACTTGCTCCGAATAAGTTTTTTTCTAGCCCTAACCAGGTGCTAACTATCTTCCCAGCTCTTACTGGCTTGCAGGTTCTTTCATTGTTATTCTCTCAGAAGAAGGTTTTTTTAAGTCCTAACCAGGAGATAAAATAATGTGCTGAAGCTGCTCCGAATAAGTTTTTTTCTAGCCCTAACCAGGTGCTAATGATCTTCCCAGCTCTTACTGGCTTGCATGCTCGTTCATTGTTACTCTCTCAGAAGAAGGTTTTTTTAAGTCCTAACCAGGAGATAAAATAATGTGCTGAAGCTGCTCCGAATAAGTTTTTTTCTAGCCCTAACCAGGTGCTAATGATCTTCCCAGCTCTTACTGGCTTGCATGCTCGTTCATTGTTACTCTCTCAGAAGAAGATTTTTTTAAGTCCTAACCAGGGGATAAAATAATGTGCTGAAGCTGACCAGACTAAGGACGTTAGCCAGATGAATACCTGGTAGGCAGATTGTTTTCCCCTATTTTCCTCCCCCAAAACTAAGGTGCGTCTTATACTCCGGTGCGTCTTATACTCCGAAAAATACGGTAATTCATTAAGTGTCAAGCAAAAGACACACAAGTATAGAATAGGATTTTTTAAAAAAAACACTGTGAAAATGAGAACTTCAAGGATTTTAAAACTTTCCTTACAGTATTAAAAGCACTGCTAGGTTACTAAATGCAACACGTTGCCTTAATATTCCTCAGTTCTGTGGCAAGAGGGATTTTTCTTCCAATTATGATGTTCTTGGATCATGTGTTCAGCAGTGACCAGTTCCATAATGCAAGATGGCATTTCATTTCTGTTCTTTAAATTACCCCCAAGTATGTGAGGTCATGTCTCACTTTATACGAAGTCAAGGCATATACAAAACTCCTACTTCTGGTAACTCCACTTGTTAAGATAGATCAGGAAGGTTGCAAGTGTGAGTGACAAGAGGCAGCAGATCTGTGTAATAAAGATACCTCCAGCCCTACCTTTCTGAGCAAGAATCAATTCTGCAACAAACATACATAATATTAACATTGCTGCAGCAGTAACTCTAGCCCCTCTCCTATATAATCAGTGTTTTTTGGAATGCTTTTAGGAAACCATATCTATGGTGAGACCAACATTTTAGATCAGCCCTTCAGATAATGTTGGAGTTCATTTCCCATGGGCACATCTCAACATGGGCAGCAGTCATGAGAATTGTACTCCACAAATGTCTGGAGGCTCAAAAAGTTTTGGAGGGCTTGGACATATTTTCTGACACTGCTTTTTCAACCATCTAAGCTTGTTATTAGTCAGGATGAAAAGTCCCTTAAATAGTAGATAAACATATCTAAAAAAAAACCTGCTGTTAATTTTTTTCTTGATCAATTGCATAATAGAATAAATACATTTTAATGAAGGTACAGCATTCCAGAGACCTATTTATTTATTTATTTATTTATTTATTTATTTATTTATTTATTTATTTATTTACTTACTTACTTACTTACTTACTTACTTACTTACTTACTTACTTACTTACTTACTTATTTATTTGTGAGATTTATATACCGCCTCACAGTGCAAGCACTCTCTAAGCCAGTGGTTCCCAACCTGTGGTACATGTACCACTAGTGGTACGCGAGGGCCTTCCAGGTGGTACGCGAACACTTTCGGGGTCATGAACGATTTTTAGTTAGTTATTTTTTACTTCACAAAAATGTTTACTGCCTAACACAACTGTTGCCACATGCCACCCACCTGGTCCCAGCGGCCCAAGAATCCAGTTGCTGGATGCGCGGGGCCAAAAAAGGAACGGTACAATTATGGAAATAAAGTGATATCTGATCGAATTTAGTTTCTCTGGAACCAGGTGGTACGCGGCGACTGTACAGGACCTCCAAGTGGTACTCGATCACAAAAAGGTTGGGAACCACTGCTCTAAGCGGTTTACACCAGTAAGCAATATATATTTATATTGCTCCCAACAATCTGGGTCGTCATTTTACCTACCTCGGAAGGATGGAAGGCTGAGTCAACCCTGAGCCGGTGAGATTTGAACAGCTGAACTGCGGATCACAGTCAGCTAAAGTGGCCTGCAGTACTGCGCCACCTCGGCTCTTAATTAAGGGAGTAACATTTAGAGATGCCAAGCAAAATGAAGGATACTTTGCAATTCAATACCGGTAGGCAAAGTAACAGCTTTAGCAGGTTACTAACAGGTTTACAAGTAACAGGTAACAGGTTTAGCTTTGCAGATAAACCTTACAGTTTGGTTACATCTGTACATTTAAGATTTATCTTCAGCAATTAACACTTCTTTCTTTATGAAGCAGTGATTCTTCATTAGGAGCACCATTATATGCACAATTTATAATTGAAAAGGGTAGGAAAATCCAGAGATCATGCAAAGATCAATAATGGCAATAAATTTACAAAGAATTCTTACAAAGAATTCTTACTGCATAATTACTGTAGCTGTAACTTCATAAATATTTTTTTCATTAAAGTTGTTAAATTGAAAGGGAAGGTTTTCCTCTTCATTTGGGTAAAATGTTAATCACAGGGTTGGGTTCTAACTTACCTCGCTGCCGGTTCGCTTCCTCCCGCGCCACGTGGCCGCGTGCGTGACACACGTGTGCATGCACAGTGTCAAAAAATCTGAAAAAAAATAAAAGCCGAAAACAAGATGGCAACCATATGCACAGTGCCGGAAACTCGGCTTCTGCACATGTTCAGAAGAAGAATTTTTTTAAAAAACTTACCTTGCTGCCAATTCGCTTCCTCACGCGCTGCATTGCTGCACACGCACGCATGCACAGTGCCAAAAAAATCTGGGAAAAAAATAAAAGCCAAAAACAAGATGGTGACCGCATGCACAGTGCCAGAAACACTTCTGCACATGCTCAGAAGAAAATAAAAATTCAAAAAAAGATGGCGGCGCCCACAGACCGGCACTGACCGAACCGGTTCCATGATGTCATCGTGACATCACCAGCGGGTCGCTACCAGTTCGAGCGAACCGGGAGAAACCCACCTCTGGTTAAAGCATGATAAAACTTGACTGCATCATTCCTGATGCTGGTTCCTTCTTTTTGATTTTTGATTTTTTCAATGCATTTACATAATGTACGTTGACTACATTTGTCCACGTCCATAACAAATGTTTGTAGGTACAAAAAAGCCAAGCTATTGTTCTTATTATTGGAACAGTGATTTGTCGTGTTCTACAAAGAACTGCCAATTGATCATAATCTACAAGAAAGAGCATTGCATTGATATATAACAAGTAACTTCTTTCTCAATTGTTCCTGTCTGGGCCATTCAGTGGAGAACTAAAATGCCTGTCCTTTGCTTACATCTACAGAGAAGATGGCAGTCAAGCAAATTAAATTAAGTAATTCTCTGTCCTAACTTGCATGAAAGCAAATCCTTTGGGTTGCAGCTCCAGTGAATATCTAGCCAACTTCTCTTCTCATTGAACTCCTTTGTTTCTTACCTTTTATTTTCAGGCTGGTTGCTGTGATGCAATAGTGCTTGGGGAACCTTGGGTGTGATCATTCTTTGAAAAGGTCACCTCTGGGTCAACTGTACTCTGTCTTGCAAATATCTCAATAATGCACTGATTGTCACTACCTAACTGCTTAAGATGTATATAGTGTATTCATTGTTTTTTCTGGGAAATTCTTTCTCTTGAAGCCAATGAAGGCTTCTTTGATGCAAAGTACAAATATGCTATGTGTACGGTATGTCTGTATATAATAATTGTAAAATATATTCCTATATCAAAAATTGACCTTAAATCAGGTATACAAAGGCAGGTTAGAAACTTAATTTTTAAGGCCATGTCCTGAATTGTCTCACAATGGGTTATAGTTTGACTATCACAAAATTCACACTGATTAAAACGCAAAGTGGTAGAATTGATCCTACGTACTATCACTAGCCTCACAGGATGCTCTAGTATCCCATCTTACACTTGTAATTTTCTCTTAAGCTTATAGCTACACTTCCAAGCAAACTACTGGGCTCCAGCTATTCATCTGTTGTATTTTTCAGTAATGCTTTTGGATCACTTGATTTGCTACCGGTAGGTTGGAAATATAAATAATAGAAGATACAGAAGATGCATTCTGCAACATATTAGCTTCACATTTATATCTTGAATTAAAACAATATTTTTGAAAATTTCGCATGGACAGCTAAATTCAAATGTTAAAAAGGGAGGGAGGAAGAATAATTTTAAAGATGCTGTTCTGGTGGGGACTAGAACAGAAAAGCACTGAGAACCACACCTCTCTTTATCTCCATACAGTGGGGAATCTCGAGTAGATTTTGCCAGACAAAACATATACCAGACAAGCCCATTTTATATAAAAACGTGTTCCTACAGATAGCTTATGCATCAAATCATGCAATATTTTATAGGATAAAATAACAATTTTCATTTGTCATCATCTGAGCCATGTCATTTTGAACCAAATGTAGCTTCCAAAGGGTCTTCAAAGGTGATTCTATGTAGACTGCATTGCAGAAGTCTTGTTGGGTGATAGTCAGAGGATAAATCATAAATGTTTCCTGAATGTTTATGAGCAATGATTCTAGTTCAACAGCATAAAGGATAATTTAATTCTGACCAATCTCAAGTAAAAGTTCATTATTGGGCCAAAGTTATTGTGTCCTGAGAGAAATGTTCAGAGAAGCAGTTATGGATGGTTTAAGATTTGCTTTTACAAAACCTATGTTTGTGTGTGTGCACACATATGTGAATGCATGTATGTGAAACCTGAAGCATATTAGGAATTGTTTCCAAAGTTGTTTAAGAGAAATATTTGCATCTACCTTGATCCAAATGCCATTAATTCTACCATTCAGTCAATATTGTATTCACAACCCCACTTAGTCTATTTCTACGATAACATTCAATTATTATATAAAGACATGAAAATGATGGATGGAAGTATGCAGATTTTATGTAAATTTCTAGATTTTTGCAAATTATAACTAATGATGTAGAATCATGCTGATATCAGTTTAGTTCCATGATTGATTAATGGCTTTTTAAGAAAAGTAATTGACCAGGCTCTGTCCAAATAGACAGGTGTGTGCATCTCAAGAAGATACCCATGAGAATCAGTAACAAATATAGCTGATTATCTTGAAGTATTTCTTTGATTATCATCTTTCTTCCATTTGGTTTTGGTGCAGAGACAGACTTAATCTTCTTAATGACATGCACCAAAATTTTGCAGATCTAATCAATTTACTTCAATCACTCAATAGTTCACAAGACCATCAACCAGGGCATCACTAGGGTGACAAAGAGGAGAGGGCTGCTTGGCTGGGTTTCTACTCCTGCTAGCATCTCAGCCCCAGCCACCAACCCAATTTAGGACATGGAGAGGAATAATAGTCAAATAGACAGTCCTAGAGCTGTAGAGATTGTAGGGATAAGTCAGGAGTAAAGGCGGGGGGAAAACCCCTTAACTGTTCATTTTGTATAACCAGTTTCTATCTTCTATCCAGAAATACATTGAAAGAAAAATAATAATCTGACTGAAGCTGAAATATAAACATTCTGGGAGCTGTATTTATAAAAGGTTTCTATTAAATGTGATTAGCTTGCAAAATTCTATTGGGAGTTTGGCAATAAGCCATAAGGTGTATACCAAGTGACTAAAAAGAGAGAAGTGCTTTGTTTGAAAAGGGTTTGGATTTCAATGTAATCCCTAAAACAAAGCAAAATACAATAAAACAAAAAGCGGGGGTGGTAACTAGAATTGCATAATTTGCTTCTTATAACACTGGGGTTTGGGGCGAAAGCTATGCAGGTTGTTTAAGCCAGCTCAAACTTTTTTGAGAGCTTCATTTCTTCAGGATTATATCTAGTGGGGCTTTTTGCATGAAACAGAAACAAAGATTTATGGTTTTGAATATTATTATTTTTTAAAGTGGATAATAGAAAAAAGTACCTTTTTTGTAATCATAGAGTTTGTAAGAGGTGATTTTGTAATCGTATTTGTATTTGCTGCAAAAGAAATTGGAAGCTTCTATTTTTTAATCGTTTTTATATATTTTTTTGTTAATTCTGCATTACTTTGTATTAGTTTTATATTTTCATTAAAACTTAGAAATATATATATGCCTGTGGCCTAATGGCTAAGCTGCTGCCTTACAAGGCAGGCAGCCCAGGTTCAAATCTCAGTAAGGGTATGGCTATCTGATGAGAGCTAAGTAGCTCGAAATAGATCTATAATAGTCTCCCTTTATTTTCATTTATCAGCAAAAAATGCTACACACACACACACACACACACACACACACACACACACACACACACACACACGAGATAATATTTAATGGGGTACACAATGAGTAGGATGAGAGCAAAAGAAAGTGAGGTTTTCCATTTTTACTTTGACACATCTCTTTTCCCCTCTGTCACAGTAATAGATATCTTTCACCAAAAATCTGAGCTAATCATTTGCAGAGAGCTGTCCAAAATAGGTCAAAAGTTGCATTCACCTCTGGTTTAGGTAGATTTCTAATTTGGATTTGGACAGACAAATTCTTGGACGATCTCTAGATAAATTGATTGCCTCTCCAAGTTTGTAGAATGAAGTGAACTTTCAGTGATAATATTTTAAATGAATAAAAATAAATCTTGGTTTATAAAATATTTTGTGAATATGGAGTTTTGAAACAATGGACTTAAATGTTCAGTCTTGATTCCAAAGTACTCATGAAAACTAAATAATTTAGTAAAACTATAATAATTCTCTGGGCTCAGATCTGCTATATGGAAGTAGTTTGAACAAAAAAAATGAATTGAAATAAAAGGATTTATAATCACTATCCATTTTGTTAAGATTTACACAAAAACTAATGAGTTTTATAATATGCAGCTGCCATTTGTGTGTGCATATATTATGTATGTATCTTTCTATATTATTTTACTGCTAATTGACAGCACTTTCTCATTTTGACTAGGAGGTAGTTGTTTTACATTGGTTTTCAGTGTTGGGATGCTGGATCACTTCATTTCTTTTTATAATTTCAGATTTGAGTACTCTGTTTTTTATAACTGATTCATTTAAATCAGATTTAGATATTTTTTTTGCAATTAGTAAATAGAGATTGTAATTCTGTGTGTTACTTGCACCTGCTAATTTGAATTGGAAGCAACTATTTCTAACTAAAAATAATACCAAGTAACTGTCAATATCATATTTGAAAATATTCCATAATTAGCCATAAAACACCAGAAAATAGACACAATAAAGATAGAGAACATTAGTTGCCAGCTGAATTGTGTCTTTTCATGTTTGGTGTAAGAAATGAAATAGTCATAGAAGGAACAGATTCTTTATCATAAAGCCAGCTTCTCCGATATTAACATTTCACTGCATGTCACTTCAGCACAATCCACTAAGGCCTGCTATTGTACTTCCAGCCGTATTTCATCAGTGGGTTTTACAGAATTTCTCCGCAATGCTCCGAAATTTTTAGAAAGTTATTTAATGCTGTTTTTTTCTGGAACTTTATTTATTTATTTATTTATAAGAGTTCTTATAGGCCGCCCAATCCCGTGGGACTCAGGGCGGCTTACAGCAGAGATTAGAACTACATATTAAAATAACATCTAAAAACATATTACAATTTAAAAAAGAAATCCATTCATACTTGGGGAATCATCTCTTCACCCCGCCTGCCGGAAGAGCCATGTTTTTACTGCCTTGCGGAAGGCCAGTAGGGTGGGGATAGTCCGGATCTCTGGCGGGAGTTGGTTCCAGAGAGATGGGGCTCCCACAGAGAAGGCCCTCCCCCGTGGGCCCGCCAGCCGGCATTGTTTGGCAGACGGGACCTGGAGGAGGCCCTCTCTGTGGGACCTCACTTGTGAATGACTTGGGCACCTGTTGCACCAGGACTATTAAAACTCAGCAGATGAGAACCTGTGAGCTCCAATATAAAATTATGACTTTAGGATGATGAGTGGCTTGCTCACAAACACCACACAATCTTTTGTTGCTTAGCTTTATCCTGAATAAAATAGAAACAAAGTGATTTTTGCTAGACAATGCATGTAAAGGTTGATATTCATTTGTTGCCATGTATGCCACCACTAGATGGCTGTTTAAAATTTCAGTATGCCAGAAAGAGGGGATAGGGTTCATCCAGTATGTGGTTGGCTTCCAAAGTAGCACACTTGGCAAAGAGAAAGGAAAGAATGTAAAGCTGTTCTTATCTACGTGACTTTTTTTCCCCTTTTAAAGAGGGGGGAAAAATCTTTTTGCAGATAATCTTGGTCATCTCTTACTCTGTCGTTGTATTTGTTATAATTACCCAAGCATGATAACACTGACAAACACTGAATTTCATTCAGGAAGTATTCACTACGTTCATATTTTTACATGCAGAGTTATTTAAAATCATATTTCCACAAGTTATCAACAGGTAATCAGAAGAAGGATAGTCTGTATTGTGATCTTATCGGAATACCAAGAATTTTGTTCATGTTGGCCCCAGAAAGGCTCATCAAATCATAAAATGCACATAGCATAAACCGCATACCGGGGGGGGGGGACTATATATATATATATATATATATATATATATATATATATATATATATATATATATATATATATATATATATATATATATATATATATATATATATATATATATATATATATATATATTGCTTACAAAGAATCTGGTACCCTCCCTAGTGTAAATAGAAATGTTAGTAAATTTATAACATGACAATGCATGTTTTCAGCTCACCTCTTAATTCACTTCTCAGATTTGGCATGTTTGAATAACTTTTTGAAAAACTGCATAGTTTTTTTTGGCATGGCTTTTCTATCATCCCAAAATTTGGATTATGAATCTTACTTCATCGCTATCTATTCCCTCAAGGTTTGTTGTTTAGCTGTGAAAGGGTACTTTCTGCACACACACATCCAAAAATAATAAATTATTTCTGCTCTACTCCAAATGAGGAAACTCCTGAACCTCTTTAGTGAATATGAATTACAATTAGATTTATAGATAATAATTTACATGTTTAAGCTCCTTGAAATGTGCAGCCAAAAAGCTGTCTTCCTACATATATTTTTACACATCTTTTAGCTAAATGAGGAACCAAGTGTAGAATCTACCACTCTTGTTAAATAATGTAGATTTGTGACATTCCCAGGAGAACTTTCATAAAGTTCATAAAATTAGCATACAGGTCACACTGATTTACCCTGCAATGATTTTCCATACATAGCAATATATTAAAATAGAAATAAATCTTTATGATATGTTAATACAGATAAGAAGGTTAAGTATTGCTTCTGCCATGCATGTTAAGTCTAGAAAAGTCCCCATGGTTTATAAGAGCTTTGTAAAAATACATTTTAAAATACTGTTTATTCTACGTCCAGCATTTAAAAGTGAGTGGTAATGTAGCCAAAATAACCATGAACACTATAAATGGGAGAATCATCAGGTTTGGGAGGATCTCAGAAAGAAACGTTTCTTTCCTAGGAAAGTCCCAAAATGAAAAACTGAAAAGATTTGCTTACTATTTAATGAAGACTTATATTGGGTGAAAATATAGAATACCAGATTGGGGGGGGGGGGAGAACCTGACGGAATCTTAAATATTGTAGACCATATTTATTGTTTAACATTTTAAAATTTCCAAAAAATTTAATAATAGCTTTTCACAACATAATGGATTCAAATTGCAATCCAGTATTATATTAATTGCAGTTGATTCAGTTCTAATACTTTCAATGTCTGAAATTGGAGAAACATGAATTTGTACTACTAACAATCCTGCCAAACATGTTTATTGGATCATGGAGTATAGTTATTTGAGAACATGAATTGACAAGGCATAAAAGAAACCATATGAGAATATTTTAGACATTGCTTCAATAGAGAGGTGAGTACAGGTAAAAGACGTGGCTACTTGAAAATACCTACATTGTCTGGAATAAATTTAAATATAAATACCAACATGATTCTCATATAGAAAAAGCTGTGTACACTCACTTTACTACTGTATTTTGACAATGTGTTTATTCTGTAATTATGAAATTTTAATACTTTGCTGCAGTTTGAAATCTTATGTATCTCTGTCACATAGCTGTAGTATTCAGTTTGTTTCATTTAGTGGCATATCAGCATGATTTCTAATTTAACATTTTGCAGTGAAATATTTCTGAACTTGAATTAACAAAAAGTTACTGTAAATGCCATTAATCATTATTTATCCCTAAATACCAGGAATTTCAATTAGCTTTGTAATTTTTGAGCCGGAGTAGAAAATGTCTTCTAGATGTTTTAGTTATGCATATAAATACAAGCAAAAACATGTAAATACGTAGGAGAAAGGATTACTGTGGAAAATGCAAAATCTATAATGCATAACACTGAGAAGAAGTAACCATGTTTGTTACGATTGCTGGGTGTCTGCTTTACAAGAAGGAAGGAACCCAAACCATGGGAAAGCAAAGATTTTTATAGAAGGTGGGGGCTACAAATAGGGAAATCCTAAAGATCTGATTGGATGGCAGCTTTTGGGGTAGGTAAGTCCTTGTCCCTGCGCATGGGTTTATTTCTAGTATTAAGCAAGGTGGCACTTTTAGAAGGGCAGCAGACTTGAGGGAATCCATTGAGAAAGGGATGGAATGTTCAGCTAATCAGGGCACATCCCTGATTGAAGATAAAAAGTTGGGCTTTCTCTAGATTGTAATTCGCTTGTTAGGCTGTGCTGTGAGGTGATGAGGAGGCTTTCATCCATTGGTCTAGATGGAACTGCAAGGGGCTTTATCTAGAGGAAGGAAGGAAGGATCAAATGGGGTCTGTTAGGATTAGACAGTGAGGGGACATGAAGGAAAAGGATGCAGCCTCCATTTTATTTGCTATATTTATTTTCTCCACCACATGATCTCTGCATTCATAGCAAAAGCTGACCAGATTTGATGGATCGTATCAACATGGAACATACTTAGTATTCTGATCTCTCTCAATACGCTCCTAGTATAATCTTAGAAAAGAAAGATGACGTATACGTATTAATATGCTCAGTCAAAAAGGTTCTCCACACTAAATAAATGTATTTCCCCCCCCCAAAAAAAGTCATTATAAACTCAAGCAGTTCACAGAATAACTTCATTGGTGCTGCTATTTTTCCCCTTTCTCGACTATTTGAGAATTGTTTTCTCTGCCTTACTTTCTTTAAAATAAAATAGAAATAAAAGATATATATATTTGTACCAAGAGAAATGAATTATTATTTATCATTTATTTATTTAATTTTTATCCTGCCTTCATTATTTTTACAAATAACTCAAGGCAGCAAACATACTTAATACTTCTTCCTCCTCCTATTTTACCCACAACAGCAGCCCTGTGAGGTGTGGTAGGCTGAGAGAGAGTGACTGGCTCAAAGTCACCCAGATGGTTTTCATGGCTGTGGCAAGACTAGAACTCATGGTCTCCTGCTTTCCAGCCTTAACCCATAGACCAAACTCTTTTTTTACCCTGGTTTTTAACTATATATCTGGATCATGTAGAGTAGAGTAGAGTAGAGTAGAGTAGAGTAGAGTAGAATAGAATAGAATAGAATAGAATAGAATAGAATAGAATAGAATAGAATAGAATAGAATAGAATAGAATAGAATTCTTTATTGGTCAAGTGTGATTGGACACACAAGGAATTTGTCTCTGGTGCATATGCTCTCAGTGTACATAAAATAAAAGATACATTTGTCAAGAATCATGAGGTACAACACTTAATTATTGTCACAGGGTACAAATAAGCAATCAGGAAACAATATTGATATAAATCGTAAGGATACAAGCAACAAGTTATAAGTGGGAGGAGATGGGTGATAGGAACAATGAGAAGACTAATAGTAATAGTAATGTAAAAATAGTAAGATAGACATAGTATATCACTATGTAAGAAGTAAGCACTGAAAACATAGAAATGAGCAATCTTTGGAAGGGTCAGGCACTGAATATATTGGTAGAGGCAGGCAGAATTACATAGTGAGAGGGTTGGTCATGTTCTTAATAAAGATCTTAACTTTTTCATGTTACTGAAAACATATGACTTTAATTACCAAAGTAAGCAATTCCAAAAACAGGGCCTACTGGAAACCAAGCTGTCTTTCTGTTTTGCTGTTTATTGAGAAAAACACTGCAATATCAAATATCCATCAAGGATCTCATCTGCAAAAAAATAACTATCTTTTAATAGTTTGAAAAATCAATTTGGTTCTCAGTCTTTAAATCATGCCTGAAACCTTGGCGGCAAACCACAGCACTTAATGATGGTTTCCTGTATTTTGTTAAAACTCATTCTGATAATCAGTGGCCCATATTAAACAGTGGTTTGTGGCTCCGTTGAGTTAAACAATTATTTGAGTTATTTTTACATAGTCCAATTTTCATTATGGCTCACTGCCGAAGAGGTTTATTATTTTAAAAAAACATATGGCACTAACATATAAATCATCTTCACAACAGTCTCAATTAACATTTGCTTATTCTAGAAATTTGTAATATTCCAGCTACTGTAAATTGGATTCGTATATTGTGTGGTTTAGTTGTGAATCTGGGCAGGGTGTATGTAACCAGATTTAAGAAGTGATTGATACTTCTTTGAGGGAGAGAGTAGAACTGTCTTGAAGGAAATAGAAGTAAAAGCCTGCTTTGATCCAGCCTTGTTAGACAATAATGAGCCAATCCCCAACCTTCCTTTTTGCAAAAAGTATTAAAGAACTAGTGAGGCTTTGACAACAGGGAATCTTAGACTGAACACATTTTGTAGGTTTTGGGCCCAGCAAGGGATGAAAAGCGCAATGGACACCTTGGTAGATTACTTTTGTTATGACCTACTTTCCTCCTGGTTTTTCTAGACCTTTCTTTGATGTGCTTGCTATCATCAACTATTGCACTCCTCTGTACCCTTGAAGCAGAGGTGGGTTCCTGCCTGTTCCTGCCGGTACGGTTAATAGCTGTTGTTCGGCGCAGAGCCGAAGACGCTGCTGCCGTTTGCAGCGCGGGAGCTTTCCCCGGGCGCTTTCCCCACCCGCAGGGACGCCGCCAATTGCGTTCTTTTGCCCTCTGCGCATGCAGAACGCTTTGCGCATGCGCAGAGGGCAAAAGAACGCAATTGGCGGCGGCCATGCAGGCGGCGGCAGCGTCCGGGGAAAGCCCCCGCGCCACGAACGGCAGCAGCGTCTTTGGCTCTGCGCCGAACAACAGCTATTAACCGTACCGGCAGGAACCCACTACTGCCTTGAAGGCTGGGAATTGAAGCTACCATTTTATTGTTCTAGGTTGGTTGGTGTCCATGGTAGAAGAGCATTTGAGCTGTTGTTGCTATAAATTCCTCTGATTCTGAGAAGAATTTGGCAGGCTCTTGTCAGCAACTGAGGAGGCTTCAAGCTGTCATCCACTTGTAAATGATGAATCGGACTCCGCACAGATGTATACAAATTCAGAGATCAAGGAGTCAGAGCTTGACTTTGGGAGAGGGCCAAACACTATAAACTAAAGAAGGTTGAGCGGTACAGATAGCTGGTCTTCACAAACTCCTTTAATTGGGAGCCTTGGCTATATAACAAGTGTCTTTCAGATTTACTCCCCTTGAAGAAGAAAGCCTCATGTTTCCTGATAACGTATTGCTGTGACTACCAAGTTCTTCTTTCCTTCCTTTGCCTTATTAGAGTTTCTGATTGACTTTTGGGTGGCTTTCATAGAAACCTGGGGTTCTGGACCCATTGACTGTTTTTGAACAACCTGACTTTCCTGCCTTCAGCATCTTCAGGCTAGAAATCTTATGGTACAGATACAGCAAGAAACCTTTCATTGATTTCTCCAACCTATGTTCAGATATAACAGCCTGTCCTTATCTCTGCTTTAGCTACTGTCAGAAGATTTGTAATTCAACAAATCTTACTTTCTGTTTTCATCAATCCAAGGCAGGGATCCCCAAACTTGGCAACTTTAAGACTTGTGGACTTCAACTCCCAGAATTCTCCAGCCAGCTATGCTATGCTGGCTGGAGAATTCTGGGAGTTGAAGTCCACAAGTCTTAAAGTTGCCAAGTTTGAAGACCTCTGATCTAAGGCTTGCATCTGGGAGGATAACATTCAATACAGGGTGCTGCAGGACTTAGTTCTCTTCCCCTTTTATTTATCGTCTACATGAAAGCTCTGGGAGAGGTTTTTCTTTAGTGATGTATCATCAATTCTGTGATGGTATACAGTTACCTGTGACTAGTACACTTGCTGCAGAAGTTCTAACCTAGTGCTACAAAATGGAATGACTGCTTCTTGGTAATAGAACTGGTTCTATTGCAGCTCCAGTGTTGGCTTTGGATGGAGCTGCACTCCTCTTAAAGGAGCTTTGGGGGTTCTTCTGTACTCACATCTTCTGCAGACCAGCTTGTATAAGTGGTGGCCTTCACTCAACTTCAACTTGTGCACCAACTATAAACCTACTTGGATCAGGTGCCCTGAGAACAGTACTAATGCCTTCATCACCTCATGCCTAGACAATGCACTGGACAATGGGGTTGGCCCTGCAAATGATTTGGCAACTTCAGCAGACTCAAAGTGCAGTATCTGCTAAATAGATATGACAGATTCAGCCAT
Organism: Diadophis punctatus similis; assembly: GCA_023053685.1. Taxonomy (NCBI): domain Eukaryota; kingdom Metazoa; phylum Chordata; class Lepidosauria; order Squamata; family Dipsadidae; genus Diadophis; species Diadophis punctatus. The sequence goes on from JALIGW010000003.1 coordinate 131,123,933, forward strand.
GAAACAGCTATGCTATAGTCCTGAGTCATGACATGAATTATTGATTTAATTCCAGATCCAATTTGAAAAGCTGGATATTATTTTTGATATGGCTTGACTCGAAGTACTTGAAGGACTACCTAACCCAACAAAATTGGATTGACTTATGGGTTCTTCCACAGAGGGCTTTCTGAGGATTTCCATCCCATGTGAGATGAAGAGAATGAGATTCTTGCAATCACTCCCATTGCTGTTTGAACACTCTGCCTCCCAAAGTAAAATAAGATCCCAAACATTCTTGCCTTTAGAAAGCTTTCCCACAGAATATTAAAGTGTCGATGGTATGGGCATTACCTGTAAACTGAATGTTCCTCATTTTATGAACTATGCTTTGCTTTGTGAACTTTCTTGAATCTAAAGAAGTAGGCAGTCTATCAATTTTTGTAATAAATAAATATCTGGGCATCTGCATTTCATCCAGTGGAAGCCTAATTTGTTTAATATACAATGTTAATATATCTCAAGGGGTAGCTAGCCTCAAATTATCTTATTATCTATAAGGGGATAACTAGATATACCCATGTGACACCCATCCTTCGCGAACTGCACTGGCTGCCCATAGGTCTCTGAGCGCAATTCAAGGTGTTGGTGATTACCTTTAAAGCCCTACATGGCTTAGGACCAGTTTACCTCCGAGACCGCCTTCTCCAACATACCTCCCTAAGACCGATTAGAGCCCACAGAGTTGGTCTGCTGGTGGTCCCGTCAGCCAAACAATGTCGGCTGGCGGGCCCACGAACGAGGGCCTTCTCTGTGGCAGCACCGGCTCTCTGGAATACACTACCCCCCAAGATCCGCATAATTCCCACCCTGCCAGCCTTCAGAAAAGCATTAAAAACATGGCTTTGTCAACAGGCCTGGGGCCAATGATTTTAATACAATACCGATTATTCTTGGCCCCATGAGTGAATTATTGTATGGGTTTTTAAATTGTGGTTTTTAAATGCGTTTAAATGTTTTAATACTTATTGTTTTAATACTTTTTATATTTATTGTTGCTTGTGAATTTTTATTGTTGTGAGCCGCCCAGAGTCTCTGTGGAGTGGGCGGCATACAAATGCAACTAATAAATAAATAAATAAATGAAATGTAAGTAAATAGAATATCTTCCCCACACTCAGCCAGCACACGCTGTTTAAAAATAGAGAACGCTTCAGTGTTGCTGATTCTTCTGGATCTGAATTAAGCTTGGCAATTACATCAGAATCATTTGGAAATGATAGTTTTTCTCTCTTTTTTCTGATATGACCTTTCACTTTGCCAGCAGGGAGAATTAATGAAGACATTTTTAACAGTGGATCAAAAATGTCTTTTTCAGTTAAAAGTCCTTGAGCTTAGAAGTTCATGAAGGGAACAAAGTAGCACCAGTACTAATTTCACTTGGCCCTGATACTTGTTTTGGTTGTCACATATTTATTATAATATTTGGATATTGGCTTCTTTAATCAAAAATATATTTATAGTTAACAGATTTCCTGTAGCCAGACTACAAAGCCACAATATCTTTCACATGGCCCAAAAAAAGGTTGCCAGGAAAAAAGCAGAAAGAAAATGGAAGGTACAGTACATAAATCTTCCCAGTTCCACAAGGCATGAGTATATATGTCCATGAGGACATAGGCCAGAAAGCTGGACTTCAAATTAGAAAATTAAAATTAGAAAAATTCAAATGACAAAGCCCTTTAATCAGAAGTTAAGATCAAGATACTGCAAGACATATGTGTCAAGCTGAGAAAAAAGGTTGTAATTGATATAAGAAAGTGGAGGCGGGTAAACGTTGCACAGAAAAGGAAAGAGCAATGGTAAATGACCACAGTTTTTCTGAATCACAGCTATAACCATCTACATTTATTCTGTGCCCAATAAAGACTACAATATAGGACAGCTATAAAAGACATAACAGACTAATTGGAATAATCAGTTCCTTTTCATTCATCTTTGGCTTTTGGCAGTCTGTGGTTTAGAAACATCCCAAGCATGGCTACACATGCCTTGATAATCTTGACTAATTCTAACTTGCATTCCTGTGAATTTGCGAATTGGTCTAGCTCTTTTTGAATTGAAGCAACGGTGTTGCTTAGGTGGTTAGAGCTTGTTATGAATGGACTCATTTTCTAACATTGACTGTCATGTTTAAATGCTCACCATCTCTAAACCGAAGGACTCACATAGATCCTTACTACGTAAGCATCGCCTTTCTAGAATCAGGAATAATAAATTGTTGGAACGCTCAAAATCTCAGTGCTTGGATGATGTAAAAAAAGGTGTTTAAATGCTGCAGTGCGGGGTTTTTCAAACTTGACAACACTTAAGACATGTGGATTTCAGCTCCTAGAATTCTTGGGAGTTGAAATTGCACTATTATCCTGTTACAGTGAGATTCACTGAAATGGCTGTATATACCCAATATAAATCACAATTTCAGATTAACATACTTTCTCAGGGCATGAATCAAGTACTCAAACCTGCTCAAGAAAAGAGTAGATAGATATATTCTGGATGTCTATGTAAGATAACCAAGCAAAAATGGGTGCAAAATTATAATTGAGTGGGAATTTTACACCTCAAAATTCATATTCAATGTTAGGTATAAGATTTTGGGTTAATATTACCAATCCTTTAATGCTCTCTTTAGATTTGTGGGAATCTTAGCTAAATCCATGCTGTTTAAGGTTTGGTCTTCTTGTATCACTCACAGTGAGTTAATAAGCTGTGACAGACTTTATATCCTGCATATAGAATAACCATCATTATGTATTACCCAGTTATTGGGTCTCTGGTAGCAGACCTATATTTTTTTACCCTTTGTGAGCCAATGCTGAAGCCACCATGAGGTGTGATTCTTTTGAAATGATGACTAACTAACTAACACAAGTGCCCAATAGATGTCAGGAGCGCTATTTTACCAGCATCCAGACATTTTCAGAACTGTTGCAGGAAGCAGTCAGTTCTAAACTCAACAGATCAGAATCATTTCAAGATTAGTCATGTCATCAAAAAAAGGTAACAGCTAATTTCACTGTATCAGCTTTAAGTAAGAAAAAATCATAGGCAGTTTCTTTCTGATTAAAAGTATGTATGTATGTGTGTGTGTGTGTGTGTGTGTGTACCAGCGGTGGGATTCAATTTTTTTACTACCAGTTCTGTGGGCGTGGCTTGGTGGGCGTGGCAGGGGAAGGATACTGCAAAATCTCCCCACTCTCCCTCCCCACTCCAGGGAAAGGTTACTGCAAAATCCCCATTTCCTCCCGATCAGCTGGGACTCGGGAGGCAGACTATAGATAGGGGCGGGACCAGTCAGAGGTGGTATTTACCGGTTCTCCAAACTATTCAAAATTTCCGCTACCGGTTCTCCGAACTACTCAAAATTTTTGCTACCGGTTCTCTAGAACCTGCTGAAACCCACCTCTGGTGTGTACATATACATACATACATGTATATGTATACACACACACACACACACACACACACACACACACACACACATATATATGTATGTGTATATATATATATATATATATATATATATATATATATATATATATATATATATATATATATATATATATATATATATATATATATATATATATATATACACATACATACGTACATACCGTATTTTTCGGAGTATAAGACGCACCTTTCCCCGCTAAAAATGGCTGAAAATTTGGGTGTGTCTTATACTCCAAATGTAGCTTTTTTTCCCCCAGCCCTAACGAGGTGCTAACGATCTTCCCCGGCTTGCAGGCTTTTTCATTCCTACTCCCTCCAAAGAAGTTTTTTTCCAGCCCTAAGTCTTTGCAGGCTTGTTTTCATTGTTACTCCCTCCCAAGAAGATTTTTTTCAGCCCTAACCAGGGGATAAAATAATGTGCTGAAGCTGACCAGATTAAGGACGCTAGCCAGATGAATACCTGGTAGGTAGATTTTTTTCCCCTATTTTCCTCCCCAAAAACTAAGGTGCGTCTTATACTCCGAAAAATACGGTACATACATACGTACATATAACTTTTAATCAGAAACTGCCTATGATTTTTCTTACTTAAACCTGAGACAGTGAAATTAGCTATTATCTTTTTATATATATATACACACTTCATGCTGCTAATATATTCCTTCCAAACTGAGTAAGTTTCAACTTAACCAGAGCTGACCAGCCTTTATACTTGGATATTAGTCAGCCCAGTTGTGCTAAATATGAAATACTGGGTCAGAATTCTATTCGGATTATTATTTATTTGGAATGTCACATCTACAGAATGGTAAGCAAAAAAAAATTCTCTTAGGGGCGAAAGGTGCACCAAGATTGCAAAAGCAATGCTGGGGAGACACGTTTTGCTATAAACAAGCACCTGCAAAAGGTTATTCTTTGGAGTGTCCTACTTGGACTCACGTATTAAAACTGTCATCAAAGTAGATCTGATTATTTTGCACATGGCTTTCCTGAAAGGATGTTATGATTTTCTCGATGTTTGGTGGCTGGTGATAAATTAAGCTTTTATGATGTCATGTGAAAGGCCACTGCTTGGATTTCCTCTTCTGTAGAGCGTGCTGAGGGATACGTTTAGAGGCCTGCTTCAAACACAAAACTGCCCAAGCTCCCTTTTAACCCTTTCGTTAACCATTCGTTTTAGAGTCTCCTGCCAGAGTAAATAGATTGACACAGATTAGACACAGATTATAAAAGATACATGTTTTGTGTAGTGTGATGAACATAAGAAATATATATATATATATTTGTTTTCTGAAGTTTTCGCGGGTGTTTGTATGTAGGTCTTTGGGTATTCAGGTTTTCTCCCGCGTGGAATTGGAAGTGTCTTGGCGACATTTCGATGAAGTCTCATTCATCATCTTCAGGCTAGGAAGGAAGAAACAGCAGCAATCTCACATTGCTCCTAGAAGCAGGAAGCAGAAGACACCAGCCTGAAGATGATGAATGAGATTATCAAGCTACAAGCAGAAAAGTTGCACAAAAATCGATACCAAAAACCTGGGGTATGAATATTGCCACTTTCTTAAGATGTAATGAGGGAGGAGACTGCAGACAGTCAAATGAATATCTCTCAGATGTTGTGATAAGTTTTTTGGTTTGTCTTGGACCCTCTGTCTTACTTACTGTCTTACATAAAACTGCTGGATGACAAAACAGTGATTACTCCCCCATTTTTGAAAATATAAAATCCCATTACGCTGAAAACTATTTTCCTCCTAGGTAAAGCAGACAAATTCTTTTCTGTCTAGAAAAAAGAATATTAAAAAAAGAAAGAAATAGAAATTAATTTAAATGATGTTCATTAGGATTTTTTTTAAAAAAAGATCAAATTTGGAAGGGGAAATACCTCCGAGAATCAAGCCCCAGTTTCTGATCATACTAGACAAGCTTCAACCTATTGGGTCAAAATTTCACAGATATTTTCTTACCTAAACAGAGAAACAAAATGTCCACGGGTGGACAAAAAAAAATCAGTGGGAGTGACTTTCGACTTCTGTCTATTCTTCCTTGTGGGAAACTATCAGTGAGCATCGGAAATCTTTCTCCCTCTGCCCATTTTCCTTTCTTCCCTCCCTTCCTCTCTGTTCCCCTTTCACTTCTCTTCCCAGAAGGCAGGTTAATAGGTGCTGCTGAGCAGAATGGAAAGAGGGAATGCGCTAATGACCGGCATGATGCTCCATTTTTCCTTTGACTTTCTCCCTACAGGCTTCCCGCAAGCAAAGACTTTGTTAGTAGGAAGGTGACAAGGATTGTCAGCTATCATATCAGTTCCTTCTGGATTCCCCCTCCTAGGAAGCTGTCAGGGAACATTGAAAACGAGGACCGTGTGTTTACGATTGGGTGTGGCAGTGTAGCAGCAGTGCTAAACTGCAGCAGCGCAGGGTTAAAAAATCCCAAATTTCATTCCCTCCGAAGCAATAGGTCCCAGCATTCTGTAAGTTAGCCCGTTTGTGATAACTTTGCTGACAACATTTTTGCCCTACGATGCAGCATTTCAGCCAATGAAAGGTTACAAAGTATCAAACACAAGTGTTTTAATAATATATAGATCAGGGGTGTCAAATAGGCGGCCCGCGGGCCGGATGCGTCACACACAGGCCACGCCCACCCCAGTGCCGTGAATGGGAAAAACGTCATGGCAACGTGATGCGTCGAGTTTGACACCCGTGATATAAATAGTCTTCCTCCTCCAGCAAAGGGTCTGCAATATTGAAAGGTAAAATTCAGCATTCTGTAAATCATGCAAAAAATAAGGAAACCTAGTTAAGATATTGCTGTAATACAGATTTAGGAAGGGTATGTAGTTTATAAACAAGGCCAATAATATTAACTTTGGGGTTTTTTTGTAATAATTTTTCGGATGGACTAATGAACGTAATGACCTATCGTACAAGATTTCCCCGTCATCCTTCCCAGTAGTGGGTTCCATGCCACCATTCCATGCCACCATTTGCGTTCTTCTGCCCTCTGCGCAAGCAGCGCTTGCGCAGAGGGCAGAAGAACGCAAATGGCGGCGTCCCGGGAAAGCGGGCGGGGGAAGCCCCGCGCCGCAAACGCCGCCATCGTCTTCGGCTCGGCGGCGAAGAACAGCCAAGAGCGCACCGGTAGGAACCCACTACTGATCCTTCCCCCTTCACCATAGTTAGGCATTGATGTCCTCGTGTAGTTTCATTAAGGACAACCAGACTTGTGACTATTTATTTATTTATTGTTTGTTTGTTTGTTTGTTTGTTTGTTTGTTTGTTTGTTTGTTTGTTTGTTTGTTTGTTTGCATTTCTATGCCGCTCAACTCCGCAGGGACATTTCCCAGAAATGTCTGGGGGAAAATATTTCTCACTCTAGAAAGACATTGATACAAGATATCCATATAAATCACAGCCTTGTGAGTCTTTCTACATGTTTTAAAGTACTTGCAACCTTCAAAAACGGACTATTTTATGTGTTTGAGTCTTCCAAACAGGCAAAGTTTTATGAGTACTGTGAGAACAGTTCAGTGACATCATTTATCATCTATTGAAAACTTCAGAATCTGACATTTATCATTGACAAAGTGCAGTGTCATGGGAAGGACGTTGGAAATTCATAAGACCATGGGGCTAAATTACCCCCAAAGTTAGGCAAGATAAAGCATGAAGGTGTATGGGGAATATTTTTTAAATTCCAATAAATACGGGGATTAGAAATAATATTAGATAAGTGAGCTGCCTCTTGCCAGGAACAGACTTATGGTGTGCCAATTCATACTTCCTTTGAGCCACTTGGAAATCAGTTCAAATGGACTTCAATTCCCAACTCAGAGTTAAAAAACCATAAAGATTGGCTGTCCAGAGGTGATAGATAAGCTATACCAGAAAAAAAAGAAGCAAAAAAGACAATGCGGAAGTCATGTAGAAAGTCTGGTTAGATGCCATCATTCCAAACCAAGTGAAGCTATTGTGTCATCATGCATAAATGTTGGTAAGTCAACTCAGAATTGAATAAATATGAAGTCTATGAGAGAGGTGGAAAGCACTTATGTAATTATTTATAAACCTCCTTAGAAATACAAGTATAGTAGAACCTCTGTACGAACGCTTCTGAACCACAACCAAATCAGGTTCCGACCCAAAAATTCACAATTTTTTTTCCGTGGCCGATTTCCCCTTCCGCACCATTTTTTTTTGGTAAGCGCCAAATTTCCAAAATTAGTTTCAGGTCACGATCAAATCGGTTTGCGACCAAAGTTATGGAATGAATTATCGTCGTGACCGGAGGTTCTACTGTAGTCCTCAACTTACAATAGTTCATTTAGCGACAGTTCAAAGTTACAACAGCACTGAAAAATGTGATTTATGACTGTTTTTCACAGGTAACGGCCTTTGTGGCATCCCCCTGATCATGTGATCAAAATTCAAATGCTTGTCAACTGGTTCACACTTATGAACGTTGCCATGTACCAAGGTCACGTGATCACCTTTTACGACAGCAGTTCTCAACCTGGGGGTCGCGCGACCCCTTTGGGGGTCGAACGACCCTTTCACAGGGGTCGGGAGACTTCACCCGGACGCTGCCATTTGGGTTCTTTTACCCTCTGTGCATGCACAGAATGCTTTGCGCATGCGCAGAATGCTTTGCGCATGCACAGTGGGCAAAAGAACCCAAATGGCGGCGACGGGACAGGGGTCACGGCGGTGGCGGGGTGGGTCGTGGCATTAGGAAGGTTGAGAACCACTGTTTTACGACCTTCTGCCAGGTCAGTGGGGAAGCCAGATTCACTGGGTTACTAACTTATTAACTGCAGTGATTCCCTTAACAACTGTGACATGGAAGGTCATAAAATGAGGCAAAACTCACTTAACAAATGTCTCACTTAACAACAGAGAATTGTGGTTGTAAGTTGAGGACTCCCTGTACACTGTTTTGTTTTTTTTTTGCTTTGCTTTAGGATTTCAAATGAATCCTTCTGATGCTTTAAGTTTGCTGGTCCTACTATACCTGATGATAAAGGACTTAGGTCTGCTTTACACCATACATTTTAATGAGAACAAATCACTACAAATTGATTTCACAGATCAGTTCCATGCAGTTAATATGTTTGAATAAATGAATGCATGAGAGAGAATTATGAGCAGACCCCAACTGCCAGAGCTTCTTTGTGGTGGTAAAATGGCTAATTGTTCTCATATGCCAGCTTTTTTAAAAAAAAGTGCTGAATTTAGAGAACTAACAAAAATAAAGCTACGTTATGGAGACTTGAAATAAAAGTGTATTGCAATAAAGTTCCACACTGAGAAGATTATCCCACTAGAAGGGGAAAAAAGGTTAAACCAACTTATGCCTCATCTATACTGGGAATACAAGTATGATTTCAGAATGATTTTCGTCTTTTTTTCTCCCTTCTGCTGTAATGCAGAAAGGGAAACAGCCTAATGGGCTAATCCGAACCCTGTTGAAATTAACATTGACTTTCGGCGTCTCTGGCTTAACCTTCCCCCAGGAGGGTTATCTCAATAACGAACCATTTTTGGCAAGTGAGGCAGTCAAATAATTTTGCCTGTATTTACATTGTCAGCCATGTGATTTGGTTGACATAAGCAGACCGATAAGGCCTGCATATGCTTTATGTCCTTGTGTTGATTAACTTGCGCACTGTTTCCATTAAAGCAATTAAGCACCATATTACACAGCACGCAGGGCCCCGCTCCCGCTGTTTTGTTCCATTTGCCCTTTAATCTCCATGGTCATTGTGCTTGTCAACTTGCCCACGCTGATGGACTCTTTCCCCCACCCCCAGGTTGAGCTAAAGTATTGTTTTCACACTGATGGCATTCCTCTCAGTTCCCCCTCCTGATAGACAATGCCACCAGTCCCAACTTCCTGGACAAACCAGACAGTTGGCTGTTTTCTTCTCCTCTCTTATCACTCCCTGTCACTGAAGCAGAGCTCTGGATTCAACTTCATTTTGTGCTGATATCCTGCAGTACGGCGGGAAATGTACAGCCACGGCAGTTCATTATCTTTATCATCAGCCGTTTTTGTTTTTTTTTTTTTTGCTTATTACTTCTTGGGATCCATGTTTTTTTTTTCCGCTTTTTGAAGGCATTAGATGGAAGAATAACAGACAGGTTTTTAATGGATTAGGGAGGAGACTTGGCTGAGATTTCTTTGTCTGTGACTGACAGACGTATCTTGGAAATGTTTTAATGGGTCTTATCCTAAGATGTGCTAAGTGTCAACAAACTATGAAAGCAATGGAGGACTTAAGAGCTCAGCACCTCTCAGGATCCACTCCTAGTAGAAGGCATCGGGCCTTCTTTCCCCACACTACTACGCCATGTTTAAAGTGATTTATTTGTGTGCTTTTAAAGAATGCAAATGCTCATTTGCTCACTTAAGGAGATGGCCTGTTAATTGCAAGTGAAAGCACGTTACACTTGAGTTCAGTCGAAAATGCACACATGGATTTCTCACTGTTCCTGACAATGCTGCCATAATAATAAAAACAACAGTGATAATTACTAGATATGGTTCCAACTATTGGGGTTAATTAGTTTTTACAACCTTTAGAACAAATGTAGGCGAGGAACCAAATTTACGAGATTCTTCTATGTCGACTTTGCTTTCCTAAAAATACAAAGAAATTAAAGCTGAATGTAATTCATAGATACCTCCCTCAAATTTATAAAGATAGCTAGCCTCTATTATTGTTAATGTTTGTCTTATAAGTTAAACTGTATTGATGAAGTTTGTAGTCCGCTATATCTGAAGACAAAGTCATCAGTCTTCCACCTCATTCCATACTGACTTTCTTGGTTTTCCCTTCATCGTATGCCATTAACTCCTCCTTCATATATTGGTTTTACAATTTCATCATTCATTCATTCATTCATTTTGCATAGCCGCCCATGTCAACAAGTGATATTTTGAATTATACTTCTTGTTTTATCATACAGTCTTAACATATACTACAAATCATTTGTGGTCCTAATTAAGTTCATAGCATCATCTGCATACAAAGTATACAACTAATATAACACTAACATCACCACCAGTATTCTTTAAATATTTATCATAAATGCATTAAATAAACAAGGGGATATTTACTTACTTACTTACTTACTTACTTACTTACTTACTTACTTACTTACTTACTTACTTACTTACTTACTTACTTACTTACTTACTTACTACAGACAGTTTACAAGAAAACATGAAACCTATAAAACAATTTTAAAAATTACAGCAATAAAAGAAGAACCCCTCCCCAAAAGGCAAAACCAAGAAGTAACTTACCGGTATTATAATTCTTCTTAGTTTTTGTATTTCTTCTTACTACCATTCCCTTTGATGAAGTTTGTAGTCTACAGAGGAACAATAACTACATTTTCCAATTGACAGCACAAGTGTAATATTTACACACATGTTAAGCAACTCACACAACCAGCAAACTTAGTTTAGTGTTTTTCCAGTTATACCACATACATCTTCAGCATTACAGTTTTTCAATATACATCACAGCATTTGTTATTTTCTTCTTTCAATATCTTCTTGACATGAATATTAACAGAATTTATTTCACAACAGCACAACAGCATACTAATGTCATCCCCCTATAAATCCTAAAATACTCCTTCTAGCATTATCTCACTTTATTTTTATCCTAAATCATTTCATTCGATTTTTCTTAATTCCACTCATTCTTCTGAAGTTCCTTGTTGTTCCTTTCTAGCTATTTATGAAACATTTATTTGTATAACAATTGCTACACATTTTCTCAGTATTTTGTAGTTTTAACCATTCTTTGTCTCTGTGCAGCCATCTTTTTTGCCATATACATTATACAATATCTTTTATTGTCATCCTCCATCCTTTTTCCATATTTGCATATTCCATTTTGCTCTGCAAAAGTAGTATCTTTAGGTATTTTTTCATGCTGGACTCTCTTCCTGAAGTCATGCTGAAGTAATTTCACACCAGTTCTTTCAAGTTTCCTTTTCTTCCAGGTCCATTTCTATAAAGATCCATTTTTGATACTATCAAATAATGATCTATCCCCCATTCAGAACCTTTTACATTATATCTGTCAGGCACAAACAATCAGATCCACATGTCCAGAGTTCAGTTAACTGTTTTATTACTCAAACCCACTTTGAGCAGTCGTCTCAGATTGAAGTTTGCACCTGGATAATAGATAAGGTGCAACAGCATTCAACAGGGATCATACGTTGCCTTCTTGTGCCCACATAGGGATTCCAGACTAATTTCCCATTTGACACCTCCCCTTGGCTCAGTCAGTCAGTCAGTCTCTTTCCAACAATATCCTTCACTAATACCTTAATCTTTTAACATAAATAAGCCAATCATATTTTAATTAAGTCCTTTTCTGTGTGTAGATATGAATGGTGATATGTTTAAGCCACTTACACAAAATAAACTGGGAATTTTCTAAGCTGATGTCAACTAGTCAAGATTCTAATTCATTCTTGGGCTTCCAAATGACCCACTTACTTTTTTCCATAGTCTTGTTATCCCCTATTCATTCAAGTTACCTTATAACTTCCCTAATTTAACCTTTTTATCAGAATGTTGTTCTTTGTGTAACATTTTAATCTATCCCTGATTCTTCCCTTATTGACATCCATTATCAACAACTTATGGATTCCTGCTTTCAAAAGCAACCTAGATAACTCAATTTATACTTTCAGGTATAGATCGTAATCCATTCAATCATAATTAAATCTACATCTTCATTTCTCTATATGGATTCATCAACTCATTCTGAAAGCTCAGGCCACTTTTTTCCAGACTCATTCATTCAGTTGCACCCTTCTCTTCCTCATTGTTCCACAAACACACAAGCATACTGTTGAGAGATGAGAATAAATCTCATAGAGGCGATTTGGATCTTTTACTTGGAATTCAGACAGTTAGAAATAAAGCCGAGATTAAAAGTCTAATAGAAAATATTTATTTCAGTACAAAAACAATAAATCCTGAATAATTACATCTTTGCTAAGAAAACACGACCGTTGGGGTCGACAGCTAAGGCAGAAGAGAATTAATGGTGGTTTAGGAATGCACACATGCGCAAAAAACATCATATCACGTGTTCTGCCTGTATTAGAATATACCATAATATTAGATAGGGGTGCATCACCTTGCATAGATAAACAACTGACAATATTCACTACGTGACACATACAGTGTGTACCGTAGGGGTTTTTTTCTTTCACTTCATTTCATTCCGTTCATGCTTTTTACTATTTAATCTTCTTATATACTATTCTTCTATGGTTGTCACCAGATGAGCCCATAGATATTGACCACTCTGACCCATTATGGCACTGGTCCATCCATCAAAACTTTCACATAATGCTTTTCAATAAACTGGAAAAGATGTACAATAAATCACCAGCCTTAGTGCAGTCTAACAATTGCAACTTTTCATGCTAAAGGATGGACAATACTTGTCAATACGTCACAGGAACAACAAAGGCTACTTTTACCCCAACACTTTCAGAACACGGATCTCTAATCTAGTGATTCCCTTGCAAGCCAACATATTGCTATCCTCTTCCCATTTCCTAGCAGATACCTAGGACAGAAATACCATGGTTCATTATTATATGAAACATTATTTTGTCATCTCTCTGAATCCAAATAGGTGATATCTTAGGCAAACCCAAACGCATTTACAATCCACAGTAAGCAAAGTAGGACAAAAAAAACCTTATTAAGATCCAAATAATCTGAGAGAGAGTGCTAGTCTTAAATAAATTATACTCAAAGGGTATAATTAAATAAATTATACTCAAAGGGGGTTATTAAAAAATTAGAAGGAATATTTCCCAAATTCAGAATAAGTAAACACCCAAAAAAGTGTAATTTCATCTATCTTTAACATATTTCCTTGATGGTGCTATATTATTTTATTTGAAAAACTATTTGTGCTAATTTGAGAGATAAGACCGTTTAATTGTACATGACACAATGTATCATTGGTAACTGCAGTTGATATGTAACTTGTTATATAAAGTTATTATACATAACTTACACATGTAATTATCCAAGAAGCATTATCACGTCCCATATAGTAATACCCATGTTTAAAGGGAGAAAGACATCCAGTTAAATGCTACAGTACTGTGAGCTACAGTAAATCCTTGATATATATTGGAATATAATGCTGAATACAAATACACTTCATTTCTTCTTTAAGCAGATAATGCTTAGTTCCTAAATATAGTTACAATAGAAGAGAATATCTGTAGCTCAAGGTTGAATGGTGGTGGAGTTTATTTTATTTATTTATTTGTGAGATTTATATACCGCCTCACAGTGCAAGCACTCTCTAAGCGGTTTACACCAGTAAGCAATGTATATTTACATTGCCCCCAACAATCTGGGTCTTCATTTTACCCACCTCGGAAGGATGGAAGGCTGAGTCAACCTTGAGCCGGTGAGATTTGAACCGCTGACCTGCGGATCAGTGTCAGCTAAAGTGGCCTGCAGTACCTGCCTCTAACCGCTGCGCCACCTCGGCTCTTAGATTTCTTTGTGCTCTCTGAGCTTGTTTGTTTGCTTGCAGATGTTTCATTATCCAACTAGGTAATATCATCCGTGAGAGTGAGCATGGGGTTTGCTGCCAATTAATAGTATATAATATATACAGTATACTAAATATATTAGCTTGCTGTACCAGTTTTGATGGGAGTGTGGTTTCCTTGATTGATTGGATGGAGCATTGTTTTCTACTTGCTCGTTTGTCTAATGTTAATCCCTGCATATTTGAAATTGACTGAGTAAATTCAGTTACTCTGTATGTTTGGCTCTGCTGCTCTGTGAAATATAAATATATACCATCATTAATTTCCCCCTTCTTTCTGTGTAGTATTTAAAATGTTCCTGCTTACTTGCCTGCTCCAGGAATCACGGTTTAAGTTTAAAACAACCAAACGAAGCCTATTGTCCTTTTTAAAAAAAAAACAATTCTAATAAATTCCTGGCCTTGCACTATGAAGCTTTGTAAGACTTTGGTAAAGAAAATAGAATTGGACAATAATCTGTTGCAGAGTGAAACCAGGTTATTCACCTAGTGAGCAAAAATAAAGGTGACGATGATACCCAGAAGCAGCACTCAGGAAATAGAATATTTACATAGAAATTGTTTGCATTTTTCCCCTCTGGTTTTCATTGCTTTTAAAGAAACATCCAGACCACACGCTGCAGATAGTTCTTCAGTGCGAAGGAGTATGTATTTTCTAAAACTATAAAAGTGAATTTCCATGTGTTCATGTTGAATACATGTAATTGCGTGGCCTTTGACACTTTAAACTTACGATTACAAAAAGGGAGGGGCGTTAAAAACGTCTCATTTGATCAACTCCTGCTTTTACCTATGAGAGATCATATCACAGCTAAGTGAATTTGAGTCTGTGGGAGAGAGAATTGTACAGTTAAACAGCAACAATTTGGCTGTTGGCTTTCAGCTCTCTCATCAAGTTTGCTTTTCCAGAAACAGGAGCGAATTGTAATTCATATTTTAAGTTCACAGTGTAGATTTTTTTATTTTATTTCACAGGAGTTTTAAAAAAATAGGCAGATAGACTCATTTTACTCTGTGTCATTATTAATATTATTAATATTGCATTTATACGCATACATTTACCATCTGTCTGCCTGTCTGTCTTGATTTCCTTTATTTTACCTAAAAGCTGTCTTAAAGACAGGATGACTTACACCATACCATAGTGCACGGTGCAGGGTAGAATGTTTTTCTCCTCCCCTTCCTTGTATATTTTTACAGCCCAATGGCAACAAAGAAAAAAAGCATTTATAGAAAAAACAAACAGTAAGCTAGATGTGCTTTGAACTTTTGATTCCTGCAAGACTGCAACTCCGGCAGAAGCGGAAAAGCAGCAGTGGCCATGTTTGACTTAGCCAGTTGACTTTTGATCCTTCTTTTGCTTTCATGGGCTCATCCTAACAAATGTTCAAATCCGTCTAAGGCTGTAGGACTGCACCTTGGAGTAAATCTCGTTGAGGCCAATCATGCTTCCATGCGAGTACACTGGCATGGAATTCCATAGTTAAGAAAACCAAAGATCTGGCACGGAGTTCCAGTCTTCCCCAGAAATAGTTTGTAGGCTCCAGTTCAGACTCTATCTGGAGGCTAAATGAGTAGATATCTCATTTCACTCAACAGCGTGAACAACGTAGCTGAGTAGTTTCTGCTCCCAGCTTTATTTTTAAGCTGCACTTTTTAGAGAGCTGCATTTAGTTAGTTTTTCACTGCGTGAACTACTTGTAAAAATACAGCCCACAGGACTGCAGTCCTTCCAATTTTATTTGCAAGCGATATGGTGGAGATTTTTTTTAAAAAAAGTTCTCGCTGAGCCCAAAACTCAGCTGCAACTGTTGTTGAAACTGTTGTTGAGCAAATGCCTGTTGAACAGATGGAATGTGCCATTCTCCATTATGAAAATTAGTCTGCAAATGCAGCAATCCGATTGGCTTACAGTAAAGATGGTCCTTTGGTGGGATTGTTGCATGAATGCAGATGTACAGTCTTAGGCATTTTTATAAAAGAGGTTAAGATTTTCAAACACTTCTCTATAAATTTGAAATGAATGGAAACGCTTAAAGCATTTGAATTATGCTGTTTTCTTTGTTCTGTCATTACTAATATTTGTAGGTAAAACTATAGGTTTATAATGCCCAACTCACAGCAATACTGTCAATGATGAATATAAAATTCAGAATAATTCATTTATTTTTTTGTACATGGTGTTTCTCAACTATGAAACATACAGCCGTCTGGCTGTGGTGATTGTGTGGATCTATGTGAAGAAAAACATAGTTTTGGGTTTGCTGTTTGATTTGTTTCTTAAATGTAATTAAAGCAGGACAAAATCAAAGTACAGGGCATTGATTTCTAGCAGTGTGAAAACCAAACTTTGGCGGGTATGATAACCAAAAATAAGATTTTAAAAAAGAATATTTGATGATGTGTGATAATTTATTACAAAGCAATTCTTCAGTTGGTGCTGTAAAACTTGGAAAGATGGATTTCTAAGAATCCCTAGTAGATTTATTTATTGGGTAAATTTATATAATAATCTGTGGGTGATTACAACGGTGGAACAAAATGGTGTTCTATCAATCTTTTCGTAATCCTCCTTCTATATTTCAACATTCAACATAACCTGGAAAGGAATCAGGCAGACGTTCTTTAGCTGAGGTTTTCCTTTCATTTTGCTAAAGATGCAGTGTTCTCTTTCTCTGTGTGTTTGTTTGTTTGTTTGTTTGTTTGTTTGTTTGTTTGTGTGTGTGTGTGAGAGAGAGAGAGAGACAGAGAGAGTGAGAGGCAGAGAGAGAGAGAGAGAGAGAGAGAGAGAGAGAGAGAGAGAGAGAGAGAGAGAGAGAGAGTCAAGTTGGTCTATGAACAGTGACCAAAAAAACCCACCCAAATTACCCTACAATGCCATTTGTTTCTTCTTTATTTTCCGTAGGATTTTCTACAAGGCGATTGTACTAAAGCAAAGCAGAAACTCAATTGGAAACCTAGTGTCACTTTTGATGTAAGTTCTCTTTTTTTTTCTCTCTCTCCATATGCTTTACTCTTTTTTTCTCCATATGCTTTACTAAAGACCACTTTTGAGAGGGGGAAACAGTTTTAAATTTGTAAATATCTAATTCAACAAAAACCCAAAGTGATCTTACAAAACAATTCAATTCAAGAACATAGCGACAAGGCATCCAGCAATTCCCCAACTTTTACTGTGATGAGACTAATCTAATTGTTCTAAGCAATCAGTGGATAGTAGCTGACCACAGGAATAAACATTTTGCAGATTAAAATGTATGTTCTACATTTTCCCAAGTGCGTTTTTCAGATTGAATGTTGCAACATTGTGCTGCATTCCTAAAAAAAGAAAAAGAAACTCGGCTCTGAAAGGAAAGCGAAAGGGTATAATTCAACAAATGAAAAACAAATGTATGTTCACGGCAAGCGGTTATCAGTCCAATTTTTTTTTTTTTTTTTTTGGTGTTTGCAGCCAACAGTCCAAATTTTACCCACCGTGGTGGTAAAAAGGATCTTAATCTAGTTACTGTCCTTTAAAGTAAGTGCTAAACCTATATCTAACTATATCTCTAATTCTCATCCTATGGGTTTTGTGAATACCTTTCAGAAAGGACTTGGGGTTGCAATCCAATTAGGAGGAGAAGAAAAATAAGTAGAGTGATTGTGGGAGGTTAAAGAGGTTACAGATGTAATAGGCTTACTCTAAATAGTGACTCAGGCCATTTTCTCTACCTTAGTCTGAATAGAGAGTCTAACACTTGTTTATGTATGTGTCTTTCTCTTCTCACAGGAGCTGGTGAATGAGATGGTGAAAGCAGATGTGGAACTGATGAGAAATAACCCCAATGCATGAATCTGCCCCTCTTTCTCTACTTCAGAGGTCTTCAAACATGGCAACTTTAAGACTTGTGGACTTTAACTCCCAGAATTCTCCAGCCAGCATAGCTGGCTGGAGAATTCTGGGAGTTGAAGTCCACAAGTCTTAAAGTTGCCAAGTTTGGGGACCCCTGCTCTACTTGCTCCATCAATTTTGACTGAAACTCCGGGGATGAAACCTAATGATGAATCATCCAGAAGACATTGCTGGATTTTGGTGGGGCTGGAGATGCTAAGCTTCAATGGTGTTAGATGATTTGTTGCTGCTGTCTTATTTCCTTCTGCTTTCCGCAATGGATCACTTGTTTTCTTTTCTTTTTTTTTTCCAAATTAGAATCCTGCACCATGCTTTTTTACATTCCTTTCTGAGGGGGAGTTTGAAGCAGAGAGGATTGTTTGCAGTATATAATCAAAATTGAACTTGTAATTTCAGAACATTTTCTTTTGATATATAAAAATATATTTCCATATATGGGTATGTCATGCTTTCTTCCCATTTTGAATGGGAAGTTGTACAAAAATACAGGCAAATTTTGTTGTATATTTTTCCCAAAGTTAGGATACCGGTCTTTTACAAACACAGCCTAAAATAAAAACAAGTCGTGCAACACATTCATTATTTCCCAATATATTCAGACTAAATTCAGATTAATACTCATTCAGAGCAAAGTCTGATGTAAAATGTATCACACAGGAACCATACACAGATTGCATACAGTTTAAGCATCTATCTATGCAAAGAGGAATGACAGAGGTTGTGGTTTATTCAGTGTTACTTCTAAAGTAGGGTCTTTGGAATGTCACAGGGAGGTTATTTGTTCCAGGAGCAAAGAAACATGAACAGGGAATTTGCTTTCCCCCCACTAAGCCCATTGCTTTCCTGAAAAGTTTGACCTTCCTGCAGCTGCACGGAGGTAGGGAAATCTAAGGCAATTAGCACCTAATTATTGTACATCTACATACTCATATTGCTATATACACCCCATTCTCTTTCTGCTTGTTATGATTAGCCGTGTAGGAGCCTAAAGCCGCAACAGAGGTGGCCTTAAGAAGATTTTTAAAAGGAGAGAGAAATCCAAAGTTCAAAACAAATGGAGGTTGTTCACTTTTTGTGCAAATGTGTCCAATTGATGAGAAAGTTGGGGTGGTCCCATACATTTTTTTCTCCAATTGATTCTTCCACCCAATAACTCTCTACTTTGGAGGAAGGAAGCAATTCCAATTGTTCTGCTAGAGCCTCAAAGGTGTAGTTGCCCACAATTCCAACCGGGGAATTGGAATCAAAATCTTATTAGTTGGAACCCATTTCCCACCCGTAGATCTGCAACGATCACTTTGGACGACAGTATATAATGTATACAGCAAAGCGAAACGCGCGTAGCCTGTTCAAGATTTTGCAAAAAAAAAAAAAAGGTGTGAAAACGAAGGTAACTTTCCTGAAAACGGAGAAGGGCCGCTCTTCCTGCAGAGGACAGCAGGAGAGCAGCCGGGCTTGGGGCCGACCTGGGCTGCTGCTCCGAAGGGCGAGAAGAGCTCACCGGGGCCGGAGTGGGGGGGGGGGTTCCCAATTGGGACCAGATGTTTCCGCAAGGCCGGGGCCCCGTCTGGCTCTTCCCGCAGGTGTAAAAAGGAAGGAGACCCGGCAGAACCAGGGCTCTGGTTCGGCAGGCAAGAGCGAGCGGAAGCCCCCTCTGGGCTTGCCAGGGGAAGAGGGCCCGTCCCTCTTCCCAGACCCGGCTTGGCCTTTGGGGCTTTTGTCTTCGCCTGCAATAAAGGCTCGGCGGCTTAAGGATCGCGCGCGAGAAAGGGATCCCTGCAAAAAGCGAAAGGAGGCAGCCTCCCTCTAGTCGTCACCAGCCCGCCTCCCGGTGTAGCGGTACCGTTAGGGCAGGGGGGTCCCCAAACTTGGCAAACTTTTAAAAGACTTGTGGACTTCAACTCCCCGAATGCTCCAGCCGGAGAATTCTGGGAGTTGCAGTCCCCAAGTCTTAAAAGTTGCCAAGTTGGAAGACCTCTGCCTTCAAAGGGGGTGAATTTGGCTCCAGATAAACCAAAGGGGAGACCTAAAGGGACCGTTCCGTTGCGGGGAGAGCCACGATCCTCGGAGGCAATCCTAGATGCGGCCCCTCGCAGGTTCGGGACTGAAGTCCCGGCCGTAAAAACGCCGCCTGCGCCTGGTTTGCCTAGTCTGGGCAAGAGCTGGACCGGGTGGGCGGGTGGGGCAGACAGAGAACCAAAGAAGATGGCTAGACGCCATCAAATTGGCCAGTAAAAGGAGCGCAATTTAACTGCAACCGGCGCGGTTAACGCTAAAGGAAACCGGTGTCCTAGTGCGGTGGGCTCCGAAAAAGAGGCCTCGCCTTCAGGCTGAGGAGGCATGGGATCAAGCCCCAGTCTTTGGCCACTGGACGGTTTGCCATACAATTCGGTTCCATCGCTTTATTTTTTTTTCTATTTTTTTTCTTTTTTTTTTCTATTTTTTTTTTCTATTTTTCCTATTCGGAGTGCAAATTTCAAGCAAGGTCTTCATTGCAACTAACCTCCGCAGAGCTCTGGTTATGCCTATTCTTTTCTTCTTTTCTTTTTTCTTTTTCTCTCCCAACCGCTCTCCGGAAACCTTGCGGTGTTTCGCTTTGCGGCCAAAGGGACAGAGGCGCCCTTGCTCCGAGTGGAGCTTAGTTGAAGGGCGAGAAGGAGCCGTCTCCTTCACCCCATCCAAAGCGGGACTTCATCCCGGTAGCTGCCCGAAATGCCCTCGACTATTCCCCCCCACACACACACACACGCTCCTTCCCAGCCTTGCTAAGAGAGCCTCAATGGGGCTGATGCGCCCGACCACCCACCCACCCACCCACCCACCCACCCTGGATGTGTCGGAGGGTCTTGCGTCGCCCGCGGGGGAGGGGGGCCAGGAAGCTACCGGGTCGAGGTTCGTAGCTGGGAAGGGCTCCAGCTTCGGTCGCTCGGCCGCCGCCGGTGCCAAAACGATACGCACCCCCGCCAGACACGGCAACCCCCTCCTCCCAATGAACATGCGGGGGAGGAGAGGCTCTGGCCCGGGGATTAGCTGGGTGGGGTGCTCACAGCAGGGTGGGATGCTCCCTCTGCCCGCCGGAGGAACAGTTGATCCTCGGGTGCTTTTGTGGGGCCGAGGCGGAGGATGAGGAAGGCAGCCTTGCGCAACCCAGAAGTCCCATAAATGCCCAAGTCTCCTTCCACTCCGCCCCTCTGAACTGCGGCCTTGTCTGGCACGGGGATTCCTCCAATCGCCTGGCCTTCCTTCTCCCCGAAGCGCCTCTCTTCCCTGGCCTACATCGATCTCTCGCTTTCGGGGTTGGAACAATTCCCCCCCTCCCCCTCCGACGCCCGGGCTTTTAATAAATTTAACAAGAGAAGGCGGAGGCGGATGGGAAAAAAACGCCACAAGGACATCCTTCCTGTGGAAGAAAACCCCCCAAGCAGTATTCCTCAAACGGGTATCCTTTCCTGACGCCTTGGACTACAGTTTCCATCAATCGCAGCAAGCGTTTATGGGCGAGCGACAGTTTTCCCACATCTCAGTGGAGCGCCCGGGCGGAGAAGGGGCACAGCTGCCCTACAAGATTCCTGGAAACCAAAGGGGGAGGGGGGGAGTAAGTGGCTGCTACTATGACTCCCCCCCCTCCAAAAAAACCCCTCCAGAAAAAACAAGCCTGGCGGTGTTCGCATCAGTTAAGTCGAGGCTTCAAACTAACGGAGCAGCCTGGCTTTATCCTTGCTAAGGATGAAAAAGAGACACGATGTTGTGACAAATATTGAGAGGCACAAGTGGCAGTTTCTCTCTCTCTCTCTCTCTCTCTCTCTCTCTCTCTCTCTCTCTCTCTCTCATTCTCTCCCTCTCATTCTCTCCCTCTCTCTCTCTCTCTCCCTCTCTCTCTCCCCCCCTCTTTCTCACACACACACAATACACACACACACAGACACAGAGAGAGAGACCTGGCCCGCTCTGCTCGTACTTCCCCTCCTTCTTGGTTTAGCGCTGCCCGGGAGACTTACCGTATCATTTTAAAGGGTGATATTCGACACCTGCCCGCTCGCCCTCAAACCTAAACTGAAACTAATAGGTGATTAGGAAGGAGTCTGGAGGCCCCCAGGACGGACGGGTGAGACGGATGGATTTTCGGAAGAATGAGATCAACCTTGCCGATCGCCTCCTTCTCCCTGTCGGAAAGACAAACGAAAGGCGGTCCTGCAGATAAGCGCGGGGGGTTTACTTTTAAAGGTAATCTTAGAAAATCTCCAAGGTCGGGACTGGAGAGCTTAGGATCCTGGAGAAAGAAAGAAAGAAAGAAAGAAAGAAAGAAAGAAAGAAAGAAAGAAAGAAAGAAAGAAAGAAAGAAAGAAAGAAAGAAAGAAAGAAAGAAAGAAAGAAAGAAAGAAAGAAAGAAAGAAAGAAAGAAAGAAAGAAAGAAAGAAAGAAAGAAAGAAAGAAAGAAAGATCGAGTTTCCTAGTGAACGCCTTCCTGTCTTTAGGAATCTGCCAAGGCTCTTTTTCAACAGTCTTGTCCAACATAGTCCCCTCACCCCAAGCCGAACTTACGCCCTCACTCCGGATTCCGCTCGGGGCCAAGTGTTGGCATCACTGACCGGATTCCGCTCAGCCCCGGGCGCTGCGGAAAAGGCCAGGTTCCTGCCCCTCTCTTAATCTCACCCGCGCTTGTGAGCTAAAACTAATCCGGTTAAAAGGGGCAATTAATCCCTGTTACCTTCTCCACGGTAGTGAAAGGGTGCGCAGGAGTGGGACGTTCGGGAGGTGGCAGAAATGCCCGCTTCCTAAAACGGGCAGGTCATCGGTTTCCAGACACAACAGAGCCCCAAACAGACCGACGTCGCCGACTTTTGACTGGGGCGCGGAGAAAGCCAAACCAGAGCAAACTTCGAGACCCCGGGCAGCCATGTGGGAGGGGCAGCGAGCGGCCAGTGGCAAAGGGACGCTTCGCCCTCTGGAAAGGCGAAAGGGGATCCAAAGGTTGTCCTACTTTGTTTCGCGGCCCCGAAGGAGAAAGAAAGAAGGAAAGGAAAGGAAAGGAAAGGAAAGGAAAGGAAAGGAAAGGAAAGGAAAGGAAAGAAAGAAAGAAAGAAAGAAAGAAAGAAAGAAAAAAGAAAGAAAGAAAGAAAGAAAGAAAGAAAGAAAGAAAGAAAGAAAGAAAGAAAGAACAAACAAATAAATAAATAAATAAATAAATAAATAAATAAATAAATAAAAAGAGAAAGGAAAGAAAGACAGACAGACAGACAGACAGACAGACAGACAGACAGACAGACTTATGTACTTCTGCCGCTGTCTTCTAAGAAGGCGTTTCCAGGCATAGAGTTGTCATAAGTGGAAAATTGTTCTATAGTTTAGCAATGGCTGAGAACGCAGCGGAAAGTTCATTTTGCATTCAATGCATTTTCTCTCTTGAAACGTTCGTGTGTCTACAGCCCCCTTCAGCCTTAGATTGACGCTCACCTCTTCCAATTGGCTAAACAAATTAAACTACAGAAACAGAAAGCAGAATATCTAAGAGAAGACCGAGATGAGCTTCAGCCAGCTTTGCAGAGTAGGAATTTGGGGGTTTTTTTTTTTTGTTGTTGTTTTTGTTTTAAAATTCAAACTTGGAACTCTGTGATGTTTATGATTTCTCTGAAGCGACCACCATTTTTGTCTTTCCAGTGCAATTCTCCATGAAATTATCCAGATCAATAAATTTACTGTTAGCTAAACTAAGCACAGATTTATTCCCCAATAGGTAATCTTAGGCAGGTTTTTTTTTTAATTTAGAGAACCGTCCTCGATTAAACAATGTATTTAATATTTCCCGCATTGGATCTAATATATACGCCACCAACATTTACAATAGTTAATATACCCAGGTTGATCTCAACCATGCCATTGAAAGTAAATTGCATTGGAATCAACAGGGGAGTGTGCACAGGATCGCAAACTTCAAGGCAAGAATTTAGAGATACCACGACAGTCACGACAGGGGTCACAACCGTGCCATCAAGATCAGGCACGTGAACATGGTGGCCCCCGTTTTAACTTTTTTGACCCCCTTCCCTGCAGACACCTATGGACGGATTCAGCGTTGCTCGGGGTCCTTCCTGTATCGCCTCTTCAACTGTGTATTTCGGTTAACTTTTTCAGACTGCCACTTACAGCCCCCCCTAAGATCTATCAACTGAGACCTTATTGGGATTTATTCTCAGGTTCGAAAGTCCAAAAGGGCTGTAATTTCGATCCACTTTGTGTTTGTCTAAATCCCAGAGGATGCAGGTCCAACCCTATGTTCCCAGGAGAGAAAATGCCACTTAGGATCGCTTCCGAGTCTCTCAAAATGCCTCTCTCAAAAACGCACGGCGGTAGTGGGAAATTTAAAGAGGCCTTGCTCTTTAGCCTCTGCTACCTTAACCCACCCAGATCCACATTCAGGCTTCCTTCAGCGCAGGAGCAACTGCGCTGCCCATCTGAGACTGAATCGCTGCAAAAGGAGTGGGTTTTCCTGGCAGGAGGTGGAAACCGGAAAAGGCAGAATTCTGCCAATTAAAAAAAAAGCCAGTTGAGAGCAATGGGGGGAAATGGGGCTTTCTTCGGGGCAGTCGCCGCACACATCAAGCGCAGCTCTTGGCCCGCCCCAACTGCCTCCCGCGGAGCCAAAGGTGAAAGGCTCCAGCAGGTAAAGGCTGCTCTGGGCCCCACAAGCGGCTCCTTTCTGCCCACCCAAGTTGAAACAAATCTGTTTGTTAGAAGAGGGGGGCGGTGGATGGAGAAGGAGAAGAAATCCTCCATTCCCTAGGAAAGAAGCTTTGGCAGTCAAAGAAAGGAAGAAAAAACATTAGTTTGCCTGCATTTCTTGCTCGCTCTCTCGCCTCCCACGCAAGGGCTGCAAAGTCCTCCCTTGGCCACTTAACTTCGCAGGCGCAAGAACCCAAGGAAAAAGAGCCTCCCGTCGGCAGAAAATAAAGTTTTTGGAGGAGAGCTGCTTTCTCTCTGCCAGTGTCTCTCGCTCGCTCTCTGGATCAAGACCGGCTAGAGGCAGAAAGAGAGAGAGAGAGAGAGAGCCAGGAAGGGTGGGAGCAGGAAGAAGCGCGCAGTTGCTTGGAGAGGTCGTCTTCAGCTTCCCTGGAAGCCCAGGGTCCAAGCAAGCGGGCTTGAAAGGGCGTTGGGGGCAGCTCCCGGGCCTTGTCCTGTCCTGAGCCGCTTAGTAGTGTTACTTAGTAGCCACTAACTCAATTTGCTAGCAAACAGCTATTGGGTCTTGGAAAAGACACAAAGAAAAGGAGTGGGGAGGGAGGGAGGGAGGAGGAGGAGGAGGAGGAGGAGGAGGAGGAGGAGGAGGAGGAGGAGAAGAAGAAGAAGAAGAAGAAGAAGAAGAAGAAGAAGAAGAAGAAGAAGAAGAAGAAGAAGAAGAAGAAGAAGAAGAAGAAGAAGAAGAAGAGAAAGAAAGAAAGAAAGAAAGAAAGAAAGAAAGAAAGAAAGAAAGAAAGAAAGAAAGAAAGAAAGAAAGAAAAAGAAAGAAAGAAAGAAAAATAAAATACATATTGGGCAGAGCGAGGGTGAAGGGCCTACTTTGAAAGAAGCGGGGAGACGTTTGGGACAAAGAAGTGGGCTACAGCATGAGCGATTAGGGAGTGAGTGCAAGCCACTAGGTTGGAAGTCTGAAGACATACGTCCAAAGGAGCCCCAGAAGCCAGTTTTGAGCACCCTATAAGTGGCCAAACTATAAGTGGGCAGCTGGAATCCTGGAATTGGCTCATGCTTCCAGGGAACTGCCCTGAAATGACTTCGGTGGTGCGCAGCTAATGCAGCATTTGTGGGTTTTAGACTTTATTAGTTGCATTTGCATTTATTAGTTGCATTTGTATGCCGCCCACGCCACAGAGACTCTGGGCGGCTAGAGTCTGAACGTTCTTCTGAACTTCTGAAGGTTCCCCCAACATTTCACACAACGTGGAAGACTATGCTGTTCACAGCAGCTGGGCATGTCAGCGACCTGGTTGAGCTCGTGATTTGGCCTATGAAGGGCTTCAATTCCCCAGGCCAAGAAAGCGGCTCAAGGCCTTCAGACAGGGCAGGCCGGAGCTCTTTTGCCTTCTCTCCCCTCTAACTGGGGCTAAATGCCGTCCCGATGGGGGAGGGAACGAGGGGAAAATAACAAAACATTTTCGACAATGAAAACAGTCTTTAATAGCAACGTGGTAACTCAAGTTGGCTGCTGTTCACTTCTTAGCACGTCTTAAAGCTGCTTTCGGTTTTCCCACCTCGCAATTCATTTCTGGCTGCGTTTTGTGCACCTTCGCCGGGGAGAAAGACCGCTTAGCCCTGAACGCGGGGAGGGGGGCACTCCCCAGGACCCCCCCTTGAGAAGGCTGTGCGGTTCTCGGCCATTCAGATCTTCCTCCCCCCCCACCCCACCCCGGTCGCCTTTCTCTCCTGCGAGGGGCTCCGCGCCGACCTTCCTCCCGGGATTCTCGCTGGAATTCTTGTGGCCTTTTTCTCGGGCGACGCCGGGAGAGCTGCCTGGAGGTCTTCTCGCGTGCTTCGGCTGCCTAAGCGGGCGCGGAGAGCACCTCCCTGCCCAGCGAACTACCGGGGAACCAACAAGAATAACCGGTTTCGGTCGAAGCAGACCCAATTTTTGGCATTTTCTTTTCCACGACACCTAAACCCGCGTACGTGCCTGGCTTCACCCCTCTTCAGAAGTTCTGGAGGAAGGGTTGGACTATAAGGAATACGTTGAGCCGGTTGGTGAGGCTAAGGGCGCCCAAGGTCCCTTGTGGCCAGGAGATTCTGGGGCTCCTGAATACCCTTCTTCGGATGTGGATCCCGCTCGCTCCCTCCTTCCTTTGGGCAGGGAGACCCGCGCATCCCGGGTGTTGACCCTTCTCCGAGCAAAGCCTTGGCAATATCTGGTTCTGCGGTCTTTTCCTGCGTTGAACTCTGCTCTTTATCTGCTGAGGTTTTTCCCTCTTCCTGCCTATCCCGCCACCCACCCCACCCCCGGTCCTCCTTGCTGAGTTCCTGCGTCTTCTGAATCTGACTAGCGTGTCAAGGCCGGTCACTCCGGCCCTGCCACGGAGGTTGTCCCCCCGAAGCATGTCTCCCAGCGCACCCTCGTACTTTTCACCGCTCTTTCTCCCACCAGAGACCTATTAAGGAAAGAAAGCCACCCTTTCCTTAAACTGCGAGTGATTTACAAGAAAAAAACACTGTCTCCTACTCCCGGAGTCGCTCTCTGGTAGGCCGCAGATGGGAACCACTCTGGCCTGGCCTGCATCGTCGTCTTCTTCTGGCCTTTCTGGCCTGCTTTTGGGGCGCGGAAGAAGGCTTCGGTCTCCAGCCCCCCAAATCTGGCCCAAAAGCGAAGCAGGTCCCCCTTCGCGGAAAGAAAGGGCGCTCGGCCTAGCCTCATTCGGGGCCCCTCGTCCCATTTGGGGGCTAAAGGGTCACTAAAAATAAGCCTCTATATCTAAAATCTTGTTGCGGGGTCTAGGGGGGGGGGAAGCTTTCCACCAGGAACCAGGTAGGCCTTCAAGCTAAAGAAGAACCGATTGGATCGCGGCCACAAGGCATTTTAGAGCGAGATAATTCAAGCTCTCCGGGGGTGGGGGGTAGGGGGGGGCAGCCGTCTTTCTCTGGCTTGACTTAACACCAAAGCCAAACAGGAAGGTGTCAGCTTCTCACACCTTTAAAGTTCCCCTGCCCGCTGGATCCCTCCAAACGTTTGTCCAATTTTGAACATTTTCAGAGTGCTTTATAGAAGAATCGCTGAACTGCGCTCTCCCTCTCTGCGGGTAATGAATGGAAAAACAAAAGGGAGAGGAGGGAGGGAGGGAGGTGGAGAAAGAAAGAAAGAAAGAAAGAAAGAAAGAAAGAAAGAAAGAAAGAAAGAAAGAAAGAAAGAAAGAAAGAAAGAAAGAAAGAAAAGGAGAAAGAAAGAAAGAAAGAAAGAAAGAGAAAGAAAGAAAGAAAGAAAGAAAGAAAGAAAGAAAGAAAGAAAGAAAGAAAGAAAGAAAGAAAGAAAGAAAGAAAGACCGACCACAGAAAAGTGTTTGGGAATAGCATCTACGCTCAAAATTATTAAATTTACCCCTTCAAATAAAATCAAGGAATCTGTGATGTTTCTCCAACCTCACCCCACAATGTTAAAAGGAATCAGCCCATTTACATGATTAAATCCTTTCGGGCTTAATGTTGAGGAGGGAAGAGAAGAAAGCCTAAAACTTTCTGGCTTCTTTTTTACTTCACACACACACTACATTTTATAAACTTGATACTGTTCTCCATCCCCGTGTTAGACAGGATGCCTGTGTGTGAACATCTCTCAGGTGCACTTATTGTGAATAATTAAAAAAAATATCTTGACAATTTGGCAGTTTGAATGATGCCCAAGGTCAGTCAGATGTGATCTTCTTAGCAATGGTTTTTTTTATTTGGGAATAGATTACATTAAACCCGAGGACTCAAATTTGAAGAGAGAAAATGTTGGCCAGAACTACAGTAAAATGATCTAAAAAATAAGTAGAAAATACTTGACTTTTTACAGTGTAGGAAATGTGTGAACTCAGCCTTGGCGGCTGGGTGGTGCGTACTGAGGGTGGGCTAGAGATGCTATCAGTTTCTCATGTGACAATCCAAAAATAGTTTTCTTCCCCCGCAGAAAAGCTATTTATTTTCCATCAGTAACGTATGTTTTAGAAAATGTAATTAAATGGTGTTCCACACGAAATTCTGACCATTCTAGTCTATAAAATCTTTTCTGCGCAACACTATTTAAAAAGGTTTTACCCATTTGATGACTAGTTCTGTTTTTAATGTGTCAAACATTCCTTACCGAAAATTATTTTTACTCAAGGATGGCGCTATTGACTTCCACAAGACTTTTTTCCTAAATTCGTTTACAAAAATAGCTTTCATTTACAAAATTACCTTCCTCCCCCTTTTCAATTAACAAAAAATGTGAGGTTTGACAAACTGCAAAATCAGAGCATTGGGATTTAGGGCATATCTAGTCAACTGCTTTACAAAGATTTCATTTAATCTGAATGTACAGTTCAATCTATTGCTTGTTTATATAGAAATAGCTCTCAATTTGAGATACTGCTTGCCAGTAAGAATTTTAACCTAGGTAAGAATTTTAACCTAAAAAAAACTGCAAACTAAACAGGATTCATCATCCTTCTGAAACAGAGCTCCTCTCCTAAAATGGTAGAAATTGATGAGGGGGGGAAACCCACTATTTTCCCCCCTCGAGAAACGTTGTCCCAACCCATTCTTTTAATTCATTCTCAACATATAGGTGTGGGGAGAGGGAGTTCCTCCCACTTTGGTCATAAAAGGAGAAATAATAATGATTGTTATTGGGGTTATTACTAAACTTGTATGTCGCCTGACTCTCAACGATTCTGGAAAGTGGACCATCACTAGCAAGTCAGAATATGTAGCATAATCTTAATCCTTTTTTCTTTTTTTGGAAGTAACACAAAACCTGCACCAGGGAAGAAGTTGCAGTAGACGCCCTCCAAAGGCACTTCTCAGCTCTAGGGTTACAGGACAATGTGCTGTCAGATCGTCCAGTGCAAACCATAGAGATGTTTTTAAGATATCTGCCCTAGATTTACTGACTGAAGTGGCACTACGCTCCCCACCCCTCATTGCTAAGGGCAGTTCTAGGCACGAACTAAGACATTTCAGGTGCGCACACTTTTCTACACTTTTGCCCCGTACTAATTCTCAAGTAAATGTCTTCAAACATTTTTTTAAAAACCTGGGAAATTTAAATATTTTTTGTCCTTTATCTAGAAGGTGTATACATTCCGAAGCTGGTTTCAGCCAACATCTGTTTTGCATTCCGATTTGCAATCTGGTCTATTGGGAGCCGCGGATTGCAAAGGAGGCTGACCTGGGGGTCTTAGACCGGGTGGCAGCCGTGTGGAAAGTCCATTCCCAGGGAACGTACCTTTTCGTTTCCTTCGCCCGCCGAAGAGCTCCTGTGACCATTAGAACTCACCCAAAAGCCTGAGTCCCCCCAAAAATCCAACGAAGTATAAATATGCAGGCGCAAAGTTATTTAAACCTTGCCGTCCGCGGTCAGCGAATCAGCGATCAGCATAGCCTCTCTCATCTGGCTAATTACCTCCCGCCAATAAGTCGGTAACTCTAACCAGATCAGTCTCGCCGGTGGAAGCGGCCTGGGCACAGCAGCGCTTCTCTAGTCGCTGCGGCCTCAGCTCTCCCCATCGGGGCCGGCCGGAGCCGGTCCTCGCCTAGCGACTAGCTAGAGAGCCTCTCGGGGTCGTTGGCCACGAGTCAAGGCGAGCGCTCGGCACCGGGCGCCCTCGCTTTTCCTTTGGGGGCCAGGCGAGGCCAGCTGATGGGAGAGGGAGGCAGGTCTGCTCTGCGTCAAGGAGCCCGCCTGCACAAAGGCGCTATTCAGCTGCAACCCCAAGCAAGCAAGGGGCGCCCAAAGCCACGGGACTCGCTTGCTCGCCAAGGTCGCCGTTAAAGAGGAGAGCCCGCCGGCTCGCTTGGATCGGCCTCCCCGAGCTGAAAGACCCCCGAGCTTTCCCTTCTCCGGCCTTGCGGGAGGCGTCCCCTGGCCTCCAGGTTTGCTCAGGTCCGTTCCAGGGTCTCCTTCCCGGAGGGCCCAAACGTCCCGGGCATAAGACGGATTTCTGAACTCCCCCCCCCCCGCTGTTGCGCCCTGGCGGGTGGGGTGGGGGCTCGTGAAGCTAGGAGGGGTGAGGGACAAGGCCCTGGGGCAGATCCACCTGTGGTTGACCTCCCTCCCTCCCTCCTCCTCGCACGTGGGTCATCAAAACAAAAAGAGGGGGGGCGGGGGAGCAGCCGAGAAGTAAATACTGAGTAGTAAACAGCAATCAAGAGGCGAAACTGGAAAGAAGCGGCCTAGTTGCTGAGCGACCTTGTCGGGGTCCCCCCCCAATCACCCGGGGCCCTCCGCGCGCCAGCTTTTATTGAAAGCAGTCGGGCTGGGTGGGCTGCCGTCTGCAAGCGCACCCAAGTGGAAGGCTTGCTTGCCCGATCTTGTCAATGCCGGCGAAGCTGGAGAGGCTGCCGGAGAGTTCAAACTCTCCCGCTCTCCTTGACAACAGCAGCCTCGATTTCAAGACCCTTCCCAGCCCCCTGACTGCCGACTGAGAGAGAGAGGATGGTCTTTGCTGGGGCCTTTTCAGGCCAAGCTCATCCGGGAGTCAGTCCGGGCAGGCTGTCCTTGTGGGAAGGAAGCCGCCTTTCCTTCCAGACCTCTTGGGGCATCTTTTCTCCCTTCGGGGATCCCAGTATACCCAGTGAAGCTCCCCTCTGCAGTCTGGCCTGCGTGGTTTACTTGCCATCCTAGAGGCCTTCCTTCCTTCTCTAAGATCAAACATTTCAGGTGAAACAGCTGGATTCCAGAACAGGGCCCAGAACTGCCTGCTGCTTTCCCATGAGAAGTTGCACTGATCTGGTGGGACAGCCTCTTCCAGAAAGCCCTGGCACAAAGAGAGGGATTTGCATCAGCCAAGAGGCCTGTGTGCCAGTTCTGTGCCTGCACTGAAGCCATTTTCTTAACCAGATTTCTTGGCCCAATACCATTCCCTGCTCAATGCATCGTTGGAGGTACTTTGTGGGGGAAAGTTGGGTTAAAACACAACTCTTATTCCTCTCCTTCCCGCAGCCCCATCTCCCGCCTGTCCCCAAATCTACTGTTTCATCAAGGAATCTAATCCTCTGAAGAATTGGCTGTGACTGCTGGAAAGACAGGAAGTTACTGGTGCCATTGGAAATCCACTAAATCAGCAAAGGATCACTCACAGAAAGCCTCCCCCTCTGCCTCTCAGGTTTTTCTCATGAAGAAAATTTGGGGGTGGGGGGGAGGACATTGGTCCAAAAGAATGAATGACCCAAGAAGAGACAGAACCGCCTTAAGCGCAGTGCTCCTTTCTGTTATGTTAGTGTCAACTGGGTGAGGGCAACAATGCTTTCCATATTCCAATTGAGTTTCCTTGGTACCTACCCAGAAGTCCAAAAGCGGAATTGTGGGTGGATTTGAGGAGTGGTGGTGGCACTGCCTATGAGGTTGCCATAAGAATTGTCTCCTACTCCATTCCCTCCCCCCCCCCTTTGAACAAAACTGAAACTAAATGGAAAGGCAATAGCCATCCCCCACCCCTTCAGTCCAATTTCCTCCTTCTCTTCTCCTTGGTTTCTTATATGTACAACAACAAACACAAGGGATTCAAACTGGTTAAAACCGAGAAGTATATAAAACACTTATTATGGAGATGAACCCAAGCTTAATTCTCTCACCCCCATTGAACACAAAGGTTCTTTTCAAACCTTTCCTTTGCTCATTATACTTTTATGACCCTGCATAGGTTACGATATCCTGTTAACATAATATTCTATATTCACTGACTGTATAAAATGAGCAAAGCTGATGTTCGATTTAAAATAATTTTTAGACGAAGCCTAAAGATTCCTGTCTCCAACACCCAGTAATCCAACCATAAAGTATACTACTGCCACCAGCTCTCTCTAACTCAGGCTAGGTAAGCATTATTAGAGACCAGCTGAAACCAAAGCTATGTGCATCTAAGAAATCTGTTTCACTCAGTTCAACTAGATGCAGGATCCAGTCTTAAAAAGAGACACCAATCAATATCAAGAACCTGTTAAAACCCAACTATTTTTCCATTTAAAATCTTAAATAGGTCTATTTTGTTCAAATTATTCCAATATCTTCAGACGAAGTGATTTGGAGTTCTGATTATAGATGAAAATGTTAGTCCATATTCTTTGGATTGTTATTTAAGAAATTAAAAAGTAACCCATTTCAAAAGTAAATAAGAACTTATCCAAAATCAAGGATAAGTTCTATAAATTCTAAATTTAAATTTCCATGCGTTCCTTTCTTGAGATTAAATCCCACGTTATCAAAATACATACAAAATACATGTAAAATACACATAGCCTCAGTGCATTGTCCTTCTGATAATTCAAAACATTAAAAAAACATTTTAAAAATACTATAATACTGCAATTGCTTGTGATTATTTCCTTAGTGAAAGTAAAAATAAAAATCCAAACAACACAGATTTAATAAGGTACTATCCTATGTTTCTGAGCCCCCCTTTCTTATCTCCTTGGGAGGCCCAGCTGAGGTGAGAAGGCGCCTGATCGACCAATTCTTAATTAAATTAGTTTGCATTTATTTACTATTTGTGGCCCTTAACAATCCAGGGACAATTACTGCCAGCCTTAGATTAGATCAGCGATAGGTTGCTTTCTCTTGAAAATTTGCACCAGGAGCTTACCAATAAGAGCTTCTCTTCACTTCTTCTCTGATGGTAGACCAGTCCCTCTCTGCTAAAAGTAGATTGCATTGGTTGATTGGTTAGTTATTGTGGGAAAGGACTTCCTTGTATACCTCAAACTCCTCTATTCAGGAATTGACCTGAAGGTGAGCTTCTTCATTTGACAAGACTTAACCTTATGCTCCTGCAGCCATCCCCCAAGGCAATTTATTCTATTTAAGAAAGAAAAAAAGGCAGAGAAATTATGAAAGAAGGTGGGTGGGAGTCCAAATCATTGGTAGGCGAAAGAAGCAGGGGCCTAGGGGGTGAGCTAGTTGCCCTTAAAAAATTTTCCCACTCACAATCAGCCACCATAAGAATCAGGTAATGATTTTATGGAATCTTAGAGCTTAATCTGGCATTAGTTTTGGTGGACTAGAAAAGTAGACTCTATAGACCACAACAATATTGGAAATCCTTATGGTGCTTCTGACTTCTTTTACTCTTACATTTTGAAAATTAAAACAAAGAAAAATAACACACACACACAAATACTAATAGCCCCTTTGTCTAGAAGGGGAAAAAAGGTAGGGGGGAATAAATGTTTAGGATCCAATCTGGATCAGCCATAAGTGACCAACCCAGGTTGCATCCTGCAACATTATCCTGGGACAGGTACATTTGCCTTCATTCGTGAAATAAATATTTAGTTAAAAAGTGTTTCATATAAATGAATAATCAATAAAGAGCCCTAAGGCACAAATAACTATTACAAAGTCAAACAGGCTGTAAAATGCTTTACATACTAGGATGGGAAAGAAAGGGAGAGAAACATATATTAAAAATGATGTACATTCAGAAAGGTTCAATGCAATATTAGTGGGATTTACTTCTGTGTAAAAGTACTCAGACATGAAACCAGAAAAGGTTGCTAAAAATAGCAGGTTTACATACACCCATTATTTGTTTCTAGACCTTTTTATGACTTCTGTAATGCGGCTGCCTTCCTTTATGCGTCATACAGCAATGCCTGTAAGTTCAATTAGCCAAATGTCTTCTGACCTTTAGTTCTAATGCTAGTCAATTGTGATGGCTTGGCTGCTCAGATATTTGTGAATTTTTCTTCTAGTGAATTTTTCTCCTAGATTCCAAAGATATAATAAACATAAATCTCAAAACGGTAACCATAATACTTCTATCAAGCAAGTGGTTGATTCAGAGCATTTGTTTTATGTCAATTTTAACTTCATCCAAAACATCTGACAGTGCATTCCACTAAAATCAGGGTAAAATAGATGGAATCAATGGCGTTTACTTATTGATAAAATAGTTCAGCAGTGATGCAATAAATTAAAATTGATTTGCCAGCACTCAAAAGTTTTGCAGATACTGTTACTCAGTAGGGTTTTTTAAAAAATACAAAACTATTGTTTTGATTTATCACTAAAAATAATAATTCTATTATTCATGTTTTCGACTGATAGATTTTTAAAAATTCAATTTAAAAAGTGGGATGAATATATCCAGACGTAAATGCTCTTGGTCCAATTGAATGGTAATTTATTAATAAACAAAGTCAATAACTTCAAGGTATCTTCAACAACAACAAAAGGAAAAATGATAAAATGATAAAATAAGATTAATACAATCCCCCTTTTTCTTATATAATGGAAGAAGAAAAAAATGAGCGTTTCAGGTCATTTTAAAGTCAGTTGTTTTTTTTTCCTGATAAAGGAGAGGGGCAAACATTTTTGGCGTTTGGTCCGAACGATCCAACAACAGATTTAAAAATAAATTACTATGTTCCATTTACACTTTAAAACAAGTCTTTGCGTATAAAACAGCCCTTTACCGGGGGGGGGGGGGAAGCGAGAGAAAAGGAGAAGAAAAGGGGAGAATAAACAACACGTGTACTGCGCAATCCAGGTTGCGTAGAAGTCAACGGGCAAAAACTTCTTACTGCTTTTTGGAAAAGGCGCTGCGCCTTGTTTAAAGAGGGGCGAGAGGCCCTCACTGAAATCAAACAGCAAAACTCCCACTCGTGTTGGGAGCCACGGTGGGGGGGGGGGTGTCTCGTTTTGCGGCCTGCCTTGCGTGCTCAGTTGCGGGGATGCGCCTCCTCGGGTCGCCACCCAACCAGTCAAGCGCAAGGCAGGCAGCCATCCAAGCAGTCTGGCGCAGGAGGGCGCGCAGATGGAAACTGAGGGCCGCTTCTTGGGGTGGACGGGAGAGGGAGGCAGTTTTCAAAGGCAAAAGGGAGAGGGGGGGGGGGGGAGAAAAAGCATACAAACTTACGTGTTATTTGGTGTAACACTGTCCTTAAACAAACCATGACTTAATAATTATCTACTGGGCAAATGTCGTCTTTGCAACGGAATAGTTTTTTTTTGTTTTCCCCCTCTTTGGTTTGGTGGGGGAAGGAAGGGCTGGAAGGCCCCGAATGGCAGTTCTTTATATAAGCCTCTCCGCTCGCTCGGTTTGCAGCCTCCTTTCCCTTCCCCCGCTGCCGGCGGTCAAAACTTGCTGCAGTCGTAGACGAAGGCGCCTGAAGGGCGATAAAGGCTTTGGCTGGCGGGAAAGGCCATTTGGCAGCTGCTCGCCGCGCCGCTGCTGTTGCCGCCGGGAGAGTTGTTCAAGCCCAGCCGCTGGGAGGACTCGAACATTTCCCTCACGGCGTGGAAGTTCTGCTGCTGGCCGGGGTAGCCCGCCGACGAGGAGGGGGAGGAGGCCGACGTAGCCGAAGCGGGGCCCAAATGCGTCAGCTCGCCCACCGCCGAGGCTTGGTTGAGGTACCAAGAGGCCAGGCGGCCGCCGCCTTGAGGGTGCCCCTCCTGAGGGCTCAGACTGAGGGAAGAGGCGCTACTGCTACTGCTGGCCGCCAGGCTGTACTCGGGCAGCGGGTCCGGCTCGACGGGGCTGCTGCCCAAGTGGCCGCCACCGCTTCGGTCCCCTCCGCTGTTGATTCCCGTCCCTCCCCCTGAGGCCGCGGCAGCAGCAGCGGCGGCGGCGGCGGCCGCGTAGAGACTCATGGCCTGCAAGTTGCAGTGGTAACTGCTGCTGGTGCTGGCGGTGACGCCGCCCGCCGGCGAGGCCGCGCTGCTGGTGGTGTTGACGCCCTGACTGCAGGGGGCGCTGTAGAGCGAGCTCTGCGCCGCCGGGGAATAGCAGCTGCTGCTCAAGGCCAGAGCGGCCGTCCTGGAAGTGGAGGCGGTGGATGGCGAGGAGGAGGAGGCCGAGGAGGCCGCGGAAGAGGCGGCGGCGGCGGACGGCGGCAAAGCCAGGAGCTCGGCGGAGCCGCCCTGAGGCGAGGTGCGCAGGGAAGTCATGATGATATTGTCCACGCTGAAGCCGCCGCCTCCCCCGCCGCCAGGATGGTGGTGCGCCGGGGGGTGATGGAGGGCAGCGTGGTGGTGGGGGTGCGGATGATGGTGGTGGGGATGCTGGTGCGGGTGAGGATGATGGGGGTGGTGCTGATTCTGCGGCTGGGACTCGGCTGCTCCGCTGGATTCCAAGCCCAGCGCTCGGCCACCGCGCGGGCTGCCGCCGCCTCCTCCACCGCTGGAGAGGCTGCTGGTGCTGGAGCTCTCCGGGCTTTCGATCTTGGGCACCGGCGCTCCTCCCAGCGGGGACAAGGCTTGCGGGGGAGACGCCGAGCCGTTCTCCGTCTTGATGTCCTGAAGTCTGACGGGGGGAGGCGGCGGGGGCTGCTGCTGCTGCTGCTGGCCTCCCTCTTGCGGCTGGTGCCGCGGCGGCGGCGGCGGCTCCTTCAGCTGGAGGCGCTCCTTCTCCTCCTTGTCCTTGACGGCGTCTTTTTTCTTGAAGCGGCGGCGGCGGCGGAGGAAAGAGCCGTTCTCGAACATGTTGTAGGAATCCGGATCGAGGGTCCAGTAGCTGCCCTTGCCGGGCTTCTTGTCGTCGCGGGGCACCTTGACGAAGCACTCGTTGAGCGAGAGGTTGTGCCGGATGGAGTTCTGCCAGCCCTGCTTGTTGTCCCGGTAGAAGGGGAAGCGCTCCATGATGAACTGGTAGATGCCGTTCAGCGTGATCTTCTTCTCGGGCGCGTTCTGGATGGCCATGGTGATGAGGGCGATGTAGCTGTAGGGCGGCTTGACTAGGTCCTTGGGCTGCGGCTGCGGTGGGTACGGGCCGTACGGCCTGCCTATGCCGCCGGCCCCCCCGCCGCCGCCCCCGCCCGGGTACTGCTCATGAGCTGCCGGGTGAGTCGAGTACATGCTCATGGGGGCAGGCATGGCCGCGTAGCCCCCTCCGGCCGCCGCCCGGTAGTAGCTCTGCTCGCCGCCGAGGTAAGGTACCACTCCCAGCGAGTTGGGGCTGGACACCGAATAGCGAGCCTGCATGGCCTCCCTTCCAGCAGCCCAGCCGGACCAAGCAGCAGCAGACTGGCCGCCTCCTCCTCCTCCTCCTCCGCCGCCGCCGCCTCCTCCCCCGCCGCCGCCTCCTCTGCTTTCCCCCCTCCACCCCTCCGCAAATCCGGAGCCAAAAAAGTATAAACCAGGAGAGGCGACCAGGATTTTCCTTTTTTCCAAAAAGAAGAAGAAGAAAAAAAGAGGGGGGGCACGAACCGACCCCCCCTTTTCTGGATCCTATTCGGTGTTCTCCCTTCCTCGGCTCAAGTGTGCGAAAAGGAAAATGCTCGCAAAAAAATCATCAGTAAATAAAACAGCCAGCGAGAGAAAGGGAGGAGGGGTGAGAGGGGGGGACTCGATCTCCTTCCCTCCCCCCTCCTCCTCCTCCTCCTCCTGGGTTTCTTCTTCTTAAACCGAGGCGCCGACACTCCACGGAAGCGGCCGCCGCCGAGAAGAAAAGTTAGTTACTTCCATGTAGCACCAAAATAGAAAGGCGCGCACTCACGGGGGGCCACTCCGTTTCCCGAGTTGTTTTTCCCGCGGAGCTCGCCAACAGGTTGACCAACGCTGTCCCAGCCAGGCGAAGTAAACAGCAGGCAAGAGAGGAGAGGGGGAAAAATGTGAAGGGAGAGGCCCCGGTCCGGATATTTCTCCCCTTCTCTCCTCCTCCTTTCTGGTCTGAAGCTCAGCTTAGGACGAAAGATCCACCTTCTCTCCAGCGCCTGAGGGTTGAAGGGCTGCCTCGGTCTCCGTCTCGGCTTCACTCGCCTTTGCTCAGGCGCGAGCTCCTCGGGAAGGCACCGGGGGAAAAACTTCTGAACTTTTGAGCATCCGTCGCGGAGGCAAGGACTTTTTTACGCACTCGCTGGAGTTTTTTCTCCCCCCCCCTCCTCTCCCCCTTTTCTTTCCAGGCCATGAAGCTCCGCCCTGCCGAACTGCGCAGCCAATGAAAAGGCGGAGGCGAGTTCTGAATGGGCGTCGAAGAGAAATGTTGCTGCTAGTACTCCAGAAGTTGCTGCCACCGCCGCTCGGAGAATTACAGTTCTGAGACCGGCCACACACGCACACACACACACGGACGGGCCCCTCATCCATATCCCCCTCCCATCCATATACGGCTTCTCTAGCCGCCTTCCTCGCACAGGGCGTTAGGTGGATCGAATGGCAGCATCTACTCGTCCGGAATGAAAACATGCACACACTCCAGTCATTCACCAAGAGGCCAACGTCGCTTTAAACCACAGCAATATCTTTGTGAATGCCACTAGGTATTTTGGAAGGCTTTGGAGAAGATTAACCGAGCTTGCGATAGGCTCGATGTTAGATTTCATGGGGGGCGGGGGGGGGAGAGAAATTGAGCTCCAGGGGGATTGAGGTGGTAGCAGACGATGCAGGAAAAGGAAATGTGTAGCTGTACTGAACGTAAGAGAAATCGCCAAGCCCGTTTTAAGAGTGGTCAAATATCTCGATTTGACCCTGTTTGCAAACGGTACTGTAGCGGGTTTTCAGAGCTTTTCATCGGACTGCATCTACTTTTTTCCCCCGTTCCAAGAAAGGGTGGTCTGATCCATCGTTTGGACATTTTAAGTGGCAGTATAAATGACAACTTCAAGGGGAAACCAATAACCGGGAACCTAAACTCTCCGCGTGTGTCCAAACAACAAGCGGCGATTTTTTTTCTATGAATCTTGCAAAAGAAATGCACGGCTATGAGAAGACAGCGCCTCGAATTGTCTGTAGCAACATCTAAAATGTTTTTGCAAAAATGTGGATATTTATCGGGCAATCTGGATGCGAGCGAGCTCTTCCCTCATTACGATTTGTGCAAATCCAGAAGGCTCTTGCTCTCCTGACATCGCTCGCATTCCTCTGATACTCCGATTTCTCTCTCCCCACCCCACCTCACCTCTGCTTTAAGCTTGGCGGACTCTGCTCGCCACTTCGCCTCGCCTGAATGGCAGCGACTTAAAGCCACCCGGTTGTCCCCACACCTTCCTCTCAAGCGCTTGCCTCGCTTGGCAAGGCCTTGGGTTGACTCTCTGATCCCCTCCATCGGGCCCTGCCAATTGCCTATATGCACGCTTCCTTCTTCTACCGAGTTTTCTTGGAGGTCGCTGCTTCTCCCCAGAGTCATCAGGGGCTGCGGGGGGAAAAGTGGCAAATGGCCTTCCAGTCGTCTCAGAAGGCTGGATCAAGGTGAGAAGGAGAGAGAGAGACCCCCCACGCCGCGTTCCCAGGTCCCCATAACCTCACCCTTCCCCGCTCCAGCCAGCTGTCTCATCAAACTTCCAGGGACAGATTCCTTTCTTTCTCTAACACTTGACCAGCTTTTGACAAGTATTTAGGGAGGGAGGCAGGCGGGCAGGATTTAGGAAGAATCTGTGTGTACACCCCCCCTCCGTGCCTCTCTTAGTTAACTTTATAAGTGATAAGGTATTAAGCCTCTGTGTCGACGGGGGGGGGAGAATTTAACGGGTGTGGGGGTCATTCCTACTCCCCGAACACACTGACTACTAATTAAATAAACCCAGAGTTGCCAGAGGCTTTTCACCAGAACCTCTCTGGCTGGTCTTCTGTGAGGGGAACCAAGAAAGAGGGCTGCTAATTTTGGGGGTGAAGGGAGGGAGGTGGAGAAATATGGTAGAACTTCCAATGGTGATTGCCTGGCTCTAAAGCAGTCAATTTCAGAACGATTTAAAAGAAGATGGGTCAAGGAAAATGTCACCCCCATGCTTGAAATATAGCGCTCTATAGGGCAGTCTAGCAAAGAAAGTTACAAGGTTGGGGGAATTGTGTTTAG
The DNA here is from genome assembly GCA_023053685.1 of Diadophis punctatus similis. Lineage (NCBI taxonomy): Eukaryota > Metazoa > Chordata > Lepidosauria > Squamata > Dipsadidae > Diadophis > Diadophis punctatus. The sequence continues at coordinate 131,164,389 of JALIGW010000003.1, forward strand.
ACTTTACACTGAGGCTTAAATCAGTTCTGTTATGTAGTTATTTTCCCAACCCCCCCTTCTTCCAGAAGAATCCTGAGAAAAGCCTTTGATAGAGTTGAGGAAACCCTGTAAGGATAGAAGGGAAGAGTAACAGGGGATGGACTTAAAGTCCCATGGAGGACAAAGTGAAGAATCCTAAAAGCCTACTCAGACTTCCAGACGTCCTTCTATTGATCTCCACCAGGTCTGGATTGTCGGAAGGTGCTCTGTGCTGTGGGGCCCGTTGTTCTGCTCAAGGTCTTTCTGAAAGAATGACAAAAGTAGCCCAAGGAGACATTTCGAAGCTCGTCCCTTTTGTCCCCTTTTGTCTCTCCAATCACCGCCCCAGGCCAGCGCTACTTTCCTGGCCATTTAGAGAAGATTGGTTGTTCTTACAGCATCATGTCTCAGCTGGATGTAACAACAGATCACGGTTTTTTCCCCCTTTCCCCAGCCCCTAGCCACCTTTCTGTGCCTTGATAATCAACCCTAATTGTGACTTGATTAATCATTAATAGGAAATATTTTTAAACATATCAAGTACTAGGAGCGGGAGGAGGGCATGCATGAGAGATGATATCAGCGGCTCACTTCATCCCGAGGTGTTAATTTGTCCCTTTACACAAACAGCAAATTCTGTCGCCCATCATATCCCTTTCCCGGAGCCCCTTGGAAGCTGGGCATCCCCTATCCTTGAATGCTTTCCTTCTTTTGACAGCTGAAGCAATGGGCTGGCAGTTCCTCTGTTACTCCAGCCGCAGCTCCTCCATTACAAAAACCAACTTTGATTCCAAGCCTGCCCAACATCTTTGGCCGTATTTTCCCCCCCATTGGTCTTGAGAGCCAATTGTAAGTATTAGCAAGGGAGGGGGCGTTGGGGAGGACAGCTGAATTGAGCAGTTCCTGCAAACTCCTAGCTTAGCCAGCACCCTTAGGCTGAGATTTATTTGCCAGTGAATATTTGTTTATTGTATTGCTATTATTTATTTCTTGGAAAGTAAAGACGGTTGAGTTCAATAGGACAGTGCCCCAATATTACATTCTCCCTTCTCTCTCTCCACCCCACTTTGCCAATATGTAATTTTATTTATTTATTTATATCCTACCTGTATTATTTTTAATAAATAACACAAGGCAGTGAACATACTAATTGACTTTCCTCCTCCTGTTTTCACCCACAACCACCACCCTGTGGGGGGGGAGAGAGAGGGAGGGAGAGGGAGAGGGAGAGGGAGAGGGAGAGGGAGAGGGAGAGGGAGAGAGAGAGAGAGAGAGAGAGAGAGAGAGAGAGAGAGAGAGAGAGAGAGAGAGAGAGAGAGAGAGAGAGAGAGAGAGAGAGAGAGAGAGAGAGAGAGAGAGAGAGAGAGAGAGAGGAGAGAGAGAGAGACTGGCCCAAGATCACCAATATAGCAAAGGTGGCAGCTATCCTCTCCAAATTTAGTTGGCAGCCAAGATCCGTGGATATTATTCTCCAGAGAGGTTGTAACTCTCTAGAGTCTAGACCCTCAAAATGGCATTGTTCCTTTCAATTCAGCAAAACTTACTTCTGAATTAATTGTCTGTCTAGAATTGGGCTACCAAGATTATTGGACAGAGTTAAACTTGACTCCGAATTGGGGGCTGTACAATATTGTGACATCTCAGCTCCCTTGTTTCAAGCTCAAGTTGTTCAAAAGCAAGGTCTGACCTCACACCTTTTTTTACTGGAACAGGAGCACGTTTCCGCTGATCTAATTAGAATTCACCCTTCAGTAAATGAATCCAGAGTGCTAGTATATCATTGCCAGTGCAGTTTACATCGGTCTTTGGGGAAGACCAAGCTGGACTCCCAGCTTAGCCCCTTGGGCTTGCTTCTGCGCAATCTGTGGCGATTGTGGAAGGAACCACTTGTGACTTGGGTGATCAAAGTCGCTGGTGTGGTTATGACGGTCCCTCAGGAAAAAGAGATCATTTGAGTTCTATATTCAGGGATCGAATGCCTGTTTTTCCCCAACCTGGTGATTTCCAGATGTATTGGGCTACATTAAAAAAAATCATCGGCATAATTAATAAGATTTTTGTCTAAGCATGATCGGAGTATTCAACACATTTCGAGGGCCCCTGATCGGGGACGGTTGTCAAATCTGTATTCCACTAGTATAGGCGATGCTTGGAATCTGAAGATGGGAAAGAATGCTTTCGCCTTTCTTCCCTTCCGGTGAAGCTGAGTTCCCAGCGCAATTCTGTCTCCTGCTTTTGAGATTGCGGTTCTACAGATCCCTCTCCTTGATCTTTGATCATATGTGCTCCTAAGATTTGAATAGGTCCTAATTCGACTCAGAATGACTTCAGCGGGATAGCGCATCTTTCATTCCAAATATCTGAATTTAAGGATGGCCGGCTCGGGATTTGTACTCATTGGTTTTTACATGCCTCTTTGGCTTGGGGAGCAAGATAATGGCCGAATCCTGAAAGTATCGACTTTGACCACAAAGAAGACTTGTTTCCAGTTCAATCCCACGAAAGGGGCAGATCTGGCTACCGATTCAACCCACATTGAAGCCACCAATAAAATTGATCAAGTGAAGCGGATTGAAATGCTGGCGATTGCAGGAATTAAGGAAGGGAACCAAATTAATCGAGACCTAAGATTTTACTTTTGACAGCCAGACCCCAAACACATTCCCAGATCAGTTTGGAGGGAGGAGGAGCGGATAGCTGCTGAAAACTCTACTACCAGCCACTCTACTACCAGCTATCCTTGTCCATAAGATTTTGTTTGTTCATTTGTTTATTTTTGAAGACGTGGAACTACTTAAACCGAAGGAGTTTGGAGTGGGGGGCTTGGCTTACAAAACTATCCGCAATGAATATCCAACGACCTGTAGGCAAAACCTCCAAAATCAATGTTTTCTGTTTATTCGGAGCGAATTGTACGAAGATCCGGTGCGAAGAGAGCTTTTCCTCCCACCAATTTCAGCGGAATTTACTTTCTGAGAAAGCCTAGTGCGCTATGTTAGAAGATCCATTTCTGCGGTGTCTCCTCCCGACTGCGCAGTTCCAGCTCCGGTCCTTTCTGTTCTTTTTCCTTTAGGGCAAAATCTTTTCCTCTGGGCTCAAGAGGGATAAGAGGCACGTCAAGAGAAGGGGAGAACGGAGGAGTGGCGAGGAGTGCTCTCGCTGGTGGAGCGAGACGCCGTCCTTTAAGCAATGGGCTGCGAAGAACTCAGAAGCCCTGACACAGAGGACCTAAAGGGCGCTGGCGAGGCACAATCGCTTTCCAGAGGAGATCCTACCGGGGGATCCGTCTGGCTAGCTTGGAACCCGAACACTGCAGATCTGAAGTACCAGAAGCACCAGACTTATCTGAGCAGGTGCTTCCCAAGGGAAAGTCGTTTTCTACATCCTGCGCGTTTTAAAAAACGAGCACGTTTAATTCGAAGAACAAAATCCCATTAACAACCCTCCCTCCCCCCCCGTCCTGATTTCTCTCCCTCCCTTGCCAAATTGCTAAGGGAATCAAAAGAAAACCAGTTTGCACCAGAAAGCTTTATCTCTCTTCAAGGCCTCTGGTTCGTGTTTCCTTTTTTCTTCCTTGATCCCAAACTTCCTTCCTGTCTGCCCCGGCTTTGCGAAGGCCAGGAAGGGAGGGAGAAGGAGAAGAAGACCTGGAGTAAACGCGTTGAGATTCGTTAGCCTTTCCCCAACCTAATCCCCAGCCTGATATGACAGAAGAACTACAACTTTCATCATCCTCAGCTAGCCTCCTGATGGGAGTTATTGCCCAACACCTCTGGAAGGCTTTAGGTAAGGGATGTTCACAATTTGTGGTTCTTAGCTTTCTATAATAACCTGTTTTGCTTATTTGAGCGCGGCGAGAAACTTCACTGACTTCAATAGAGGAATACAACCCATCCTCCTGACTTAAGAGCCGAGGTGGCGCAGTGGTTAGAGTGCAGCACTGCAGGTTACTTCAGCTGACTGCTAGTTCGGCAGCTCGGCTGGTCAAATCTCACCAGGCTCAAGGTTGACTCAGCCTTCCATCCTTCTGAGGTGGGTAAAATGAGGACCCAGATTGTTGGGGGCAATATGCTGAACTCTGTAAACCGCTTAGAGAGGGCTGTAAAGCACTATGAAGCGGTATATAAGTCTAAGTGCTATTGCTATTAATGACTTATCAGGAGTAAACCCATTGAGTTCCATCGTCTTTCCTAGGGGGGTAAAATAACGGACCCACGGCGCTCCTCTCAGCAGACATTTACGCGCCATCTCCTGCCCTATGCCCTTTCCCGGAAAGCTCGCCCGCGCAAGCCCAATTTTCCATATGTTAAGAGCTGAAAAGCAATACCCAACCTCCTTAAGATTTTGCAAAACGGGCGAAAAGCGTTGGCAGCGGTGTGTGGGGGGGAAAAGAAACCCCTCTGCCCGAGGGCGAGTGATACGGCGACGGGGCAATTCAGTCCCTCGCTAAGGGGATGGGTGTGACAGAAACCGGCTCCCTCGCTTCCGTAACTGCCCTAATAAACACCGTCTCCAGATTAAGCTGATCGTTTTTCTTCCTTGCGCGTGAATGTAGAAACCGGCTGGTGGCGCTGCAAGTCCCCCCTCTAGAGAATGCAAGAGGTACTAACGTTCGTAAAGTTACCGGAGGGATCCCGCAATTCGTTACGCGCGGCGCATTTCTTGCAGAGCAGAAAGGAAGCTGTTGAGCTGCAGTGGGAGCGTGGAAGGAAAACAAACAGCCCCCCTTCTTCCTGCGTCCTGATCCCCAATTTGTCAGCAGGGGAGACCAAGCTTTCTCAGCACAAGCCACAAAAGCAGGCAGATCTATTTCCACTATTTCCACTGCCTGGCACTGCACGTCCTGTTTACGGTTCGAGAAACCTGCGCTGATAAAACGCCAGTTTAAGGTAACCCCGGCTAAGTGGGGGCGGGTGGCCGCCGGTCCGCTGTCTTTGTGTCTTGATCAGACAACTTTTTTCTTTCTTTCTGATTTTCAGGCTTCAGAGCGCCCCCTGATGGAGCAAGGTTGCAATAATGTCAGTTTTGAGCCCCCGGTTGGGTGCTGTTTGAGGAATGCAGGCCAACAAGACTTGCAAAACCAAATCCCTTTCTGTCCAAATGGCCCGAAATACCACATAGATGAATAGTGAAGGTAAGGAAGAGTAAGGGTTTGTTTTCTGATCACTAGATGATGATGACTTTAGCAACAGAGTGGTAAATGCCTGGAACTCACTACCTGATATTGTGGTTTCCTCACCAAACCCCCAAAACTTTACCCTTAGACTGTCCACTGTTGACCTCACCCGATTCCTAAGAGGTCAATAAGGGGCATGCATAAGTGCACCAGCGTGCCTACCGTCCCTGTCCTAATGTTCCCTCTTATCAGTACTCATCTTATGTATATAAACAATGTTATATCTATGTATATTACCAACATGTACTTGAGAAAAATAAATAAATAAATAAAATAAAAATGATGATGATGATGATGATGTGCCTTGCACATTTCTGAGATTCAATGAGGCTTCTGGGGCACAGCGATCTGTATGGTGGAGCTGGTGGTGGTGTCAGTGATGTCACATCCCATCCATCAAGCTGTCATTGTGCAATTGATGCCCATTATGTCATCGGACTTCCACTGGATGCCTGTATCTAAAGGCCCAGCCTAGTGAAGTCATGTTTAGATTGAGCAAATGAAACTTATCTCTAGAGACATTTCTATAATTGGAGCAAGAAATTGAGACCCTTTCTACGCTAGGAATTTATAACGTATTCAGAAGAAGCCCATTGCTAGTGCAGCATAAACCCCATCTATTAGAGATCTATAAGCACAGAGGTAAGCTGAATGATGTTGTAGATCCCAAGTATGGAAAAGTTTTGTGTTTAACTTCAAAAATTGTGCTAAGTCCAGAGGGTGGGTGCTGCTGGTTGCAACTCAGTATGTTATGTGAACATGGTCATCCTCAAACAATGACTAATGACTTAGCGCTAGTCTAAACCCAACAATTGTGGCTTAATGTGATTGGTGATCTCAGATGATAGGTTATAATCAGAAGTCTCATTTGGGATTAGAGCAGAGGGTCTTCAAAACAAGATATAAGGGCAACTGTAGTAGAAATCATGTCAGTGCACCAATGATGCAAATTTGCAAATGGCACCATTGTCCTCCTGCAGATGCTCATTTGTACCCCTCTGCTTTTATTCCTATAAACGTAAATATAGGAGCCGAGGTGGCGTAGTGGTTAGAATGCAGCACTGCAGGCTACTTCAGATGACTGCTAGCTGCAGTTTGGCAGTTCAAATCTCACCGGCTCAAGGTTGACTCAGCCTTCCATCCTTCTGAGGTGGGTAAAATGAGCACCCAGATTGTTGGGGGCAATAAGCTGACTCTGTAAACTACTTAGAGAGGGCTGTAAAAGCACTATGAAGCAGTATATAAGTCTTATTGCTATTGCTATAAACTGGTATTAAGAGGCTACTACATCTGATTTCAGACATAAATTGGTGAATAACTTCACTATCCATCAATTTCTGTGACTTTTTAAATTTAGTTCATCCTGATTAATTCCCCCCCCCACCCTGTGGTAAAAACATACAGGTAGTCCTTGACTTACAACAGAAATTCAGGTGGTGATTTTTCAATCCTTCATGCCCCAACAGGAAGATGTAGCAATGAAGAATACTTTGCTCTCTACTCTACTTTCTGCCATCATTCATTTGAAAGATTTGGGAGGCGCATGATAGCAGTCCGAATGTGATTGCAATTGCCAGGCATTTCGCCTTAATGAAAATTGCGCAATAACTTGATGTTTTGATAAGTTACAAATTGCCTCTTCTATCTCAATCTCAAGGCATGCCAAGCCAACGCCCACAGAAGAGACACTGAGGTCATCTCCTCATTTATGTCCAGCTAATCTTCCAAGAAAAGATGACTGTGAGGCAGGATGGGGACAGACCAAAGCTGAGCTGTGCAAAGAAAAAAGTAAAGACATACCTTCTAAATATGTAAAACCAAAGATGCAATCTCTAACTCATTTGCTTTGGGAGTAAGTCCCACTGAATACAGTTTAGTTTACTTCCTATGGCACCAGCTTGGATGGAATGGCAAAGGATTATTTTGAAACACATAAACAGTGGGATCCCAAGCTGTGGTCTGTTGCAATTGCAGGGACAGCTTAAGCTACGAAATCAGACCATTCAGAATAGACCTACAGTAATTGGTGATAATTACTAGGGTGGTTAGTGATCTTTCCTTATCTGTAGTTTTTGTGTCACCAAATGTAGTATTTGCAATTTATGGCTATTTAGGCTCACTATTTACTCTTTTAAAAACTGATAATGTAAAGAGTCCTTTGAAAAGAAAGAAAATGTTGATCACTACACCTGAGGGGACTTATCTGGGCTACCATGTATAACAGAAAAGGGGCAACCTTTGGGTGGCTCAGACCACTTAATATTTTTGAAGAGGCAAGGACTACAGTACATGCAGCAATGCAGTATATACATATATGATCAGCATTCTCTCCTCCCTTTTTGTTTTGTTAAGGGAATTTTTTAAAATAATGTATGTTGCATGTATTCCCCAGGAGTAAAAATTCTTGACTCATGGAAACCTTTTTTAAAACTTGTTTTTGACTTCACACTTTCATGAGCTTATTAGGCTTGGGAATCAGAGTTTGGCCACTTTCGATGTTAACTTAATGTTTTCAAAGTATATTTTGCAGAGAAGCATGCTCATTCACCTATTATTTTTATTTCCTTTAAAGGAATATTTGAAAACCACTTCTACCTCCATCTGCCTCCTTAAATTAGCTTCTCTTGTAAGATAGATGGCTATGAATGGCAATAAGAGTTTGAAGTGGTCAATTTATCCCTATCAATAAAACGTCAAATTGCTGGTAGATTATCATGTGGTTGATGGCCTGTCTATGAAAAATGGGTTTCTCCCATCTACTGAAAATTACATTTCTGTGAAACAATTTCTTCCTAAAATCCTCATATAGCAATATTAATTTTTTTAAAATTCATTTTTTGGCACAGAGAATCAAAACAGGCGACTACCCTTCTACAGTGAGAAAGTATCAAATGAGAAACCTGTGAATAATGGAATGAATTGAAGATGAGCTACTGCAAAGTAAGAAGTATGAGGTTCATGAAACTTAGCCCTTGAAGGGTATGGATTAAGAACCAAATTGCAAAGAAAGTTAAGAAGTACAATATCACCTTACTGAAATATATTTGGATTAAGAAGCTGACTGGGTAGGCCATTGGACCATTAGATGAAAGGTGTTGAAGATGTGCTAGAAGACGATACTCTTGAGAATATTGTGAACAGCCAAGTAAACATACAGAACATTGAATCAACTCAAGAGTTCTCTCTGGAGGCAAAAATGGCCAGGCTCAAATAATCTTGCTTTGAACTACATTATGCAAAGTTCCATCTCTCTGGAAAAAGCTCTAATGCTGGGATAGGTGGAAGAAAAGAGAAGACAACAACCGTCAGCAAAGTGGATGGACTCAGCTATTGGGGTGATGAGGGTTTACCATTAGGGATAGATTGTCACACGGAAAATTTATGTAGTTGCTAAGAGTTGATCCTAATTTGATGGCACAATCAATCAAAGAGGAAGATAAAGAAATGGCAGAGAAACTGCATGAATTCTTTCACTGCTGGGATATAGGACAGGTGCACTTCCCTGTTTTGGAGGGGAATCAGTTGAACTGTTACAAGAGACAAGTTATAAGCTTCCGTGACATTTTAAAACAAATAAATCCTGGGTCCATCCACCATCCATTTGGGGGAGGGGGGTGTTCCTTAAAAACTCAAATGTGAAATTGCTTATCTTCTAATAAAAATATACAACTTCTCTTTAAGATCAGCAGCAGCTCCTGAGGACTGGAAAATAGCCAAAGTAATTCCAGTTTTTTTAAAAAAGGGATTGAAGGAGGATATAATGATGATATATAGGCTAATTAACTTAACGTTTCTTCTAGGTAAAGTGTGTAATAGTATAGTATAAGTATATTACTATAATTAAAAAAGAAAATAACCAAACATCTAGAAGAGTTTACTGAGAATTAACCAATACAGCATTTGCTCCAGTAAGTTTCGTCTTCCTAACTTCTAAGTTTTTTTGAGAGAGTGTCAGCAAAGATATACATTATTTGATATTATCTATTTTTTTCTGTGGAGTTTCAAAAATGCTTTGATGAAGCTCCTGGCTGAAATATTTTTTTATGTGCTTTAGTAAATAGTAATGGTGCAAACAAGTGCCAATTCATCTTTCAAATATACAGCCATTGATAAATCATACAGCAATGTTAGTAATCAACATAAACAGCCTGTATATTGTATAAAATAAACATGAGGAGAATTGGGATAAGAGGACAGCATTGAAGATAAAAGAACAGAAAACTGGTTACAAAGCAGGAAACTGAAAAAAGGGAATAAAATTATAGTTTTAGAGAGTGGTATCGAACGGGGGTCCTCCACGGTTGGAATCAGAGTTTTTAAACTTGCCTATACATAATTTGATGTTATATAGGGGAATTAGCGAGAGGCTGAAATTTGCAGATGATATAAAAATTGGGGGGTAGAAAAATCCAGAGGGGATTGCACTGCTGTTGTTGAAGGCAGCAAGGTAGAAACTGTAAGAGACATACAGCAGAGGGCTGTTGAGAGGTAACTGAAGTAACTTCACCCTATGGCACAATTCAGGAGGCATTCCAATAACAACAGCAGGAAAGAACCAAACACATAACCAAAAGTGCTATTAAGAGCCACTAAATCACCCGAAGGTATCTCAATTAAGCAGATTGCAATCTTCATCCTGCTGCAGCAATTGCTATTAAGAATCGTGGGCACTTTGACTGAGCTGTTCTAATTAGACAGATTGCCAGATAAGGCACTTTAAATGAAGCAAGCAAACCGGGCCCTTGTCTCTTCTCTGGCTTCCATTCGCTGCCAGGCGTGGTCTCTGTTTTTGCATGTTCTGTATTTTACCCTTTGGGGTTGCAATGTGTTTACTTGGGTCTTTGTTTTGGCAGAGAGGTGGAAGGAAGGGGGCTTGGGTTTTGGTGAGTACTTCCCGCTGCATAGAGGTGAGAACAGCACCATCCGCACTGCATATCAGACATTAATACAATCGAGAGAGTCCAGAAATATTTCACAAGAAGAGTCCTCCACTCCTCTGCTCGCAATAAAATACCTTATCCCACCAGACTTGAAATATTGGGATTAGACAATCTACAACTATGTCACCTCCGATGTGATCTAAATGTAGTTCATAAAATCATATACCAAAATGTCCTTCCTGTCAATGATTACTTCAGCTTCAACCGCAACAATACACGAGCACGTAATAGATTCAAACTTAATGTAAACCGCTCCAAACTCGACTGTAGAAAATACGACTTCAGCAACAGAGTGGTCAATGCCTGGAATGCACTACCTGACTCTGTGGTTTCTTCCCCCAAACCCCCAAAACTTTAACCTTAGACTGTCTACAGTCGACCTCTCCCCGTTTCTAAGAGATCTGTAAGGGGCGTGCATAAGCGCACCACTGTGCCTACTGTCCCTGTCTTACTGTCCTATTGCCCTCATTTATCTGTACTTCTTTGTTTATGTTATGTTTATACTAACACCTACTATCTTGTACATGTTTGACAAACAAACAAAGAAAAAATAAATAAATAAATAATTCAAGAAGAATAGCACCATTTAATTCAAGAAACCATGTTGAATGTACAACATCATCTCATAAAACAGCTACTGGAGCTCTTATTTTGCATTTGAAGATTTCATGACTTGCATTAGCTGGTGACCTCTTATTATTCCTCTGAATTAAAAACAATACCTTTTTTTAAAAAAGCCCTTTCTCCACTTTCAGTGGAAAAAGAAAAGAAATATCTGCTGAAAAGTTGTAGGTCATAGATTTTCTATCTATAGTTTAAAGTGTTTGTAGACTGTAGACTAAACTCTAGAAATGGATGACGACTCTACATTTCCAGTTAAATCTCATTGGACCCCCTCACATTTCTTCACCATTGACCATTCTGGTTAGGACTTGTGGGAATTACGATATTAAAAAAATAGCTGCAGCATCATCCCTGCTTTATACAAAGTCTTTATCCGTTATGCACATTTTAAGATAAAACATTTCAAAAACGTAGCTTGGAAACCGAATGTCTCCAAGAATTTGTTCTGGAACATATCCATTCTTTTAAGTACCATTTTTAGAGTAAGTAACCCGAGTGAGGATTGCAGACATGCAGGACCAATACAGAAAACAGGGATAATATTTCCATTGGAATAATAAAGCCTGGATTCTTTTTCCTTGATCTTATTCATAATTTTCATTTAATTTTTTTTAAAAGGTGGGACAGTATCTTGACAAACTAGCATAGTGTCATCAAAACCAAACTTTGAGATAATTTTTGCCCCAAATTTGGTCCTGAGCTTAAGAATATCAATTGGATTCCCTTTGCTATTTCAACATTGATTCTAAATATCCATATTCAGTCTCTTTCATCTGCTCAATCTAGTTATAAACCTGATCCAGCCTACCACTCATTAAATCCAGCTACCTACTACTTTAAAGCCAATTCTGCGGGAAGATCTACATTGGAAAGTTGCACAACAACCGGGTATACATTGCATTTTCAAATTATATCGGTTTATGTACAGATTACTCAAAAGTAAGTCCTCTGGATGTTGGTAGTTCCTTACTTCCAGACCAGCAATGCAAGATTTAAGGAAGGAAGGACAGCCATATTGAGAGACCCTATTTCTCAGGGGAATTACATTTCACCTCTAGGAAAAATTCTTGTTGTTCTCCACCTAAATTGTGAATGGATGTTACAGAGCAGAGAGTACTATGCAACCTCATGGGATTCAGTAACTTTTTGTAGTCCCTCCATCAGTTGCTGCTAATTTTAATTTTAATGTGACAGAAGGAGAAAGTTCTGTCCAATATATGGAGAGTAATCATATTTAACTAACTGAAATTTATAGCATAACTGTATGAGACTCACTCCAGTGGGAGTGAGGCCACGAAGCATATTACATGAACACCTCAGATAGTCCATAGCCTAAACATGGGTCCAATGTCCTGTGCCAGATGGGTCTTGGAGTCTCAGTGATGTTCTTGGCCTTCAACTTCCATCAGCAAAGCTAGGTTGCTTAAAATAATCAGAGATATAGGAGCTAAAAACAAGATCCGAGGCACTAGCATCCATTGCAAGTCACAATTATATTAATATTTGTGCATTCCTACATAATCATGCAGATCATGGAATTATGTATTTATGTCAAGACATCTACCCCATGTACATATGTAATTTGCATGATGAGAAGATGATGCATATGTTGTCACTTGTTGTCCCCCCTTATTGACCATTCACAGTTGCCACAAATCTTAAAGTTACCCATGCTGGGTTAAAGGAACAGATTAGAGTTAACCTGTTGGGGTTAACTGAAGTAAACCTCTTGTACTTGTAAACCTCTTGTAAAAGACTCCTTACTGACTCTCATGGAAGTTGAATCGTCCATCAGACGCAACTACCTTTCTCTCCCTTTTTATTTTTATCAGGCATATTTAGCAGAGTCTTGTAAATACTGTTGAGTAGTGACTGTCTTGGCCCAGAGAAGCATTGTAGCTGTATAAGTTGAAACATGATGCTGATAATCAAGACTGGGAGAATGTGTTTAGTCTACTCTTGGATGGATAAGGAGAATGTGTATCAGTGAATACTTTTACAGGCAATGATTGTTAATATATTAGGAAAAGTTTTCAACCTCAACTCTTTGATAGCTACTATTTGAATTACAATAAAGAGAAGAGGATTGAATAGCACCCTGCAACTGCTAATAGATTTTTTCCCCAAAACACAGTTATTCCACAATGACAGATCACATAGGCAAATTGTTTTTTTTTTTTAGAAATAGCTAACAGAAAGGCCTTTCCCCCCTTATGCCCTAGAAGGCAAAATGAACCTGGGAAGTTTTAGTTATTAGAACATTGTCAGATAAAGGAGTGGACAAATTCTTGGCGAATTGCCAGTGGTCATCCAAGGAAGTTGCAACATGGAAACAAGCCACAAGGAACAAATTGAAACTTGGTAGCTTTTTTGCATATTTTTTTCCACAGAGGTATCTCTGTTTATCAGACATGAATAATGAATATGACATGTTAAAAAATAACAAAATGAGCTTTGTTTAAGATGAAAAGAATGCTATGACAAGCGACTTCAGTCTCACTAGATCCTGGAATGCCTACGTCAAAGAGACAGAATGATATAGCGGTCAGCAATATTAGGCCCCACAAAGGTATCAGCTCGAAGTCCCGCCTCCTGCAGTGACTGGGTGATTTTGGATAGTCTCTCTCAACTCAACCTACTTCAGAAGGCTGTTGTTGGGGGGGGGATGGGAAGAAGTAGTGCTATTTATAGGACTTCATATTCCTAAACCAAAAGTGGAATATAAATCTTAACTAGGTAAAGATTTCCCCTGTCCAGTCATATCAGACTCTAGGGGGAATGTTCATGTCTGTTTCTTAGAGAGAGCCATAATTGTCCAAAGACGCTTCCATTGTCATGTGGCCAGCACGACTATACGCTGAGACACATGGAACGCTGTTATATTCCCACAAAAGTGGTACCTATTTATTTATTCGGATTTGCATGCTTTCGAACTGCTATGTGGTCAGGAGCTGGGGCAAGTAATGGGAGCTCACCCTGTCACACAGTACTTGGGTCTTAAACTGCCAACCTTTTCTAACAGTAAAAAAAAATCCCACCCTAAATATCAGCCAAGAAATTAATGCTGAGCTGCCGGTCATTTTCCCACCATTAATCATTTGCCCCTCTATCCCATCTATAGGACTCTGTATTTTGATCTTGAATTTCAGCTGTAGGTGCTTTAGTGAAAGGTTGCTTCCACATTTTCCTTACTTTCCCCCTCCCTCCAATCCTACAGCACTAAATACAAGTATGGATAAATACATGCATCAATCCAGTAGCCTAAATCTAAAGAACCACATTTGACATAACTTGAAACTACTCAGTGCGTTGTTGTTTTTTTGCTTTGAACCGTAGATTTCCTAGCCAGTAGTGGGTTTCATTTACCCTCGCTACTGGTTCGGAACTGTGAACGCACGCGCGTGGCACTTCTGCACATGCACAGAACCTTCTGTGCATGCACAGATTGTCCGTGATGATGTCTGGGCAGGTGGGCAGAGCCTCCCACCACTGCTGCTACCGATTCGCCCGAACCAGAGCAAACCGGTAGCAACCCACCACTGTTCCTAGCTGAATCTCAAAATGTCATTATGTTTTTTTAAAATTCTACATTGTATTGTTTTTTAAAATGAAAAACTTATGATACACAGCCTAATTGTCTTTAGAATGAAGCCAAACCTCCCCCTGCTCAAATTAATATATTTGGATCTTCTTGCCTTCAGAGTTGGGAGGATACATTTCACATTATCTATTCATCTTTCAGAAAGGGAATATCTAATTCTGAAGCTTTTATCAGCAAATCTCAATGCACATAGTTTAAGAGTTCTGCGCCTTTTGTGGGGTTTGCAACTACTAATATAAATGTTAAATAGAGGAGCTCCAATTGAGGTTGCAAGAGCAGAGACACACTGTATGTCAGATGTCTTTCTGTGCAGGATGTAATCTTAGGTGGGTATGATGCAAACTAATGGTAACTATGATGTTGGTCCAGAAACTACTTATTACTTTAATAAAAGGAGACATGTCGAAGATGACCTAAGAGCGTAAGAAAAATGATGAATAGTAATTGTATTGGGGCAAATGTTAATGGCTCTGTAGGTGTTTTGCTTCTAGACAAAGTCTACCATCGATATTAAAAACTTAATGAGTTTGTCTGCAAACTTCTCCATGCTTCCTCCTACATCACTCCTCTTTGTTTGCAATAGTCTTGGGTTATGTGGCTTCTCATTTCCTCTTGCTCACTCATTTTAGATTGCCTCATTTACCAGTTTATTAACAAGCAGAATTACTTTGTGGATATTCTCTAAGAAGGTTGCAGCCAGCCATCTTCCTTCACCCCATCTAAGCAGGGCTTCAGAGAGATGAAAAGAAATCAGAGATTTTCCTCTTATCAAGAAACTTCTCTAACCCTCTCCCTAATGCTTACCAACTGTCAATGCAGGGGTGAAATGCTCCCGGTTCTCTCGTGTCTGTCATTCGTCGGAGAGCCAGTCGCAAAGGCAGCGCGAGGCTCCGCCCTCCCGCCTGGATGCCTCCATTTGAGTTATTTTACCCTCTGCGCATGCACAAAGTGTTCTGTGCATGCGCAGAGGGTAAAAGAACTCAAATGGCGGCGTCTGGGCGGGTGGGCGGAGTTTTGCACTGCCTTCTCGACCGGCTCTCCGACGAACTACAGGCACGAGTGAACCGGGAGCATTTCACCCCTGTGTCAATGTCAGAAGAAGAAGAAAAGGAATTGTTTGAGGAAAATCTTTCAAGATTTGACAATGAACCAGTTTCCTAGAAGAGTGAAGGGGCCTCTTGATGTTTTATTTTTAAAAAATCAAATGCTAAATAACATGAGAATCCTCTGGCTCTTAGTTCTCCACAGAGGATTGAATCAAAAGGCCTACAAGTCCCTTATTTGGATTTTAAATGATGTGGATTTTTTTTTAAAAAAGTGTAACCTAATGTCTAACAGACATGTTCTTAATAAGTAACACAATTATTCTGTGTCCTTCTAGATGTTGCTGAAGGACAATTCAGCGGCATCTGAATTCAGGATTCTTCACCTCTAGGCCTGCTGGGAGCTGTTGAGGTACAAACAAACATCTGTGAGGAAATGAGTTCCTTACATTTTTTAAAAAAGTAAATCTACAGTAAAACATAAACCCCTCAATTTATTTTATTTATTTAGAGAAATAAAGTGGACAACCATTTAAATATGAGCCAGCAGTGTGCAGCAGCTGCCAAAAGAGCCAACACAGTTCTAGGCTGCATTAACAGAGGGATAGAATCAAGATCACGTGAATTGCGTGATCATTGCGACCATACTTGGAGAAGGAGGCTCTACTCACGGTCATTCATGCCCTTGTCACCTCTAGATTGGACTACTGTAATGCACTCTACATGGGGCTACACTTGAAGAGTATCCCGAGACTTCAACTGGTGCAAAATGCGGCTGCGCGTGCTGTGGTGGGTGTCTCAAGATACACCCATGTAACACCTATACTCCGCCAGCTGCATTAGTTGCCCATTGGTCTCCGGGTGCAATTCAAGGTGTTGATTATCATCTTTAAAGCCCTACATGGCTTAGGTCCAGGTTACCTCCGGAACTGCATCCTACTTCATACTTCCCTTCGACCGGTTAGGTCCCACAGAGTGGGTCTCCTCCGGGTCCCGTCAGCCAAACAATGCTGGCTGGCGGGGCCTAGGAGGAGGGCCTTCTCTGTAGGGCCCCTGTTCTTTGGAAACAACTACCCCCAGAGATACAAATTATCCCCACCTAGCTGGCCTTCCGAAAAGCCATTAAGACATGGCTCTTCCTGCAGGCGGGGTGATTTTGAGATAACTTTCCCCCATGTATGCATGGTTTTTGTATGTCTTTTTAAAACTCTTCTTAAATTGTTTTAAATAATTTTATTGTTTAGTTGTTCCTTAAAATGTTGTACACCACCCTGAGTCCTCAGGGAGTAGGGCGGCATAGAAGAACACTAACTAACTAACTAACTAACTAACTAACTAACTAACTAACTAACTAACTAACTAACTAACTAACTAACTAACTAACTAACTAACTAACTAACTAAACAAACAAACAAACAAACAAACAAACAAATAAATAAATAAATAAATAAATAAATAAAGTGTTAATACCACTTTATAATGCCTTGGTAAGGCCATACTTGGAATACTGCATTCAGTTTTGGTCGCCATGATGTAAAAAGGATGTTGAGACTCTAGAAAGAGTGCAGAGAAGAGCAACAAAGATGATTAGGGGACTGGAGGCTAAAACATATGAAGAACGGTTGCAGGAACTGGGCATGGCTAGTCTAGTGAAGAGAAGGACCAGGGGAGACATGATAGCAGTGTTCCAATATCCCAGGGGTTGCCACAAAGAAGAGGGAGTCACTATTATCCAAAGCACCTGAGGGTAGAAGAAGAAGCAATGGGTGGAAACTAATCAAGAAGAGAAGCAACTTAGAACTAAGGAGAAATTTCCTGACAGTTAGAACAATTAATCCGTGGAACAGCTTGCCTCCAGAAGTTGTGAATGCTCCAATACTGGAAGTTTTTAAGAAGATGTTGGATAACCATTTGTCTGAAGTGGTGTAGGGTTTCCTACCTAAGCAGGGGGTTGGACTAGAAGACCTCCAAGGTCCCTTCCAACTCTGCTATTCTATTCTATTCTATTCTATTCTATTCTATTCTATTCTATTCTATTCTATTCTATTCTATTCTATTCTATTCTATTCTATTCTATCCTAAATAAGGAAATCCATTGGAACCCAAAGAGGTTGCAGATGAAAAGAGCAGCTTCAATAAAAAGTTTAATTTTTAGAGCCGAGGTGGCGGTTAGAGTGGGGTACTGCAGGCCACTTTGTGATCCTCAGGTCAGCGGTTCAAATCTCACCGGCTCAAGGTTGACTCAGCCTTCCATCCTTCCGAAGTAGGTAAAATGAGGACTCAGATTGTTGGGGGCAATATAAATATACATTGCTTACTGGTGTAAACCGCTTAGCCTTAGAGAGTGCTTGCACTGTGAGGCTGTATATAAATGTCACAAACAAACAAACAAACAAACAAGCAAGCAAGCAAACAAACAAACAAATAAATAATTGAGCACAGTGGGAGGGCCTGTGAGGAGAAATTGGTTGTCTATTTCCACTTTTTATGCAGTACCAGTGGCCCTTGTGATTGGCATTCTCATTATTTGTGATTATCTGTATCTGCTAGTGATAAGTGGAGTTTCAACCTTTCTATACTTTAGCTTTTTTTTAATGCATGTGCAAAGCAGATCAAAAACACAGCATGTTTTTGAAGCAAAAATTAGGTCACCTGTGCAATATGTTCCTCCTTTCCTTGTTTGGTCATGACATACCTATCTTGCTGGCTCAAGGTTTCCTTGTATGACCTGCCATCGCATTTGGATCTCAGAGCATGCGCGTGGTCACAACAGCCGTCTGACTATTGTGAACAATCTGCAGGTAGCAATCTTAGCCTCTACTGAAACATCTGTAAAACAGCTGCATGCAGCAGAGAAGCCAGTATGAGCTGTGGACCATGAGATGAAGCTGGGAGTGACTCTTATCACTTGTGGAACAGGTCACTCCAAAGAAGAAGGGCAGCTGCTGCAAGGAATCCACAGGGAGCCTCATGGTTGGATTGCTTCACTGAGATCTCCTATGACCAAGTCAAGGAAAGGAGAAACAGAGGAGGGTATATTGTGCAGAAGATTGTAATGGGAAGTCAAGTATTGCAGAAGAAAAGAACCAAATTGTGCAATTTCCATGGACTCAACATTCCAAAGTCACATGTTGACATCGGCGGCTATCGATATCAAATAAGTAAACAAACACAAACCTTGTTTGCAATTTTATTACCTGTGGTAACAGGGCCCCCACCACAGATACTGTAGCAAGGGTCACCGGCAGTAGTGGGTTCTAAATCCTGTTGCTACCGGTTTGCTTGTGCATGCACACAATGCTTCTGTGCATGCGCAGAAGCATCCCGGGCGGGTGGGCGAAGCCTCCCGCCACCGCTGCTACCGGTTCGCTGAACCAGGCCGAACCGGGAGCAACCCACTGCTGGTCACCAGTGATCGTCCTAAAGTCAACTCTACTTTGCTCCAACTATTAATGTTCTCTTCCCAAGCACGTCAAGTCAAAGATCAAGGTTTGCCCAAGATATTTTGCTATAGATTAAGTGCTGACAAAGTAGCGGTAGGGGAACTGGACAAGGCATCTCCTCCATACTATGAGTTTACCTCTGTAATCTCTGTTTTCTTCTCGGTTATGGTAACAAGCAAGAACCAAAGAGCTAACAATTCTGTATGTACGTAGTATAGGACCCAATATGCATTTTTTAAAAAATAAAAACAAGTGTACTGTATGCACATGGTGCTTAATCTGAGAGCCTTCAAGATCTGCATATGATAATCCAGTCCTTGTGGCATCATTGAACACATTTTATCTCTCCATCCATCACCAAGTTCACAGCATATAATTAGCTATATTTACTTGCCCCATGAGATTGAAAATCTGAAGATTTCCCCCCATTGTTACAAGCAAACTGTATTAGTGACTAATTAAGGAAATGACTCTTTGTTGCCATTCGGTCACACCTCCAATGTGCTGCTTTAAGTGGGTGGCTCACTCTGACTTCTGTTAGGGCTGGTTCTGAACCCCCTGTTCAGTTTATTAAAATCGGTCAGTGTAACTTTAGTTTTATGATGTCATAGACCTAAAAAAAAAGCCGTCTGCATGTTATTTTTGAATTTTGTTAAATTAATTTTTAAGTATTTTCATAAATCATTATGAAGTATGGAAATGATAAACAAGCTGCCAGATATGTTTTAACCTTAGTTCTTGTGATCCAAATCTATATCTATAGGAAGCTCAGGGACTTACTTTCTTCTTGTTTTAATTTACCATCATCAGTCAGTGAATTTTTTTTATTTTGTTGTAACATTCTATACATATACACTGTACTTCCTATTTGATTTAAAAGCTTTTTATATGAATTTGTGGTATAACATTTCTAAAACTTTTGTCTTCCCTCTCCTTAACTACAGTACTATATTTTAGTTGACACTATTAATGGGGAATTGTATCCCCTCTTTTCTTTGCATTGGGATGCCTTGGTCCGAAGGTGGTGGCCTATGGGAATTATTGTATGGATTCTAAAATGAGAACTAGGCAAGAGATTGAAACTCTGCTGACCCCACCCCCTGTCCACCAATAGATTGAGAGGTATAGGACTGAAGAAGAAGCAGGTAACCGGGAAATCCTCCAGATGTTCAACTTTTAGTAAAGCTTCCACAGGTTTTTCTTATTAGGGCTAATGGTGTTAATATAAAAAAGATTTAGAGCAGGGGTGTCAAACTCAAGACCCGCAGGCCGGATCCGGCCAGCAGGGTATTTAGATCTGGCCTGTGGGGCTGCCCTGGGAAGGACTGGCCCATAGTGCAGAGGTGGGTTCTGGCTTACCTCACTGCCGGTTTGCTTCCTGATGCGCCCCCCGTGCGCCCTGTGTGCGCGCACATGCACAGTGCTAAAAACCCATGTGCACAGAAGCAAAAAACAAGATGGTGGCACCCATGGCGCCGCTGAGAGAGCCGGTTCGGGGGCGTGGCAGGCCTGGGTCGCTGCCGGTTCGGCGAGCAGGGGAAAATTCCCGCTACCAGTTCTATAGAACCGTTCCGAACCGGCAGGAACCTCCTTTGCCATGGTGCCTCTGCCAGTGAAAATGGAGCTCAGGATTCAGCTGCGACGGCCTCCTGTAACCCTCTGCCAGCGAAAATGGAGCTGAAAATGGCCGTGCACGGATTTCCTGACGTCCGTTTTCACCGACAGACCACTCAGGCCACCACAGGCACCCCCGACATGAGTGACCACACCTACCCTGGCCACGGCCATCCCAGCCCCCCGAGGTCAAACACAACCCTGATGCGGCCCTCAATGAAATCGAGTTTGACACCCTTGATTTAGAGGATCCCAACTTGTGTAATGTTGATCCACTGTATCTGATCTGTTCTGTTCGCTGTGATGACGTTGATGGTAGTAGGGATAAGGGTATCTACATCTAGTTTTGTATTTGTATTTGTATTTGTTTATTTGTCAAGCATATATGATTATAAGCAAAGTATAAACAGTAAAACATGATTGAATATACATGTAATAGTACAAGCATGAATAAGAATAAAAGAGGTATGAATATATGGGTACATTAGGACAGGAACGGTAGGCACGATTGTGCACTTATGCACGCCCCTTACCGACCTCTTAGGAATAGGGTGAGGTCGATGGTAGATAATCTAAGGTTAAAGTTTTTGGGGTTTGGGGAAGAAACTACTGAGTCAGGTAAAGTGTTCCAGGCATTAACCACTCTGTTGTTGAAGTCGAATTTTTTGCAATCAAGTTTGGAGCGGTTTACATTAAGTTTGTATCTATTGTAAGCTCTTGTATTATTGCAGTTGAAGCTGAAGTAGTCGTTAACAGGTAGGACATTGTGGCAGATAATTTTGTGAGCTACACTTAGGTCAGATCGAAGGCTGCGTAGTTCTAAATTTTCAAGTCCCAAAATTTCAAGTCTGGTTTCGTAAGGTATTCTGTTGTGAATATAAGTTACCCTTAAATCAGTCATAAAAATAAGATTCTTTGCAGACCTCTTCCCACCCAGCAAGCAGAGAACAGCCATGAGGGATTGCTAATTTGGAAGGTATGGGAGAAAAAGTGAGCGAAGTCCTATTGCTCACGTCCTAAAAACATGCAAAGCCATTGCTGGGAAAGAACATTTTTGGACTGCCAAAAAGGAACATGAGCCAAACTGCAGGATGAAACACCCAAAACTATGAGTTGATAATTACTTGGCGATTGAGTTGGCTATACATTTATTTGCATTGTTATGTTAACGGCCATCAGGCAAGGAAAGATTGGATTTTAAATGAAATGGAAAGGAAAGTCCCTCGATGTTTGCAACTTGGTAATATTAAACACTCTCACAATTCCCATTTGTTCAGATTCAAATGGTTGGTCTAAACAAAATCAGGAGGAATCTGGTAACGTTCTGATATTTTATGAAAAGGCATGAGCTGTAGCAAACTTTATCAGTGATGTGTCTGATTTTTACCACTATAGATTAAGATGGTTGCTACCTTGTTAGAATAGAATAGAATAGAATAGAATAGAATAGAATAGAATAGAATAGAATAGAATAGAATAGAATAGAATAACATTTGGAAGGGACCTTGGAGGTCTTCTAGTCCAACCTTGTGTTTCCTTAATATGGGTCTGGATAATATATGACCCATGTGAGCTGGATAAACCTTGCCTGCCTGGGTAAGTTGCTAAGACTGTTGTTGTCCAAGGAGCGATGTGTGGAGTATTTCGGCATTTTCCCCAACTCTTCTGTCCTCAGTCTAAGAGGATTAAAAAAAACCCTTAAAGAAAAAGAGATGGATAGGGGGCTACAAATGCCCCACCTGTTTGTTATACGTTTTGTTTTGTCTTTTTTTGTGTGTTCAATAAAAAAGAAAAAAAGGGAAAAAAGGGAAAAAAAACATTCAGGGAAATTTCCATAGTTTTGAATAAATCTTTGCACTTCCCTTAGTTACAAGGTTATTTTAGAGTGTGTGAACGTCCTGCCTTCCACCGAACAACAATCACTCCAACAGTGTATAACCTGTCTGGCCTCCTCTCAACCCCAAGGGAAAACATCAGGAAACAGAGCGATGACGAGATCTATAGGGGGGGGGGGGAGAAACCTCAACAAAAGAGCTCCATGCAACGATACAACAAGCTGAAACAAATCACCCAAAAGAAATTCTGAACTAATTTTAAAACTCCCTGAGAATGAGGTTGAGAATTAGAAAGCTAGTTTTTCCCCTCTCCTGCAGGATCTCCATCTCTTCTGTAGGTTAGACTGGGAAGTACATGAGGTATTCTGAAAGAAGCTGAGGGCAAACTACTGGGGTGTTTACCCCCAAAAGGACATGGATGTCTCCCCGATGTCATCAAGATTCAACATTAAGACATTACGTTGATGCCAGGATTAGGTAAATGCGATCATTGACCAAAAAGGACCCTTGCATTTTGAAGAGCCATCTGCATTTCACAATTTCCATGTATGATCCATATGGGATGAATACATAATTTCAATTGAACCAATATTGATTGCTTTAGGGCAGGGGTGTCAAACTCAAGGCCTGGGGGCCAGATCCGACCTATGGGGTGCATAGATCCGGCCCATGGGGCCACCCTGGAAATAGTGAAGGACAGGTCTGCGGGGGCTCTGCCTGTGAAAACGGAGCTCGCAAGGGCCGTGCATGGCCCCCCCTAGCTCCGTTTTCACTGGCAGAGGGTTGCAGGAGGCTGTCACACCCAAAAACGGAGCTCGGGAGCCTGTTTTCACTGGTAGAATGCTCGGCCCACCACATGTCCCCCCCTGACACAAGTGATGTCATGCTGGCCACGCCCACCCTGGCCACGCCCCCTGACCCCCCCGAGGTCAAACACAACCCTGATGTGAGCCTGAATGAAATCGAGTTTGACACCCCTGTTTTAGGGAATTTGGGGCACAGGGAAGGTTATAATTGGGAGCTTTGTAGTTGGAAAACAGAACAGGGGTGGTGAGAATTTGATCATTTTTTAAAATTATGAATGGAGCAGAAGGCAACAGTTTTTTCTTCCATGGCTCTTGGATGTTTCAGAGTTTCTCTTCTCTCTAGTTTGGGGAGCAATTGCTGCCAAGCATTTTTGAGTCTCTTCTGCTGGAATTTTTTTTTTAAAACAAATGATGACTGCCAATAAATTGACATTATATCTGATAAAACAAACAGAATAGCTAAGGCTATTCTCAGCATTCTTCCCTACTCCTTCCCAACTTTATTTAGTAATTTTTAAAGGCATAGAAGTAGGGTCAGTGGGAGAAAAAACTGGCAACCAGATTAATACATAGCCCTACAGTGCTAACAAGGAAAGATATGCATGAAATGTATATTTTAGATGTATTTTGGCTCCAGTCCTATGCATGTGTATCTGAAAACTCAATTGCATATATTTCCAAGAAAATACATGAATGCTTGTGTTATTAATTGCTTTCTTCTTGTTTTGTGCATCTTTGCTCTAGGCTCCAGCCTGTTAGCTGGGAAAGACCACACACAAGTCAATGCCGACTCTTGGCTACTAAGTGGACACATAATCCATGCAGTTTTCTTGGCAACAAAATGAGAATAGTGCGTCATAACCTTCTCCCAAGACGTTTTTTCACAACTACCAACACAAACCTAAAACTTGGATTCCTTGATATCCTCTCAGCTCCGCTTGGCTTTAAAAAACAGACAGTCTTTAAAGCATGGTTTTATACAATTAACTAGAAGTAAGGCCAATTTAGGGGAGTCGGTGGCTTAGTGGCTAAGATGCTGAACTTGTCGATCAGAAGGTCGGCAGTTCAGTGGTTCGAATCCCTAGCGCCGCGTAACGGGGTGAGCTCCCGTTACTTGTCCCAGCTTCTGCCAACCTAGCAGTTCGAAAGCATGTAAGAAATGCAAGTAGAAAAATAGGGATCACTTTGGTGGGAAGGTAACAGCGCTCCGTGCGCCTTCGGTGTTTAGTCATGCCGGCCACATGACCATGGTGACGTCTTCAGACAGCATTGGCTCTTCGGCTTTGAAACGGAGATGAACACCGCCCCTAGAACCAGAAATGACTAGCACGCATGTGCAGGGGAACCTTTACCTTTTATCTTAAAATCAATTTAAGACAGGGATACTCACTTCTGTGAATGAGTATTAGAATATATTATGAAATCGTCCTGTTATATGCACATTTTCCTGTAAGTTTCACTATTTTAATGGGCTTTTATTAATAGGTAACTGTGAATATAGACTGTTTTATTTTCATTTGTATGGTACATTAGAACAAATGGAATTATTAAAAATAAGAGAAAAGAAAAGTGTCTCAGGCTACAATCCTCCTGAGAAGAAACCCATTCCTGAGCAATGTCATGATGAACATTGGGTGGAGCAGGCATCTTTTCAGATGTTAACCTGGATCAGAGTGGCCAGATAATGTTGATTTTGAGGGTGGTCATGTTTAATTTTCAAGGGGTTGTGAAATGGACAGGCTGACCAATATGTTATTGCATACCTCAATCTGTTGGGGAAGTTTCAAAGATATTGTCCTGGAAGATTTACATTGCTTGCGTTAACAACTTCCTGTCCTACTTCAAGTGTTAATTAGTTGAGCAAATCAAGGATGATTATCTTATCTCACCAATTACTGCTGTTTTAAGTGAATGGTCACAGTGTTGTTTTAAAAGCTTCAATTGGATTCACAGGCTGGGCGTACTTTATTTCAAATTCTTTTATGGCTACTGAGCCTCATCTCTCCATATTTGCGAATAAACTCATCCTGTAGTCCAAAACAACATTGGGCCAACAATCTCAGCCTCACCAATGAAATTATTAAATGTCAACACTTACTTCCTAAAGACCCTGGTTACCAGAAATGAAACATACATATATAATGGTTGTAGTTGTTATTATTTTTAATTTGTATCTAAAATATTTGAAAAGAGATTTATTCTACTCAAGGGGACTTTTCAGAGCTTCCCCATCTCTTCTGAAAGCATTTATGGTTTCTTCCTAGCCTTCTCTGAAGCTAGATATTATTCTATGAGCCTTAGATTCTGATCTACTTATAAGATTGCCTGCATACCATCTGTACATTGTGTGACATAATTGGACTTCTGTTGAACTGTTTTGCAGCGATTAAAAATGGAGATGGGAACTGCTTGTGAGGAGCACACGCTCAGAATAAATTAATATTCCAACTTTTGAGCATGTGCTTTGTTGTGTGTGATTGTATTCAGAAATGCTGAGTGTCCACAACTTCAGAATAATGATTTAAATTCCAAGGAAAGTGTTTTAGATCCATGCTGCTTCAAGTGTTTCACTAACTCAAATGGATGGTGTGGTCTCCAAAAAGAGTCACAATATTGGCAGGCAGTTCTAATAATAACTACTTTCAAGAATAAAGAAACTCTATGCCAATTTAAGTCAAACATTATTGCTAATGTGTATCATTTTCTTGCCCACATGTACAATTCTTTTGTCATTCTGGCAAATCTAATGGCCTCATGTATCGGGATCATTTCTTCCTTACCTAGTGTCAGGCTTCATATCTGGGCTTAACAGTAAATCACAGATTTACAGACACTTAAATCAAGTCCTGGATACATACAGCAGCAGATTTCCAGACATGATGTGGTAAGATTAGAAACTTTACCGGAGACAAGAATGTAGCCTTGAATAAACTGTAGATTGCTAGCTGCAGTTATTTTTATGTATCTGTGTTATCTTGTTAACTTGAGGTAAGGTTTGGTCCGTCCGATTTGCTACCATGCTAAGGGAAGAATCCCCGTAGAGGCGATATTTGGATCTTTTACTTGGAATTCAAATACTTAGAAATAAAACCGAAATTAAATGTCTAATAGAATATATTTATTTGAGTACAAAACAATATAAAAACAATAAATCCTGAATAATCTACATCTTTGCTAAGTAACACAACCTTCCAGTTTGGAAGGCACATCAGAAGTGATTAATGGTGGATTAGGAATGTAGACATGCGCAGAATATCATATCACGTGTTCTGCTTGTATTGGGAAGTACCATAATATTAGAATAGGGATGCATCACCCTGCATAGACTCACAACTGACAATATTCACATCGTGACATATCTGAAGCCCGAAATGTTAGGCTTCTTCCTCCTGTCCTTCTGAATTAATGCATATTTGGCAAGTCACTTGAGATAGTTCTGGGCTTTCAACTGTGAGTAACCAACCAACCAACCAAAAACCAACCGACCAAGGGTTTGTGAGCAAATTTAAGAAGGTGTTGCAATTGGTTTGGGGGAGGGATTTCAGCAGGCAAAGCTGGAGCCCTGTCTGATCACATCCCTGCTCTAATTGGATAAGTGTGCCATCTGGGGAAATCACATTGATGATTACAGTATCCACCTCTGTCCAGATAGTGCCGTAACATTTCTGTGGTAGCTTAAGTCTACCACTGCCCTTTCTGTTTGCTCATTCACCAGTGACATTATATTTTCTGCCTCATGAATTTTCTTTTCTTCCTTACCAATAAAGGGTGTAGAGCTTAGGCATCCAATCAAGGCAGCCAAAATGGAAAGTAGCTGAGTAAGAATGTGAGTTTTTCAGATTTTAGTCGATATCTGTGTCCATAAGGCCGGAGGTAGCCTAGATATTCTGCAGTTCCATTGGTGGGGTCAAGAAAGAGAACGTATGGGCGCAAAGAAAAAAAAGGTGGAGATTGACAGGATGGATGGTTACTATTAGAACTTGTATCTTTTAATTGTTTTTTGCCATGGAGGCCTGAAGAGAAAGCAGGAGGAGAAGAAAGGAGATGGTGGTGAACGGGATGGGATGTATTAATAGAATAGATAACCAGTCTGCTCAAAGATAGCCAGCAGGAAATTTATGGATTGCAACAAAACTGCTCAATGTAAAAATCTTCACATAATTAGAGAATGATTAATCTTTCCAAAGTTACTGAAGATGGTGTTGTTGATGATGTTTCATAGGAGCCACACAAATTCATTTATTATTTTTGGTGTCAAGGCACCCTCAATCTGAGAACCCCCCAGGTTCTCTACCCTGGAAACCGCTGGTTCTTGCCCTACATCCGGGCCAAATGTCATCTGAAATCTCCTTGCCACACTTCCAGAAGATCTCTGAAAATTCAGAACCCACCTTTCCAGAAGATCTCTGAAGGTTGGTTACAGCAAGTGTGATGGTCATGTTCTGAAACGAAGAAAAAGTTCTTTATTTAATTGAGCTCAGAATCCACAAGACACAATGTTCATAACTCATTGTTTGATTCAAACTTGGAGACGGCCTAAGAAGCCAAGACTACTGCTTTATATATCTACTTGGATTGTTATTTCATTAATGTTTAAAATGTTTTGGCAGCAACTTCCCTAACAGATCTGGCAGACTGGAATAACTTGTATTTTGCGGCAACCAAGATTTTTTTTTTTAAATACAGCTCATGTTTCTGAGCTTGCTTCATCAGAGCTTTTTAAAGCTACAATTCATTCCTGCAGCATTTTTATCCAGATTTTCAGATTCTTATATGGCTTTATTTGTTAGTGTTACGCTGGTTTGCTTGAGGCAATTTAGAAACCATAAATCACCGTGTAGCCTAAAAATAATTAAAAGACACAAAAAGAAATTACTAGGAACTTTTCTTGAATAGCAATAAAACTGTGGATGGAGATAAAAATAGCAGCACCTGATGCCCCCAAACATATTTTTAAAGCAATGTGCTACGCATATTTCTCCTGAACATTAATAATGAAGGGTGCTGACATAATATATATTCATGTAGCTGCTCCCTTGGAGATTGCTTTCAGTCTGTTTGACTTAATATGTACACATTAATTACATGCTAATTCCACTGTTTTTAATTGGCGTTGGTAGGAAAGAGCCTTCCAGCCATAGATCTAACCTGACAGGTGTGGGAAATAAACGCCAAAGGCCACCATCCAGAAAGAAAGAGGAGCAAGTTAAATCCTATTAAAAACTAGTGCAATTTTAGTATCTGGATAATAGCTTCTCAAGACTTTGTCTTTAACAAAGTGCTCAGTCTGGCTCCAAATTTTATGACATAACAATTAGCAGCAAATAGGGATGGAAGAGCAGCTTTTTCCGTTTAATGATCATTTCATTAAATCCTTCATTTAATCGCAGGCGAATTAACAAAATTATCGCATATTAGTTACTGTATATAATATCAGAAGAATAGATTAACTGTAACATGGGCACAGGGATGGTAAGTTACTCCACAATAACACTTAGCCTGCTCGCTTCCTGTTCATGAACATAGATCCTCCTCCTGCTACTCCTGGATGGGTGTCACTTGTTTTGATGGGGGAGAAACCATTGATCAGTGATGTAGAATTGAAGAGTTGGAAGGTACCATTTATCTATTCAACCTATTTTCTGTTCAGCTTCTATTTTTAACCATAACCAGCAAATGGGAACTCTTCACCAACTTCAGTAATCACTTTAATATTAACTTCTTTTTACCATTAGGAAACTTTTATTACTTTGTGATAACCTCCGGAAGTCCCAGCCTCTATCCCTGCCCCTTTCAGTTACAAAGCTTCTTAGACATTAAAATTGGAGGTGATCCGGAACAGTGGTTCCCAACCTTTTGGGCACCAGGAACCAGTTTTCTGGAGAAAGGTTTTTCTGTGGAGCGGGAGGGGGAGTGTGGTTTTGCATGCTGCCTGCATCCTGTGGATGAAGCTTTGCTTGTTTGCGTGGCCCAGTTTCTGGCATGCTGTGGCCCGGTGTCGGTCCACGCACTAGGGGTTGGGAACCCCTGATCTGGAAGAGCTGCTTCCACCCAGAAGAGGGCTTGATTATAAATTAACTTTGCTCAGTGTTATGTATTAAGAGTCACACTGAGTTAAGATGTTTCCACCAAGGTCCACTTTGCAGAGCGGGAAAATGAGAGCCGCTGATTGGTTCAGCCAGCTGGCAACTCTCTATTTAAAGAGAGCCTTGCCGGGCTGGTTCTTTGCTGGTCACTAGTTCATTGAATAAAGAGCTGTTAGTCACAATTCTGTCTCCAGCCTCTTCAGTACCAGGACTCAACACTCAGGAAAAATTTCTAATTTTCTAATTTCTAATTTCTAATTCAGACAGAGGCCAATCAGTAGAAGTGACCCATCTCTGTCTTCTTGAATCTGATGTTCTCCCTAAGAGTGAAGACAGTTGCAAAATATTAGGAGAAGCTAATCTAGGTCTGCAATCACATCTGGTGGTAGTGGTGGTTTAAACTATAAGAGTAATACTTTTGTTCTGACAGCATTACCCTCACGTATACTCATATTTTTCCTTATTATTTGTAATATTCTCTAGAGGGGATCACAGAAGGATCATTTTTGGAATAGTCTGTTAGGATTGGCATGGAATTGCAGCTATTCTGTTCGACCATCTTTGTTATAAATAATTAGTTGCAATGTAACTCTTCCCTCCCTGCCCTCATAACCCAAAAATAAAATTTCCCAATCAGCACACATTCTGTAACTTTTCATATTTTAATCTCTCTGACTTTTTAACTTGGTTTTATGGCTTCTCTGCATTGATAAGAGGCAGAAGTCAAAACCATCTCTATGGTGTTAGTTATTTTGTTTAACCCAATTTTTTTAAGACTGGGATGACGTTAATCTGGGGATAAAATAACAGGTATCCCTCCTGAATCTCTTTTAGGCTGCATATTTGGATTTCCCTTTTCCTTCCTAAGATACCAGATTTTTATTTTTATTTTTGCATCTCTTAAAGAAGAAAAGATCAAGGTAATTAAGCTAAAATAGGATTGCTGTCTTTCTCAACCTTTGCAACTATAATGCCTAATAAATGTGGATGAACTGAAATCTGAAATCAACTGTTATTGTGATTCTTAATACAGTTTGTCCATAATATAGGATGAGTTGCTCACATGATGAAATAGTACATTTATATCACATTTGGGAAAGAAAATTGTAATTCCACTCACAGGGAGTTTTTGAGGTCAGGTTTCTTTTGGTTCTGATATTTAATTACTGATTTGATAACACAGTATCTGTTTTCCACAGCACTTTCACTTTCCTTTTTTATATGTACTGTTAATAGAAATTTCACTTAGACTTATATACCGCTTCACAGTGCTTTATAGCCCTAAGTGGGTTACAGAGTAGCCAGCATATTGCCCCCAACAATTTGGGCCCTCATTTTACCAAATTTTGGAAGGATTGAAGGCTGAGTCTACCTTGAGTTGGTCAGGATCGAACTTCTGGTTATGGGCAGAGAATCTGCCTACAATACTGCATTCTAACCACTGCATCACCATGGCCCCTTTTTAAGCATGCTCTGGCCTTTTCCACTGATGCTTCATGCTTCAGCTCTGTCTCACAGTTGCATGCAAATCCCAATCTGTAGACCCAGAGCCATATACAACCCCACCTGGACCTCCACCAACAATTATTTGCTAAGTTGTCATTTTTAATACGATAGAACATCTCCCCCACCCCACGTATGGAGTGACTTCCCCAATTGTACAAACTGTATTTATTAATTGCCTTTCGCCCTGGCCCTAATTTATTCCCTTGTCTGGATTTTGCTCACTTTTTGAGAGCAGCCCTCTGCATCCCACTGAATGATCAAGGGCCGCCCTTGGCTTGAGAAGGGGATCTGTCTAATCAGAAACTTTGTTGGTGGATAGTCAGAAAAAAGGTTGATTCAGTCCACGTGAGTCTAACCATCCCTTTTGGTCATGTATTACAGATGTTTTCCATTCCTGAGCAGGGAGGACAACGCCCTTTCTCTTTGTGCAATAGACATAATTGAAATAATCAGCTACGCCTATCTTCCTCCATCCATCTCCACAATGCGTAATGAGCAATGGGTGCAGGCTTTCATGCTGTAGACTAATATGGCACCATGTAAAACAGGGAGGAAAAGACAGACAGAGCCTCTGGTTGCACACGCTTGACAGACCCAAGGCATGCGATGATTATAACCAGCCTGACTCGGTTTCTTCTCTGTAATTGAACATCCAGATTTCCATAAAATCATTGGCCAGTCCACATGGCAATATGCTTGATGGCACAGGTTGGTGTATATATATATATAATGAAATAGATATTAGTTTTGGGCAGTTAAATTGGTTAACTCCACCGGCAGTTCTTATCCTTCTTGATACCAAGAGACATGGAGAAAGTGTGCCTTTGGTATGGTATATATTTCAGGTAAAGTGTTACACCTGAATTTCTTAGATAGGAAAAACTAGAAGTGCCTAGACCCCCATTGGATGGTGAAACGTAGAAAGGTATTTGAGTTTTACTACACAACCCAGGTTTTTCCTTCTTTTGTGAAGAAGTTATGTCCAAAAATTGTAAAACAGAGTGACCAAATACAAAGGCTCCTCTTTATACATGTTTCTTTCCTGAAGGTTAATGCTATGCAAGATGCATGCATTATATCAATAACATTATATGTCACCCAGAGTCACATTCATGAAATAAATGGCTATATACATTTGATAAACAAACAATAAAAACCTTGCATTTTCCAATTCTAGTACTGAGAAATGAATGTGGGAGGATGCTGGCAAACAAATATCTTTTATGGCAAGTGGGTTGGAAATGGATGTCAGGTTAGAGCAGTGCTTCTCAATTATTTTCTGTTACGCCCCTCCCCCCAGGAAGAAGTAAACATTTCGCGAGCGCGCCCCAACTCTCCGATCTGGGCCCCAATGGAATTTTAGTGTTAATATTTATTATTTTACTTATTATAAGCTGCAAGCAAACTATTGGCTGGGGAAGGCTGCTCTACCCACTTACCTGGGAGTAAGTCACACTGAACTCAGTGGAGCCTGTTTTCGGTTAGGCAGGCATAGGCTACCGTGGTTAGGGCCCTCTTTTGACACGGGGACAGGCCAGCTTAATCAACCCGATGTTTTGGGGTCGCCGGCTTGGCCCATAAGCGCCGCCTCTGCCGGGCACTCACAGCGAATGGTGTGGAAGGAGGCTTTAGGGTGCCGTTTGAAGCTTTTGCCCAATTGCAGAGGATGCTCCTCCTTGTCCAGCAGCAGGTTTGCCACGCCATTCATGGCTACCGCGGCGCCCGCTGAGAACAACAAGAACCCACGCAGCCACCCCGCCCGCCTGGCCGCCTTCTCTTCCGGGCTCGGAGCAGCGTGAAACTTGGAAAACACTCCCCGTCGGGGGGAATCGATCGAGAGGGACCACTCATGTTCCCTGGGGTCACACGCCCCCCCAGCACCACTCCACCCCCCGGGTGGGTGCCCCACTATTTGAGAAACACTGGGTTAGAGGGTTCAAGGACCCTGCTTAAGTGGCCACATTCTACAAATGGTGCCAATATAATTTAATCATCTCGCAGGGCCAAAGCAATTCCAGAAAGCCTTATGACCATATTTATTGATGGAGGGATAGTTCTGAAATTACTTATAGTTTTATGGAAATACTGCCAGATGAGAGCCACTGTGATGCTGTTTGATTTTGTTAAGAATTCTAGACAGGCAGATATGGGGAACCAATTTTCAATTTTCAGTTGTTCTCGTAATGTGTGTGTGTGTGTGTGTGTGTGTGTGTGTGAGAGAGAGAGAGAGAGAGAGAGAGAGAGAGAGAGAGAGAGAGAGAGAGAGAGAGAGGGAGGGAGGGAGGGAGGGAGGGAGAGGGAGAGGGAGAGGGAGAGGGAGAGGGAGAGAGATTTTGGTAAAGGTCTCCATTTCTGATAAGTAGGAAGGCTGAGTTATTTGACCCTGCACATAGAAAAGGTCCTAATTTTCCTGGAGATGCCTGTAAATAGTTGTATGTGCCTCTTTTAGCAGAATTTAACTTCTACCACAAATGTAAGTATATGTTTGTTTTTGTATCTATGCATCTGTATCTAGGTTCCAGATACCGCACTGACCTCACAGTTAGAAACTACATTCCAGCATTTATTTTATATTATTATAGTTGGATATCCAGATCTTTTTTCATGTGTGTATATAACTTGCAGCTTCTGCCAAATGACTGCTCATCACAAGGCTCCAAAACGGATTAAAATTTAATTTAGTTTAGCTAAAATTTCTCCTGAAGTTTAGAGTTCAGATTTGGAGCATTCTCATCAACCTGGCTAGGCCCTGTTTAACCTTCCTGGGGCATGTGATCTGCTCAAGCTGATGTCTGTGAGAGGTGATCTGTTCTCATGGATTCTCCAGATCATCTGTCACATGAACAGCAGATCTGGGATTTATTGCAAGAGTAATGCCAATACCCAGGAAGGTACGTATTTTGCTAGTAAACATACTCACTTCCTTTCAATAACCTTGGCATATTACCGTGCCATAATCTGTAAGATGATACAGGTATTACTTTTGTATTAGACCAAGTTACGCAAGTGCCTCAGACATGCTGGATTAGTGTAGATGAGCAACAAGGGGATCAGAGTTGTATAGGGTAAAATAGGAGAGAGATTTATTCAGTTCACATTTGACAGATGTAGAGCACAGGAGAAAAATCAAACCCGACAAAATGATAAAAATGAGAAATGTAGAAAACCCAGAATGGACATACTAGTTTATTACCAGCATGAGATCTCCAGCTTACTCTATTTATTTATTTGTTTGTTTATTTTGCTGCCTTCATTATTTTTATAAATAACTCAAGATTGCAAAAAACACACCAAATACTTCCTCCTCCTCCCATTTTCCCAACAACAACAACCCTGTGAGGTGAATTGGGCTGAGAGAGAGTAACTGGCCCAAAGTTACCTAGCTGGCTTTCATGTCTGAAGTCATATTAGAACTCACGTCTCTGGTTTCTAGCCTGATGCTTTAACTACTAGACCAAGGGTAGGCAAACTACAGCTCTTTGAGGACCTGTGGACTTCAACTCCCAGAATTCCTGAGCCAGCCATGCATGCATGGCTGGCTCAGGAATTCTGGGAATTGAAGTCCACAGGTCCTCAAAGAGCTGTAGTTTGCCCACCCCTGCGGGACTAGACCAAACTGGCTATTGCCCCTACTAAGGCATTGCTCAACACTACTGTGAAAATAATTTTAATCTACTTTTTCCATTATAAATTCTTCACATGTAGCAGGACTCTCACCTTTTCCTTTGCTCCATAGCAAACTGGTCATGGACCAAATCTAACCCTTTAATTGTATTTTCAATCAAACCAGTGGCTTGGCTCTCAAGAGGGATAATTCAGCTAACATGTACAAAATAGTGTCTTTTCAATAACCCTTTGTGGGAAAGTTCTAGCACAACATCAACTGGAGGATTTAATCTGTATAATGAAGGAGCGTGTTTTCAAGTTGGAGGATCAGGGAGAACTGGAATCCACCCTTTCCCCCCATTCAATTAAAAGAATTAAATCCTCCCTCCTGTTAAACACAACAAATTCACCTTTGGCTTTTGTTTATCTCTTCTTCCTTCTTTTCTGCCTCCAGGCTCTCGAAGAGTTGTTCTGCCAGACACAACAACCAACTTTCCTCAAAGAGTGTAGGTGTTCCCTTCAACTGAAGCCATTTCAGTTGAAGGACTGAAATTTAGAATCTGATTCTACTCCATTTCTGTTCCTTCAGCTTCCGGTATCCTAAACCTTGGTTTAATTCTCTTCTTTGTTAAAATTTCTGTAACTGCAGAGATTTGGGGGAATATTACTTTGTCACACCATCATGCCAAATTAAAAAACCTCAATCCACATATAAATTAAATAGAGATTAAAGCCAAATGTTGCAGCACTGGCCTAAGACTCATTTAATATCTAAGCCCTCTGAAATGGATTCTGGTTAAGTGTTTTCTCGGTATGATCAAACCACAAATAAATTGAGGACACTCATAGCATAATTGAATGCAGGTTTGCGCAAAAGAAAGTCCTAATTAAGGAGATCTAATTAAGCATGCCGTTTGTGGATTTGTAACCTAAATCTAATTTATTTCTGAGAGAAATTATTATACACACCAAACAAAAAAGCTGGAGCCAAACTTGGTAAGTTTATTGAATCATTTGAGCTTTTTTTCTGCTCAAAAATTGTCCTCCATCCTCCCCGGTTTCATAAACGCAAAAATTTCTAGCTTATATAGTATCATTTAAAAACACAAATACACATGCCCGCACATACTAGGCAAACTTGCTTCACTTCCTGCCATTTTCTCACTCCCTAAACCCACTGTGGTCCCGGTTCTTAGGCCAGTGTGGTTGGGCTTTTTTCATTTCAGTAGTTGTCTTCTGACACTGATTGTTGCCTTTTGCAGTTAAAATATTTTTTAATATCCTGTAATATAACCTTTTACACGTATCCTGAAAAATCTCTGTGTCAATAAGTGTGCTGTTCTTTGAAGCAAACTTTGTTATACTACTTGAGGTTATATAATCAAGTGTGAACTCAGAGGAATTTGTGGCAAAAGAAAGAAATGGGGATGATTCAAAGATGAAGATGCATTCCCAGTGCTGGAGTAGATAAGATTCCCTACCCCCATCCTCGAATAACCATAGAGTTGCATTTATGAGCTATTTTGACATTTTGACAAGTGGTAGTTTTATGAAGTGCCACTTCGAGGTCATAAAATAAGAAGGTTAGAAGGAACCTTGGAGATCTTCTAGTCCAGAGGTCTTCAAACTTAGCAACTTTAAGACTTGTGGACTTCAACTCCCAGAATTCTCCAGCCAGCTGGCTGGAGAATTCTGGGAGTTGAAGTCCACAAGTCTTAAAGTTGCCAAGTTTGAAGACCTCTGTAATCTACTCCAATCCCTGCATGAGCAGGAGAGCTGATATCATTCCGAACAAATGGTTGTCCAATCTCTTCTTGAAAATCTCCAGTGATGGAACACCCACAACTTCTGGAGGCAAGTTGTTCCACTAATTGTTCTCGCTGTCAGGAAATTTATCCCTAGTTCTAAATTGGATCTCTCTTTAATGAACTTCCACCTTTTCTTATCCTGCCCTCAGGTGCTTTGGAGACTAAGTCAACCCCTTCTTCTCTGTGACAGCCGCTCAAATATTGGAAGACTGGTAATGTCACCCCTTAGCAGGGGTGAAATTCAAAATTTTTCCCTACTGGTTCTGTGGGCGTGGCTTGGTGGGCAGGGCAGGGGAAGGATACTGCAAAATCTCCATTCCCACCCCACTCCAGGGGAAGGATACTGCAAAACAGGGGTGAAATCCTTCCGGTTCGCTCTTACCTGTTGGTCGCCGCAGAGCTGATGGAGCTGGTGGCGTTCGTGGTGCGGGGCTGCCCCCACCCGCTTTCCCCGCCCGCCTGGACGCCGCCATTTGAGTTCTTTTGCCCTCTGCGCATGCACAAAGCGTTCTGCATGCGCAGAGGGCAAAAGAACGCAAATGGCAGCAGCCCCGCGCCGCGAACGCCACCAGCTATAACGGCTCTGCGGCGACCGACAGATAAGAGTGAACCGGGAGGATTTCACCCCTGCAAAATCTCCATTCCCACCCCACTCCAGGGGAAAGATACTTCAAAATCTCCATTCCCCCCCCCCACTCCAGGGGAAGGATACTGCAAAATCCCCATTCCCACCCCACTCTGGAGCCAGCCGGTTCTCCAAACTACTCAAAATTTCCGCTACCGGTTCTCCGAACTACTCAAAATTTCCACTACCAGTTCTCCAGAACCTGTCAGAACCTGCTGGATTTCACCCCTGTAAAGGCCCTTAGTCCTTCTCTTTGCTAGACTAGACATACCTAAAAATGAAAAGACACTGCTCCTTTATTTGAAAAGTTGGCTGTATTCCCACTGGAGAAAATTCTCCCTTTGCCTCACTTCCCAGATTTTGAAATCTTGTCATTGTAATGCATTTTATTTATTTATTTAATTTGCCACCCATCTCAACCACAAGGTGACTCCTGTAATTTATTGCATGGTTGAAAAAAAGAAATTCAGAGGCAAAATTGCCAATCCTTCAACACCGGAATCTTAGGAAGAAATTTTAGCAATGCATCTCTCCCATTTTCATTGGGACGTATTGCAAAGAAAGGAGCAGAAAGACACATTTACAGAAAAATGAAGTGTAGACATAGAAAGATATTTTCCTCCCTGTTACATAAGAGGGCAGGAAGAGGCATTCATTTCATGTTTCATGTAATGTGATGGCAAGTGAACATTGACTGATTGTCTGAAAGTTCTGTGTGTTCATCTATTGATAGGAAAGGACAAGCATTAATTGATCACTTCTGCTGGGAACGTACAGTTGTCAATATGCAGGCTGGGGGAATTCTGGGAGTTGAAGTCCACACATCTTAAAGTTTCCATAGTTGAGAAACACTGCAATATAAGCTTGTATTACATAGATGTCCTCATAGATCATCAAATATTACCCGGCTCAGTCTTGGGTGCATTTTAAACTGGGTTTCAAAGGTTGAGAAATCGAAAGGCAATTTCTTTGCAAAAGTCTTGAGTAAACACCATTTCCCAAGGACTCTTGGAATTACTAGTCAGATAATACTAAACTGTTACATATATATTACCACTGTTGTATAGACACTTCAAGAAGTGCCACAAGGAGAGCAGTTTAACTTACTTCCCTCATCCACAAAAAATCTGTGCCTTTTGGAATTTCAGATGCTGTTCTAACTTTGATGGGGATTCTGAACATTGCAGTCTGAGACATTTAAAAGGCACCAAGCTGGAAAGATTGTTATAAACCAGCGTTTCTCAGTCTCGGCAAATTTAAGTTGTATGGACTTCAACTCCCAGAATTCCTCAGCCACCATAATAACTGGGGA
Organism: Diadophis punctatus similis; assembly: GCA_023053685.1. NCBI lineage: Eukaryota > Metazoa > Chordata > Lepidosauria > Squamata > Dipsadidae > Diadophis > Diadophis punctatus. Next base: position 131,202,432 of record JALIGW010000003.1, read on the forward strand.
ATTCTGGGAGTTGAAGTCCACATATCTTAAAGTTGCTGAGGTTAAGAAACACTGCTATAAACATTGCCTTGTTGGGCTGCCTGTTGCTTTAGACTGGATCCCCAAAAGCTACTGTGGAATATTCAAGGCAGTGAACATCACTGTTGTCAGTGAATCCTGTAAAGTAATCATGTATTTTCCTGGGAATCTAAGGGAATCTAAGGAAACAAAGGACAGCTGCCTAATTCTGAGAAAGGATCTGGATGCTTTAAATGTAAATTAAAAGTATGGGTAGTCCTTGACTTACAACAGTTCATTTAGTGACCATTCAACAGCACTGAAAAAAGTGACTTATGACCGTTTTTCACACTTACAACCATTGCAGCATCTCCATGGTCACATGATCGAAATTCAGATGCTTGGCAACTGGTTCATATTTATGATGGTTGCAGTGTCCTGGGGTCAAGTGATCTCCTTTTACAATCAGCAGCTAGAGTGCAGCAGTTAGAGTGCAGTACTGCAGGCCACTTTAGCTGACTGGGATCAGCAGTTCAGCAGTTCAAATCTCACCGGCTCAGGGTTGACTCAGCCTTCCATCCTTCCGAGGTAGGTAAAATGAGGACCCAGATTGTTGGGGGCAATGTAAATATACATTGCTTAATGCAGGGGCGGGTTCCTAACTTTTTTACTACCACTCTGTGGGCATGGCTTATTTTGTGGGTGTGGCTTGCCAGCCATGTGACTGGGTGGGCGTGGCTTGCCGGCCATGTGACTGGGTGGGCGTGGCTTGCCGGTCATATATTAGTAATTTCAGAGAGATGTTACTACTATTTTTGCTATTTTATACCTTACATGAAAAGCTTTGCATACAAAGTGCATGTTACACCATGGCAACACAGCAACCTTTATATGCAGAAAATGCTATAGTTAAAAGACAAGCAAGTCTCATACAGCATTTTTGGTTTCAGTTATGGATTTCTTAGACGAAAATATTGAGGACTGTTAAAAGAACAGTATCTTTTAACAGTCCTCAATGTTTTCATCTAAAGAATAACAGTATAAAACTGTATAAAATTAACAGTATAAAAGGTTAAGCTTTCGGAAAACACCCACTTTGGGAAGCTTTAGGCAAAAGCGAAGGAAAAGTGTCAAATGCGAGCTTCTTATTATTTTCAAGCGAAGGGATGGGGAAAGACTTAATTGTCAGGTTTCTGGGCATGCGCAGAATTTTTAAAAAAAAAATTAAATTTTTTTTTTAAAAAAAATGGCGGCACCCAGGCACAGGCAACCAACCGCACCAGTACTGTGATGTCACCAGCGGGCCGCTACCAGTGCTATAGAGTGGACCGCACCGGTAGGAACCCACCACTGGCTTAATGGTGTAAACCGCTTAGAGAGTGCTTGCACTGTGAGGCGGTATATAAGTCTCACTAATAAATAAATAAATAAATAAATCTTCTGACAAACAAATCAATGGGGAAGCCGGAGTCACTTAACAACCGTGTTACTAACTTGACAACTGCTTAACAACTGTGGCAAGAAAGGTCATAAGACGGGACAAAGCTCACTGAACTAATGTTTCACTTAGCAACATAAATGTTGGACTCCATTGTGGTCGTAACTCGAGGACTACCTGTAACTAAAACACCGGGTGCTTTTCCCAACTCTTGAGCATTTTGCTGAAAGCTGTTTACATTTTGCTGGCTGCTGACAGAAGAGGATTTGAAACTCTATGATTTATCACCCATGACTAAATAACTCTCAGGACAGGAATTGCATTCAACAGTAGTTAGTGAGTGTACATCTACAGACAAGACTGCAAGGAGCTCGTCGATTGAAAAGACTGTAAGACTTTAACAGTACAGGCCTTTTTTTCCTGATACAATCTGTGCTGTTAAATATGAACATCATGCCACATATTAAGGTTCTGCTGAATTGGAAAATCCCTTGCGATAGAGCAGTAGTTCCACCTGGTGGCCTCAAAAAACAAAGACGGTTCCTCTTTTCCATTGCTGGAGTTTGTTGATAAGGTAAGAAAGCACCTGTAGGAGCAAATCTGGCCCTGCCCTTAGACAGAGTGAATCAGTCACCTCAGGCAACAGATTTGGGATGTCATGATAGAAAGGGCAGCAAAGTGTTACTTATTTAATTTGTGGCAATTAGACTTTTACTGCAAGGAATGGAGTGCAGTTCTTAGGAATTGGCTGCCCAAACGATTTAGCTGATTTGAGGTAAAAGACATATGGACTTGAATAAAGGACGAATGCTGTTATCCTTCTCCCTTGGGTGGCAAAATATGTTAGGTCAACCTTATCTCAGTCTTTGGGAGAGAAGTATATTAAATAATAAGCTCTCTTCCCCCCGACACACACCAAAAAGCTTGCTGTGGAGTTGGAAACTTTGAGACAAATGGACGTCAGCTCCCAGAATTCTCCAACTAGATTGGGATTTCTGGGAGATTTATTTATTTATTTGTGAGATTTATATACCGCCTCATAGTGCAAGCACTCTCTAAGCGGTTTACACCAGTAAGCAATGTATATTTATATTGCCCCCAACAATCTGGGTCCTCATTTTATCTACCTCGGAAGGATGGAAGGCTGAGTCAACCTTGAGCCAGTGAGATTTGAACCGCTGACCTGAGGATCACAGTCAGCTAAAGTGGCCTGCAGTACTGCCTCTAACCACTGCGCCACCTCGGCTCTTAGATGAAGTCCACATGTCTTAAAGTTGCCAAGTTTTAGAAACACTGCAGTGCAGAGGGTGCTGGAGAGGACTGTGAACCTGGTGGTGCTGACATCATCTTAATTCATATGCCTTTCTGTTTACCCATTTACAGCTGTAAATCTTTTTTAAAATAAAAATGTGACTGGAATCTAAAAATCTATGTGGAAGTACATCTGTGGCCTAGAAGGTAAGCCGGGGTGGTATAGAGCGTGCCAAGGATCTAGAGGGGATGAGGGGAACCACACGAACAGTTTGCCTTTTGAAATACTGTACAGCAGGGGTCCCCAAACGTGGCAACTTTAAGACTTGTAGACTTCAAATCCCAGAATTCTCCAGCCAGATATGCTGGCTGGAGAAATCTGGGAGTTGAAGTCTACAAGTCTTAAAGTTGCCACGTTTGAAGACCTCTGTTGTACAGTATTATATTTATTGACACAGCACCCATGTTGCGACTAGATACCCATTCCACCAGCTCTCCTTTCCTTTGCAGCCATTTCTCAAAATTCTAGATGCACTCCTCAGACGAATGGGCTGTCTACCCCTTGTTGTGTTTCTCTGACAAAACACATTCTTGCACATGGTTAGTTTCAATAACTCCTTGTTTTCAAGCTAGGCTTCTTTCAAGGGAAGGGAGTAACACCTCTGTAAGATAATAGTAGAAAACCCTTCAGAGCTGATTCATACCTGGTTGGCTTTCCAGGATAACATTCTGAATTTGGGATGAGAACTGAGTCACTACAATGAATGGGCTTAGTGAGTTGACATTGCTAGGCTGGTATGACATGAGTTGTGTCTTAAGTTATTTTAAGATCCTCCAGCTCATCTGAAAGGATTATGGAGCTTTGACATAAAGTCCCTCGGCTTACCTTTCCTCAAGGTGAGATTAGCTGATGATAACCACACTCCCTGGAAGGATTGCCTGAATGCATTTATATAAAAAAGCCTTTATGAACAAGGGGAGAGTGCAAAAATGTCAGCGGGAGAACACAACGTTCATTGTTTTCTTCCTCTTGCCGTGTGACTCATTTACACTGAATGGGAACACGTAGAATCTCCGATATTGAACCAGCTTTGAATATGCTTAGGGATTTTAAGATGAGGATTCTAACAAATTAGTTATAATTACTTTACTATAAACTTTAAGTCAAACGTTTGAGACTGGAAGTGTGTAATTAAATTGTTGCAAAATAATGGGTCGCATGTATTAAATGGGGTAAGTGGAGACCTGCAACTAACAAGTGTGTTGTGGAGTGCTCACACTCAGCACATGACTTTCCATTTCGCCATCTTGATTTTTCACTCTATCTTTCCTCTCAAAGATATTTTGGGTTGTGTGGTGTCTGGGTGATATTTAAAACCTCTTTGCCTGGGGTTTGTTCACCCATCTATCACTTAGGTTTACTTTCTTAAAGTTTTTTTTTAATGTTGGTAAACTCTGAATATATTCTGTCCCTTGTAATACCACTTTCATATGTATTGTTTTAACTACATATTGACTGTTTTTATTAATTTGTTTATTTGCATTTGTACCCCACCTTTATTTGCAAATAACTCAAGGGGGTGAACATAGCCAACAAACCTTCCCCCTTCTATTTTCCCCACAACAACAACCTGTGAGGTGAGTTAGGCTGAGGAGAGTGGCTGGCCCAGGGTCACCTGGTTGGCTTTTATGGCTCAGGTAGAACTCATGGTCTCTCATTTTCTAGGCTGGAACCTTAACCATTACAGGTAGTCCTCAACTTACAACAGTTCATTTACTGACCATTCAAAGTTACAACGGCCCTGAAAAAAGTGACTTATGACCATTTTTCACACTTACGACCTTTGCAGCATTCCCACGGTCACATGATCAAAATTCAGACACGTGGCACCTGACTCATATTTAGGAAGGTCGCAGTGTCCCGGGGTCACGTGATCCCCATTTGCGACCTTCTGACAACCAAAATCAATGGGGAAGCCAGATTCACTTAACAACCCTGTTGCTAACTTAATAACTGCAGTGATTCATTTAACAACTGCAGTAAAAGGGTAAAACAAGTGTCTCACTTAGCAACAGAATTGTTGGGCTCAGTTGTGGTCATAGGTCGAGGACTACCTGTATGTGTGTGATTGGGAAATAATTTTTTTAATGTTCAGATGGGAAGTAGCCTCTTTTTTCTATGATTGTTTAGCTGCTACTCTATTCTGTTCCAAGGTATTCCGTTTTATTTTCCTTCAAATAACCAGCCATCCTACTTGCTTTGGAGCGTGCCTGTTCTTGATTGGGATTTGAGGGGAGAATGGACTTCCCTTATTCTTCACCCCCTCATCATTATTTCTTTAAAATATTGCTGAAGTGTCTTTCTTGGTTATTGTTCTGCCCCAGCTACGGCCCACAAAGAATGCAGCACACACAAATTCTGTCCAAATCTTCGTTTACTAAATTAAAGACTACTAATGAGCTTTCTTAGTAGTTGTCAAACACAAATACAGTTTAAAGCAGTGTTTTCTGAACACCGGCTGTTAATTCAACTTCATTAACAGCCAGCATGAGTCCACGAAATAATAAAGTATATAATAAACTCTGAGCAAACAGTCTTGGAGATATCAGGAAGCTTACAATGGTTGGCAAAATGCCCGGAAGCAATTTGCAGGAAGAATGCCAAGAGAGAGAACAAGAGCCGAGCAGACGTTTCTGAATTCAAGGCACAAAGGCATATGAACGAACGTTGTTTCCTGCAAATTGCTGCCGTCGTCGTCATCCCTTAAATAGGCTAGGTCTAGGAGAGTGGCCAATTAAACCCAAGTCTACTCCCAAGGAGACCTCCTTCTGAGTAGCCATTTCTACCTTTTGGCAGCTCTGCGTGCCTGTGCATTGAGAATAGGTTCCTCCTCTTCTTCCTCATCACTGATGGGAGCTTCTGGAGGTTCTGAAGGCCCTGGCTGAATCTCTGCCTGTGGCACCGAGTCCTCTCCAGCCTCCTCACTGTCCGACTCGGGTGCCAGCTGCACAGGCCGCTGGCGCATCACCACACCAGCCTCTTCTCTGGTGGGATCCGCTACCAGCTGCACAGGTTGCTGCTGGGCCACAACAGTTATGGATAGAGCTATTTTATCAAGAGGGAACTATAAAAGATATGTTGTGCATTTATCTAGGGACTCACACTTTCAAAGAGCGCTCAACATCTCTGCGAGACAGAAAAAAGTATGTACAAAGGTTCAGTCCATTATACATAGCTAATTTTATGTGGTGATGTAATACAAGTGGAATGGTTACTGATAGATCTTGATTTCACCATTTTCTGAAAATTTAGATTGTGCAATGATTGTCACCAACCGGAGACAATGATACTGAGTCAAATTTGAACCCTCTTGATTAAGTTAACACATTCCAAAGCCAAGTATGTAAAAGGAAAAAAAAAAGCTTTAGGCTACAATCCTACATAATTCATTTTCCCAGAAGTATGTTTCTGAAATATTAACACTGTATTTAACATACTGCATAGCTGTATTATTAATACACATGGGCAAAGTTTAATACATTTTACTTAACTGCAAACAGCTATATTAATGGAGTAAACCTTGCAGCTGAAATATAAATTCTATACTTCTGGGAATAAAATTCCACTGAATTATGGAGTTGATTTTTATCAATTGACCTTGTCAGCAGGAAAGCTGAAAGCCCGGGTTCGAGACCTGAGCTCTGCTCAAAAGGGTGAGCTCCCATTACTTGCCCCAGCTTAGGACATTAGGAATAGAATACCACATTTTTCGGAGTATAAGACGCACCGGAGTATAAGACGCACCTAGATTTTAGAGGAGGAAAACAAGGAAAAAAGTATTCTGAACCAAATGGTGTAGTAATATATTATTTAATAAAATACCAGTATAGCAGAATACTTTTTACAACCATGTATACTTTTTACAACCATGTACAGTTTTTACAACCATGTACACTTTTTACAAACTTCAAACTTGACAGCTTTAAGACTTGTGGACTTCAACTCCCAGAATTCCTCCGCCAGTCATGCTAGCTCAGAAATGGGAGTTGAAGTCCACAAGTCTTTAACTTGCCAAGTTTAAAGACCCTTGCACCCCTAACCCCTAACCCAGGGGTCTTCACACTTGACAGCTTTAAGACTAGTGGACTTCAACTCCCAGAATTCCTCCTCCAGTCATGCTAGATGGGGTAATTAGAAGGCAAAAACACCCCCATTTTTGCAAAAATGGCCCATTTTTCGGCCATTTTTTTAAAAAAACTGGGCATGCAGAGAATTTGGGAAGCCTGCAAAGCGCTCCTAGGGGGTGGGGGAAGGCAAAAACGCCCCCATTTTAGCAAAAAAAATGGCCTGTTTTCCGCAAAAATGGGATGCAGGGGCGGGGCTTTGGGAGGCCAAAAATGGCTGTATTTGGTGTATAAGAGACACCAACATTTCCACCCTCTTTTGGGGGACAAAAAGGTGCGTCTTATACTCTGAAAAATACGGTAAATGCTGTAGATCAATGTTCTTCAGCCTCAGCAAATTTAAGATGTGTAGACGTCAACCTCCAGCCAGATTCTTTGTTACTTGATTGTCCCAAAGGTGCTTTTTCAAGAGGCAACTGGACTTTCTGGTTTTTCTTTGAAGACGTTTCGCTTCTCATCCAAGAAGCTTCTTCAGCTCTGACTGGATGGTGGGGAACAGAAGGATTTATACTCCTTGCAGACAGTTGGTCGTTTGCATTCTTTTTAGAGAGTCATTGAGACCACTTGGAGGTTTGTCTCTGTCCTCAGGGTCACCTGAGTAGTGCAAATGGGTGCGGAGCCTTCTTGGAACTGCTGAAAGGAATGTGTTGTGGAGCTGTGCTTCCTGCAGGATGTTTTCTTCCCTGTGTTCCTTCATTGTGGAAGACAGATGCAGGCTGTTGGGGATGAGTCTGTTTTGCCTGCATCTCAAACTGAAGCGCAAATGGTTCTTGTGGTCTGCAATTTTTTCTGGAAATCCGTTTATATTCCCGCACCATTCGAAGGGCGTTTATCCCAAAGTGCATAGCTAAATGTCTATGGAGATTCTCAGTTATCTAGGTCATGGTTGTCCCAAAGGTTACTTGATTATTCACGCGAAATTATAGTTGTACAATATAATCATTAGAAAGCTAGCAGTGGAAAAAGCAAGGAGGGTAGGGTTGGGGAAGGTGGGAGCACGTTGGAGGGTGGGAAAAACAGCAGAAACATTACACACACACACACACACACACACACACACACACACACACACACACACACACACACTTTGTTTTTGTCTCCATTACAATGAGGTTTATTGTGACCCCCTAAAGATTGAACATATCAGATTGATACAAATCACCTAAACATATCAGTCATTTAATAACAATGTATAAAATCACGTGCAAGTCTTGACATCCCCCCCAATTGATAGATGTCAAGGTCCTCTTCGAATACGATGGACGAACATCATCATCATCAAATCATGCGTAGGACTTAAAATATTATGACATTTATGCCAAAAGGAAATATATTGTGTCACTTTGATTAGTAGGGGAAAAAAATAAGCCTTTTAAAAATCTGATAAGTTACACATTTCTCAAATTCAGTCTTTTAACATCCGGAGTTAATAGTACTTTCCAAGTCTCTCAACACAGGATAATTATATTGAATTACATCTCACCTACCGACTTGAGCCCTCCCCCCCCCCCCCCCCGCTCTCTTGGACACACCTGCCTCTGGCCATAGTTCAGTTGCCCGTCCCTGCTCTACACTGTCACAGAAGGAGCATTCAGAGGCAATCTTGTCAAAGGGCTAATTCATGTGATGTTCCTGGGGCAACACTTTTGTGAGATAGACCCGATGTACACACAGGAAGAAGTGTCAGCATTTCTCCCAGTGAGAAATGTAACCCTACTGGCTTAGGGGCTCATGAGTAAGGATAATTAAACAAGATTTAATTTCCTTTTCTTTCCGGCTTGAATTTAAACTTACTATCTGATGACAGCCCCACCTTTTTTCTTATCTTGAGCTATAATTAATTTTATATCACTTCTGAAAGAAGCTAGAAATATCAGGCTGTAGATGGCTGTCTAAAAATGTATTGAGTCAGTGCCTTTAAAAATACAATCACAATACTGTGCATAACTCATCTGCGCATACTATATAAAAATGCAGGTAATCCTCGACTTATGACATAATTGAACCCAACATTTCTGTCGCTACATGAGACAGTTGTTAAGTGAATTTTGCCCCAATTTACGACCCTTCTTGCCACCGTTGTTAAGCGAATTACTGCAGTTGTTAAATTAGTAAAATCCCCATTGATTTGGCTGGTCAGAAGGTCGCAAAAAGTAATCACATGACCCTGGCAGGGGTGGGTTCTAACTTACCTTGCTGCCGGTTTCCTTCCTCCCGCGTTGCATGGGCGTGCGTGTGCTTTGCCTGCTTGTGCATGCGCAGTGCCAAAAAATCCAAAAAAGTTCCCCCCAAAAAAGCCGAAAACAAGATGGCATGCATGCGCAGTGCCAGAAACTCAACTTCTGCGCATGCGCAGAAGAAAAAATAAATAAATAAAATTTTAAAAAAAACAAACAAAAGAAATTTTAAAAAAAGATGGCGGCGCCCACAGACCGACAACGACAGAACTGGTTCGGTGACATCATCATGACATCACCAGCGGCTTGCTACCGGTTCAGGCGAATCGGTCTGAACCAGGAGGAGCCCACCTCTGGATCCCGGGACACTGCAACCGTGATAAATATGAGTCAGTTGCCAAGCCACTCAATTTTGATCATGTGACCATGGAGATGCTGCAATGGTCATATAAGTGTGAAAACCAGTCACTTTTTTCAGTGCTGTTGTAACTTCAGTCACTAAATGAAAAGTTGTAAGTTGAGGACTACCTGTAGAGGACTGTTTATGCAAACACCATGGGCAAAAATACACAAAACTGTTCCAATTAAATTACTTGTGACCAAGCTACATTTAAATGCATGAAGTCTGCTAGAGTGAGAAAAAGAATCAAGCTGTCTTGGGATTAAAACCACAATCACAATGGTTTAGCTATAGGCCTAAGGACTTTACCAGAATATTTGAATTCATAGTGCACTAAGAAATAAAGGGCTTTATTTGATTTGATTTTAGCTTAATATAATATGTGAACCCATCTATTCTGGGTTGCAAACCAGGGTTTTTGACTTGGAGTTACAGCTGAACCACATGATGATAACATGCTCAATCGTGTCTTAGTGTGATGTGGAAACTCAAGCATGCAAGGCTTAATTGAATATGTTGCTGGGCAGGTTATAAGCTGCATCTTAGGCTCTTAGGACAGAGAAGGAAGTTACTGAAATATTAACACTGCATATAATACACTACATAGCTGTATTATTAATACGTATGGGGCTATGGGCAAAATTTAATACATTTTACTCAACTATGAACAGCTATATCAATGGAGTAAATCTTGCAGGCTAAATATAAATCAGATAAAGGCCAAAAAGAATAGTTATCCGTGAAAATAAAATTTCTGAACCAGAAAACAAGTGCAGAGTGCGCGACAGTAAACATACCTGGACTATCTTTTGAATGATAGATGGGATCATAGTATGGAAATAAGGAGCTGGATTGAACAGGGACAAGCAGCTTTTTAAAGAAAAGGTAAAGAGTTTACTGTTGGGATTAGAATTCTATTCTGGATTGTGTGTGCTATTTATATTTTACCCATTCTCCTGTATAGAGTAAAAGCATTACAGAACAATTTTGTCTTTGAAATGCGTAGATTTGCAGAAGTTTGCTTAGAATATCATGGGTTCAACATATATGAAATAATAAAATCCTCCAAAGAATGAATGAAGATAGAGAAACTGTGAATGTCAACAAGGAAAGGAAATTAAATTATTTAGGGCACATGACATATAATGAGCAATGTCAATTACTTCAACTATAAGCAAGATATAAATACATGTAACATTGGAAGACGACGCATAAACTCAATTTACATAGCCTGCAATAATTTCTGTATCATTTCTATTGATCAACAAAAGATCCTACAGCCAGGAACAGGGTTTTCTTGTACTTATTTTATTGAAACATCCAGTAGAGCTAACTCCAGTGAATCTGCAAAAAAACAATATTTAGGTAAGCCAAGGTAACTGAGCCACAATAATAGACTACAGCCACGCTTAATCAATTGGAAATGACAACAGATGAATATACTACATACCTTTATTTCAGAAAAAACAACACTAAGAAGTGCCAACGTTCAGTAGGAAACAGTGCTACAAGAAATATCGCTAATTCAGCAGGTGGCAGCATCTAGCTGAACTTGAAGATAAGCAGAAGTGGTCCTGGTTAGTACATCCATGGGAGAGTCAAACCAGGGAATCCCAGTATTATGGGGAGGAACTGAGAAATTGGAAGCAGAGAAGAAGGAGCCGCATTTCAGTTCCATGTTGGTACCAAGGAAATTTCAGAAAAGTGTTCACGAAGTCACTAAGAGTTGAGAAACTCAAAGAAGACCTTGCCTTTATTAACTTAAGCTGAGGTTACATGAAATGAATGAGATTTTTAAATTCACAATTCAGTTCCTTAACCTACAAATAACTACGCATAAGTCTCAGTGAACGCAGTGGAGGCCTCATACTGTATATAGAATTGTACTACTATTGTCTTTTCCATTATCCTCATGCTGCTATGTTCAGTTGCAATGCCACACGAGAAAATTGGCTAGTAAATGGACATTTTAAAATGGCGTCCTCTGAGTATTCAATGTTCTGATGTGTGCTTGGGTCAGAAGCACCGAGATGCTTCTGGGTTGACAATATTAGCTGATGACATCACCGTTTCCCTGGGGGCATTGAGTCAGGGGGCTCCTTTCACATCCCTGGGGGGCTCCTTTCATGTCCCTGGCAGGAGCTGGAGTGATGGACGAGAGCTCAACCTTGCCCCATGGCAGCTCTCAGATCCCGAACGCGGGCTTGCGAATCTCCTGCCCAGCATTCCAACCACTCGAGCCACTGTGCTCTTAATATTCTGATGAAAACATAAATTTCTGGCTGCCTCGCCATTGAGCTTTGAGGGAAATTTTATTTTGTTTTGTTTCTTTGGTGCCTTCAAGTCATTTTCATTTCTCAAAGAACTACCTGTTATGAGCCTTATGAGCCAAGGTGGCACAGCGGTTAGAGGCAGGTACTGCAGGCCACTTTAGCTGACATTGATCCGCAGGTCAGCGGTTCAAATCTCACCGGCTCAAGGTTGACTCAGCCTTCCATCCTTCCGAGGTAGGTAAAATAAGTACCCAGATTGTTGGGGGGCAATATAAAGGTACATTGCTTAATGGTGTAAACTGCTTAGACAGTGCTTGCACTGTGAGGTGGTATATAAATCTCACAAAATAAATAAATAAATAAATACCTGAGTACCGGTAAGTCCTTGCAGTTTTTCAGATTTTTTCAGAAGTGATTTGCAATTGCTTTTTTTCTTCTTAGGGCTGAGAGAGCATGACTGACCTAAGGTCACTGAGATACCTTCGTACTTAAGGTGGAACCAGAACTCATGGTTCTCCCCCATTTATACACTGGTCCATTGACAGCTACACCGAACTAGAGCTCAAACTTCAGATTATAGGAGGCTGACCAAGTAGCCTTCGACTTATGACCAAAATTGACTTCAGAATTACTGTTGTAAATCATGCCTATTGATAAGCAAGTCACTACATAATCATATCTAACTTAGTTACTTTTATGTGATGATCATTAAGTAAATCCATTGTCCGCAATAGGCCTTTTTTTTACTGGAACCCGGAAGTAGCAATAGCAATAGCACTTAGACTTATATACCGCTTCATAGTGCTTTACAGCCCTCTCTAAGCGGTTTAAAGAGCTCAGCATATTGCCCCCAACAATCTGGGTCCTCATTTTACCGAACTCAGAAGGATGGAAGGCTGAGTCAACCTTGAGCTGGTGAGATTTGAACAACTGAACTGCTGAACTAGCAGTCAGCTGGAGTAGCCTGCAGTAGCTGCATTTAACCATTCCGCCACCTCGGCTCATAAAGTAAATTTATGACTTCCAGCAAAAAGTCATAAATTGTGGTCATGTGACTGCGGGATGCTGCAAACGGTTGTAAATGCAGGGTAGTTGTAAATGCTGAGTGCCCAAAAATTCAATCATGTGACCATGCGGGGCAGGAGGGCAGCCATCGGTACTTCAAATCTGGGTCATAAGTTGCCCTGAGTAGACCTGTCATAACTGAACGGTCACTAAGCAAACGGTCGTGAGGACTACCTGTATGTCAATCTGGGGGCAACTTGGTGAAAGCCTTTCACAAAGACTGATGGGATTTGGTTTACACATCACGCTAAACCATGATAGTTGAACTATGGTTTATTAAAAAATGGGCTTGTTCAAACAATATTGCATGACTATAGGTTATGATATACACATGTCCATGCCTGGGTTCAGACACCATGCCATGCCTAAACCAGTTATAGTTCAGTCACACAATATGTTTATATTCATACAAATCCGCAAGTAGTGATGACACACATACTCCCATTCATTTCTTTCTCTCTCACACAACATTTATACCCAAAGGCAGACACAATTACAGCTCCAGGCCTGAGAATCAGTGGAAAAAGGAAGACAAAGACACAGTAATGTTTTTCAGTGGCACCAAATGACTCAGACAACTGTGCCTGCCCCTGAGTTTCTTCACACATGGGTTCCTGCCTGCCTGTCGCTTGATGACTGCCATCTATTCTCACTAAGGGATGGAATGTATTTGTTTGTTTTTAGAAGGCTTCAGTTCTGCCTGACTGGTAATCTCGGGGTGGCCCGAAGTCGTGAACAGAATGAAATCCAACCCCCAGAGGCTAAAAGCAGCAAGCCAGAACCAGGCGTGAACCTTGTTTCAGCCGTGTTTCATCTTTTGAGTGGCGTGCTGAGAGCACACTCCCCCCACATGGGCAGGGCTGGATAAAACTTGCACTGAAATCTGATTTCCATCCGCAGTGCAGTAAAATTAATTGCAATGAACTCTGTATAATTAACCCAATTGCTTCCCAAGGATTTAATTTTCTCTCTCTCTTTGTGTTACATGAGGAAGTTCTATTCAGTTGCAGCCCCTGAATGCATTAGGGTTTGTTTTTCTTTGAGCAAGAGATAGAGCAAGAAGATGATTTAAAATACTTAAAAGGATTCAGGTTTATTTTACTTTATTTAGTTATTTATTAAGAAGATTTCACTCATGGCGACTCCAGATAGCTTACAAAGTTTTGATTGTGAATATGGTATCTTCCTTGTTTTGGCCATCAATAGGTGTGTGTGTGTGTGTGTGTGTGTGTGTGTGTGTGTGTGTGTGTGTGTGTGTATCTGTTTCTCTCTCTCTGTTTGTGTGTATGTGTGTTTGTGTGTACACTACTTTCTTCCTAAAGAAAACAATATGTGAGATGTACAGGGCAATTTAATGAGAGATGTCCGGCATTACCTTTTGACAGTACTCTTTTATTTGTTTGTTAGTTTGTTTGTTTGTTTGTTTGTCAAACATGTATAGGATAGTAGTAGTTTGTATAAACTAAGGTGACCAGATTTTATTTTTTGTAAAGCGGGACACTATTGACGGGGGGGGGTTTCTAGGGGAGCAAGACAGGAGGGGTCCGTCTCTCTTATCCTGCAGCTTTGTGCACCCTCCCAAACACCCCCCCCCTTCATCGCAGTCAGGGGTGGGTTCCTACTGGCGCAGGCTTACCTGTTCGTCGCCACAGAGGGGTGAAATCCTGCCGGTTCGGCCTGGCCAGTCGTTCGGCGTAAAGCCGATGGAACTGGCAGCGGTCGCAGCGCGGGGCTTCTCCCGCCCGCTTCCCTCACCCGGCTGGACGCCACCATTTGGGTTATTTTGTCTTCTGCATATGCGCAAACTTGCGCATGCGCAGAGGACAAAATAACCCGAATGGCAGCGTCCAGCTGGGTGGGGGAAGCGGGCAGGAGAAGCCCCGCGCCGCGACCGCCGCCAGTTCTGCGCATGCGCAGAGGACAAAATAACCCGAATGGCAAATTCAAATTTAAAAAGCAGGACTTTTTGGAAACGCCGCGGGACGCGGGACAAATTACTGAAAAGCGGGACTATCCTGCCAAAAGCGGGACGTCTGGTCACCTTAGTATAAACATAAGTAAAAAGTAACGATAAAAGAGGACAATAGGACAGTGAGACAGGGACGGTAGGCACAGTGGTGCGCTTATGCACGCCCCTTACAGACCTCTTAGGAATGGGGAGAGGTCGACTGTAGACAGTCTAAGGTTAAAGTTTTTGGGGTTTGGGGAAGAAACCACAGAGTCAGGTAGTGCATTCCAGGCATTGATCACTTTGTTGCTGAAGTCATATTTTCTGCAGTCGAGTTTGGAGCACTTTACATTTAGTTTGAATCTATTACGTGCTCGTGTATTGTTGCGGTTGAAGCTGAAGTAGTCATTAACAGGAAGGACATTTTGGTATATGATTTTATGAACTACATTTAGATCAGATCGGAGGCGACGTAGTTGTAAATTGTCTAATCCCAGTATTTCAAGTCTGGTGGAAAAAGGTATTTTGTTGTGAGCGGAGGAGTGAAGGACTCTTCTTGTGAAATATTTCTGGACTCTCTCGATTGTATTTATGTCTGATATGCAGTGCGGGTTCCAGACAGGTGAGCTGTATTCCAGAATTGGTCTAACAAATGTTTGGTATGCTCTGGTTAGTAATGTAATGTTGCCAGAGAAGAAGCTACGCAAGATTAGATTAACAACTCTTAGTGCCGACAAGAACTATGGTGTCTATCACTGAAAGAATTCCAAAAAAGGAACTTTAATGCCAAACTAAATAGTAGAACACTATAGAAGGAAAAAGGTGAGGGTTTGCTGTGAGGAGGAGGAGATTTCAGATTTATACTCTCCTTGGTTTAGAAGCGAACTCGAAAGTTTCAAAGCTCCCCACAAGAAAACACCCTGAACCTGGTAGCTCTCCAGAATTGCTAGACGACAGCTCTTTGAATGTTCCAACTGTGTGCTTGGGAATTATGGGAATTGTAGTCCCAACAAATCTGAAAGGGGCCAAATTGAAGAAGGCTTTTGTAGAGATGTCTTTCCAAAAACACTACAGAAGAACATACTGTAAATTCTAGCACAGTATGGATGAAAGCTCCTGCTCCTGAACTCTTAAGGATTTTTGAAGGTTAAAACGAAGCCTCTCCACTGAGCCAGAAAACCTGAAAAACTGACCCAAGTGGGAGATGCAAGTTAAGGTTCTCTGACTCACATCCGTGTCTTGATAGCTCATTTTCTTCCTTGCTTTTAAGAGGCAACATGGATTGGAACATGGATGACTGTGGGAGTGAGAAGCAGGGCAAATGATAAACTATATGTGATGACATTGTCATGTAAGTGTTGGTGTTGTGTTCTGACTGACCTATAACTGAACCATGAACTTGTTTTGACTAGACGACCTCCGACTGAACTGTTGTTGTTATGTTTATAGTTGAACTCTACCTGACCTGTTGTTGCCACCCTGGTCATGTGTTTGAATGCTCATACGCTATTGGTTGTTGTGTCTGACAGCTCCCTATAAAAGGGCTATCTGTCAGACTGCAAGTTTGCTGGTTGCTTGAGTGAGCTAATAAAAGAGCTGTTCTGAAGTCTGTCTCCTGGGATGTTTGCCCACAATTTAACAGTTGGAACCTACATAAGTGAATCAGACACCTAATCACTGCTTTTATATGATAGTGTTACTATGCAGGGGATACCCTTTGGGTATCACTGTTCTTTGCTGAAAATGTAACTGCCTCAGTATTTATTTGTTTAGAAAATTTATATTGCCACCTATTCGCACATGGCGACTCAAGGTGGCTTATAGGAATATTTTATTTATTTATTTTATTTGTCAAAATGTGTACAAGATAACAGGTATGGTATAAACATAAACAAAAGCAAAGTAGGTACAGGTAAATTTGGACAATAGGACAGTAGGACAGGGACGGTAGGCACGATGGTGCGCTTATGCACGCCCCTTACAGACCTCTTAGGAATGGGGAGAGGTCGACTGTAGACAATCTAAGGTTAAAGTTTTTGGGGTTTGGGGAAGAAACCACAGAGTCAGGTAGTGCATTCCAGGCATTGATTACTTTGTTGCTGAAGTCGTATTTTCTGCAGTTGAGTTTCGAGAGGTTTACATTGAGTTTGAATCTATTGTGTGCTCTTGTATTGGTTGCGGTTGAAGCTGAAGTATTCATTGACAGGTAGGACATTGTGGCAGATGATTTTATGAACTACATTTAGATCAGATCGAAGGCAATGTAGTTCTAAGTTATCTTAGCCCAAAATTTCAAGTCTGGTGGAATAAGGTATTCTGTTGCGAGCAGAGGAGTGGAGGACTCTTCTTGTGAAATATTTCTGGAGTCTCTCAATTGTATTAATGTCCGATATGCAGTGCGGGTTCCAGACAGGTGAGCTGTATTCGAGGATTGGTCTGGCAAATGTTTTGTATGCTCTGGTTAGCAGTGTAATATTGCCAGAGAAGAAGCTACGCAAGATTAGGTTAACAACTCTTTGTGCCTTTTTGTCAATGTTGTTACAATGGGCTCTGGCACTTAGGCCATTAGATATGAGTACTCCAAGGTCCTTAACAGAGCGAGGGTCGTCTGCAAGGTCGTGTCCTCCAAGTTTGTATTTTGTGTTCTGATTCTTTTTGCCGATGTGTAAGACAGAGCATTTGTTTATATATAATATAAAATATAAAAACATTATCAGAGAGGGAGCCACCACAGAGAAGGCCCTTCTTCTGGGTCCCACCAGGTGTATCTCCCTGGGGGATGGGACCCGCAATATTCCTTGTATTCAGACAGGCAGACAGGAGAAGGGTTTCTTTGAGATAGCTCGGCTTTTATAAGCCATTTACCCTTTTCTGTCTTGGAATCAGAGAACCTCTATATTATTTTGGACACAATCACTTCATGGTTTCCCGTCACCACGGTATGCTCATTAAAAAGATGTATGAGTGAAGGATCCATTCATAAAAAGGAAGAAGGAAAGAGAATAGCAAATCCCAGTTTTTAAATGAACACAGTGAGCACATTTTGGTAAAGGTAAAATGTACTTTGTTTACAAGTGAGCAGGCTGTCAGAAAGCATTAGAATGAAATCTTGCATGATTTAAAAAAAATAGAATAAAATTCTGTAGTACAAAGAGTTGAGGTCTCCTTTGTGGATGTTGCTTGCTGTCTTAAACTCAGCACCTGGGGTAGATGGTCAGAAAATTTTGTTCTTCTCTTAACAGTTTTCTTAAGAGAATAGTTTTCTTCTAGTTAATTAAAAATTAATTAGAAATCCCCCTATAGGCTTATGAAAGCTAAATGATCATGACTAGGATGCTACCCATTTTCCATGGAATATTTAATACTTTAGAAATGAAACTATACATCCTCTCTTTCAGCTCCTTGTGCCTCCTTTAATTTGAATTGGTAGATTGGATTTCCCAGCTGATTCACCAAATTCACCAAAGCCTGGCAAACAGCAGAGATGGTTCAAAATGCAGGGAAGGGGCATCTAGTTTGTTTATTTGGGGTTCCCTGTCCCACCAAATGTTTCGTTTTTGAGTTATGACCACTTCTGGCTGGTGCAATTAGCAGTAAATAGCTGTTCACAGCGCGGTGCCGTAATGGGAAATGAGGTTAGAGTTTAATGACTACCATAAGTTAGAACTGGGTTCAAACAGCCATCCTGTTTAGCTCGGCTGTACAATTGCAGCTCTGTCTTTCAGAACTTTGCTGGGTACATAAAAGAGGCAAGGCCCTAGCCTGGCTGCAAAGAAATGTTATTACAGTACTTTCCCTCTACTGTGTTCTTAGTTTTGTAAAAGAATGGCTTTGTGAGGCAGGCAAAGAGAAGATTAACTCTTATTAACTGCTGCCGGTTGTCCAAAGGCATCTCAGACTGTGGCTACCTCACTTTTCATAAGTTCCTTGTGGGTGTTATTAGTATTTTAGCCATTCAAAAACTTATTCAAATGGACAAAGATGGCACAGGGAAGTTGGTTGATACATCATCTAGGGATGTTGAAACCATTCTTATGGAATCGGAAAAATGAGGATTGAAGAGCCTGGGATGTTAGTCCTTGGGCTTCACTGTCACATAGAAGATCTGCTGCTTAGGTTGCCTGTTGTGATGCAGTGTTTTGCTTGTAGGATGATAGAAAACCAAATATAAAGAACTGCCATCAGATGCGGTTGCATATTGCGTATTTAGGATGGAATATTTATAGGCCTGGAGACTAAAACATATGAAGAACTGTTGCAGGAAATGGGCATGTCTAGTCTAGTGAAAAGAAGGACTAAGCGTGATATGATAGCAGTCTTCCAATATTTGAGGGGCTGCCGCAAAGAAGAGGGGTCAACATGGTTTGCAAAGCACCAGAAGGCAAGACAAGAAACAATGGATGGAAAACTAATCAAGGAGAGAAGCAACCTGGAATTAAGGAGAAACTTCCTAACAGTGAGGACAATTAACCAGTGGAACAGCTTGCCTTCAGAAGTTGTGGGTGCTTCATCACTGGAGGATTTTAAGAAGAGACTGGACAGCCACTTGTCTAAAATGGTATAGGGCCGTGATGGCGAACCTATGGCATGCGTGCCACAGGTGGCACGCAGCGGCCTCTCTGTGGGCACGCGAGCCATCGCCCCAGTACAGCTCCACCGCGCATGCGCGCACGCCTCCCACGAGCTAGCTGGTCATCGGGTCTCTGCCGCCCAAACATGGGGGGGTGGGGCCCATGTGTGGGGGCCCATGTGCATGCACGGGGGGGCGTGTGCACAGGGGCATGTGTGCATGCGCAGGGGGTGGGCTGCATGCGCAGGGCTGCACACGCATTGCATTTTGGGGGTTTGCGGGGGGGCGCATTCACACGCACATGCGCACACTTTGGGTACTCGGTCTGGAAAAGGTTAGCCATCACTGGTATAGGGTCTCCTGTTTGAGCAGGGGGTTGAAGTAGAAGACCTCCAAAGTCCCTTCCAGCTTTATTCTGATTGATTGAGAAGAGTGAGAGGAGTGAATGGCAATCAACAATCAAGAAAATGTTTGAGATGCGTCGGATGAACATTTAACTTCAACTACTGACCACTGGTCATGTAGAAACCAGATCCTCTTGCTATACAGGATACAGGAACGAATAATTTAGAAGCTCAATAATTTAGATTCTTTGTTTGCATTGCAATTCCAGGCTTTATGTCAGCAAAGACGTATCAGTAATCTAATCAATTTCGCTTATACATTACATGTATATATCATTTGTTGTTGATTTCTGCCCAGACTGCTTTTGAGCTCTATGTCTCTCAATTTGGGGCACAATCATAAACATTTTATTCTCTGATATCTCTCCATGTAACTTGAGGAAAACAAGTATGCACATAAACACACATGGATTTTCCATGCACTATTCATCCCAATATTACATTACATTACATGGTGTTTATGGGAAATTCAGAAGCAAGAGAGAACAACCACTACATTGTAGGAAGTTAGTACCCACCCCCTCCTAGAAAATGAAATATCCTAGGAAATATTGAAAAAGGAAAGAATATGTTTCCCTGAATGAAGAAAAGAGAAACATGTTAAATACAAAGCAGCTCCCTGCAGCTCCCTGCTCCCACCCTTGCCACATTCCTCCCACCTAGCCTGGAGTCTTTTACATAACAAAGAACCATAAAGGAATCCCAAAGCCTTTTCATTACACCACATGGGACCTGGGAAGATTACATCAGTCAAGCCTAGGACTTGGGACAGCCCACAAGAGTTGCCCCAGCATGCCCCTGGGGGTCTGACAGCCAATGGAATACATTTCTATATAGGAACAGGAAACAGTTAGGGAGGGGCCCAAGAGAGAGTATAAAGCAAGGAACTCAGCATATCTTCTGCCCTTTTTCCTCTTCACCCACACCTGGAAGCATATAATCTACCTTTTCTGTACAGGGGCTCCTGCCATGTGCTCCTGTCCACCATTAAAACCTTCTTTCCAAGCAATTTTCTGAATCCAGTGTCTTTTTCCCCACTTGGAACTGAATCCAGAAGGATATTCCTTACAACAACATGACATGGAAAATTTGTTACAAACTATTTTACCCAGATCTCAATTTATTGAAAATGTGAGGCTTTTCCTTGCTAAAACTTAAACTGTGAGTAATACTGTATCAAGCTTTTGTTTGCACTTGAAAAAGTCCATAGTTTTTCCTTCAAAAAGCAATTCATTTTGTGAATCCTTCAAAGGTCTGGACATTTCCAGAGGTTTCCACCTGCCTGGAAGATTGTCCTTTGGTTAAATAAGTTCATGCTTTCTCCAAGCTTCCAGCTTATTCTACAGTTTTGCAAATCCTCAGCTTCCATTCTCCCCTTTAGAAGTTACATGCCGTCAGTGGTGGGTTTCAAATTTTTTAATTACCGGTTCTGTGGGCGTGGCTTGGTGGGCATGACGTGGCATGGTGGGCGTGGCTTGGTGGGCGTGGCAGGGGAAGGATACTGTAAAATCTCCATTCCCTCCCCACTCCAGGGGAAGGTTACTGCAAAATCCCCATTTCCTCCCGATCAGCTGGGACTCGGGAGGCAGAGGTGGTATTTACGGGTTCTCCAAACTACTCAAAATTTCCGCTACCGGTTCTCCAGAACTGGCCAGAACCTGCTGAAACCTACCTCTGCGTGCCGGGCTGTAAAGTAAATCTGGCTTCCCTCGCCATCCCCATCCCCATGAATTGGGAAAAACAAAATGAAACACGAAAAACAAAATGAAACACGATTAAGACATGAGAGATCACATAGACACCTCTTTCCAGAGGCTTTTCCTTTTTAAGCTGTATAGAAAGTTTGGAGAGTATGGTGTGGAAAGGCCTCTGTGTTGCTCATACCAGTTTCAGCACAACTTTGTACAACAATCAGCATGCCACATAATTTTTCCTCATGAAAACCAAGGGGCCCCAGAGCTGGGGAAGATGGAGTGAGGGAGTTGATCTGCAAAGTGAAAAATTGAGGGCTCAGCCAGCTGAATATTCCGGGAAGGTGAGATCTCCAGTTTCACAAAACCAAAGGGGGTGGGCAGTGGGAAACAAGAATGAGCTCTTTCAATGCACAAGCAGAGTTGTGTGGCTGAGGGTCAGCAAAATGTAAGAATCCAGTTAAGTCCAATAATTGAAAATCTGGACAGGTTCAAACCAATATTTTTAACACTGCACAAGTGTTTGGGGTTTCTTCTTTTTTTTTTTAAACTTTGATGGTTTTTCCATTTTTTGTGGGAATGTGCAGACCAGCTCCTTTCCATGCCCTGCAATATTTCTTTCTCAGAAAGCTTTGTGTGTGTGTGTGGCTAAGCCCTTGCCTGTCTTGTCAAAGGATGTGGGTGAGGAAGGACTATGCTGGATCGAGATTCTTTTGTGGGTCGCTGGCTGGCTGCTCACCAATCCATCATTTCTGTTGTAATGAACTCCACTCTTTTGCAACCAAGGAAAACAGCTGCATCAAGGTTTCAGGCCCAGTGCAGATATTAGCCTAGAAAATACTCATTGCTGCTCCTGAGGCTGGGTTTTGCAAGTGGAGCCAAAATCACTTACTGCACATTAACTCTCCTTTTCAACCATATTTCCTTCAACCACACGGAAAGTGGTTAAAGAATTGACGTTCACGCACAGTTTTAAAATGGAAGCTTGGGAATCAAGAAGGAATGTAAAACTCTACATTTGCTGATTACATTTGTGATTATTAGAGGTCCACATCAGGGTTTTTCGACCTCGGAAACCTTAGGATGTCTAGGCTTCAACTCCCAGAAGAATTTTAATTCTTTTTAATTTCAGTCCTAAAGTTGCTGAGGTTGAGAAACACTGGTCTACGTTATTCTGAAAACAAAGATGATGCCTATTGCAGGAGAAACTTGAAAGTACAGGGAGTCCTCAACTTATATCAGTTCATTTAATGACCATTCAAAGTTACAACAGCACTGAAAAAAGATACTTACGACCAGTGGTGAAATGCTCCTGGTTTGGGCGGGCCGGTCGGTCGTCGTAGAGCCGATAGAGATCGCAGCTCGAGGCTTCCCCCATCCGCTTCCCCCACCCGCCTGGACGCCACCATTTGGTTTACCCTCTGCGCATGCACAGAATGCTTTGCGCATGCGCAGAGGGTAAAAGAACCCAAATGGCGGCATCCAGGCAGGTGGGGGAAGCGGGTGGGGGAAGTCTCGCGCTGCGATCGCTATCGGCTCTATCGGCTCTACGACTGACCCGCCCAAACCGGGAGCATTTCACCCCTGCTTACGACCATTTTTCATAGTTATGACCTTTGCAGCATCCTCATGGTCACGTGATCAGAATTCAGGTGCTTGGCAATTGGTTCATATTTATGATGGTTGCAGTGTCCTGAGATCACATGATCCCCTTTTGTGGCCTTCTGACAAGCACCCAGTCAATGGGGAAACCAGATTCATTTAACAACCATGTTACTAATTTAACAACTGCAGTGATTCACTTAACAACTGTGGCAAGAAAGGTGGTATCATGGGGCAAAACTCAAACTTAACAAATTTCTCACTTAGCAACATAGATTTTGGGCTCCGTTGTGGGCATAAGTCGAGGACTACCTGTATCTGGGTTTCATAGTCACATTCATTTGTATAAAAAAGTCAAGTTTGATTATAATTTGTCGTACGAGATTGTTATTGCAACTTCCAGAATCTTGGAAGTTTTTGATGCTTTCCGTTCAGGTTTTTCAAGTAAAAATGCAGATTAAGGAGCTGCGCTGTAGAGATTAACATATGCTCCTGTGGCTCTGAAGAAGCCAACACATCAAGAAACTGAAAATTTACAAAATGTTTACAGGACAATCTAATATGTGCCAGCTCAAATATAAGTTTCATCTCTTCAGTAGAGCTGATTGATCTGGAAACTTATACAGCCACATTATACAAGCCGCCTTATTATGAGGCAGCTCATAATAAAATTAAACAAAAGTAGAATAAAACAACACACCTCACAACAACAGAAATCCCAACCAGAGTGCCACAACATCGCATAGACTCCTGAGCTCTTACATTTGATGGACTCGCTTCTATCATAGCTTGGCTGAAGAGCCAGGTCTTCATAGTCTGCTGAAAGGCTGATAGGGTGGTAGGGTACGTTAACCCAAAAGAAGAGCATCCAAGCAAGTTTTTGGCTTGAAGTTGGCATTGGTTTGCTTTCTACAGCCCTGGAAGGCCTTGCTTTCAAAGGCTGGTGTTTGCGATCCTTTTGCTTCAATATGTAAAAAAATGGCAACTTCAGTAGAAGGCCTCCATCTTGTTCTTAGCTGTCACCTGTCAGTATAATTGTTCCTATATTGGCTTGTGCTGCTGAAACATCTGCAGCAGGGAGAATGATGCCCTGTACCCCATTTGTGTAATGACATCTTGAAATCCGTAATGACATTCTAGCTTCTACCAGACTTCCATGGCTGGATAGGTTAAGAAGCACCATTATATAATTCATCTAGAAATGGCCTTGGAGTTCATTCTCTGCAAAGGCAGCCAAACAAGTTCTGAACCTTGAGGCCTTCCATTCAGGTCAACTGGCAATTTTGTCACTTCTTTATCTATGCTGTGGCCTAGAGATGGAGCTCTTGCCTCACAATCAGGAGGTTGTGAGTTCTATCCTAGGTAGAGGCAGATGTAGGGTCTCCTGCTTGGGCAGGGGGTTGGACTAGATGACCTGCAAGGTCCCTTCCAACTCTGTTAATATGTTAAAACTGGAAGAGCATCCTGTGTATTCAGAAAAGCTGTTTCTAGCCTTATTAAATAAGAAAAACTGAACAGCAGTTTCTTAGACTTTAGCAACTGAAGGCAGGTGTAGTTTTTGGTTGTCTCCGATGAAGGAACTGTTAGCATTACCTAATTTCCAAGACTGATAAAAATGGGCGCATTTTACACCCTGCTGGGGCATGAAAAATACCGGTAGTCTCTCAACAGAAAGTTAATGCGAAGAGCATCTTAGATGTTGTAATAGCACCCTCTAGTGTTCACTCTCCTGATCTTTCCTTATTTTTGAAAAAGGAAGTACCGGCAATCATTCTTAAGGTTGCCACAGAAGATCGTTTGTCTGTATATGTGCGGGCTCTACCAGATCTGGGCTGCAAAAACCCTGCAGCGCAGGATGGCAACCAAGACACGCGTCTAGCTCCGCCTTTTGCTGCCATCCAGAGATCGCCCTGATGTTTTGCGGCGGGAATCGGGCAATCTCGCCGGGACTTCCTCCCTTGTCTTTCGAAAGGGCCGTCGCAATCCCCACGCGATTGCCCCGTGGCAATTTTGCACCGCTGCCTTCTCGAAGGTGCGGCGGCGCCGTGATGCTGGGGCGTCCCTTCGGAGGCCTCGCAAGTCACGTTGCGAAAGCGCATCGCGATCCGGTAGAAGGCCTCCGAAGGGGAGACTCCCAGAGAAACGCCTGCGGGGAAGGAGAAATACCGGTACTGTCAGAGAAATACTGTGCCAGAGCACGAAGTTAGAGCAGGGCTATCCAACTCGGGCAACTTTAAGACTTGTGGACTTAAACTCCCAGAATTCCCCAGCCAGCCAGCCAAAAAACTGGTACAATTGTTGTGACCCTATGAGGTTTAGAGAATTCTGGGAATTGAAGTCCACAAATCTTAAAAGTGACCAAGATTGGATATTACTGATGTAGAGAGCATGTTGGCTGAGGCATTCTGGGAATTGAATCTTAAAGTTGCTGAGGTTGAGAAACACTTTTTCTTCTCCCCTCCCAATGAACCATCCCATAGGTCTGTCTTCCTCGCCCCTCCTTAAACTCGCACACAAACAGATTATAAATGTTGAACAATTAATGTGACTGGGCAAAGAAGCTCAACAGAGATTATTGGGTAATTAATAATATTAATTATTAATAATAATTGCAGTTACCCTATAGGAACCAGTGGTACAAATTTTATATTATGAATCTAAATCAGGGGTCGGGAACCTATGGCTCGCGAGCCAGATGTGGCTCTTTTGATGACTGCATATGGCTCGCAGCAGGGGTGAAATCCTCCCGGTTCGCCCGGGCCAGTCCTTCGGCGTATAGCCGATGGAACTGGCGGCGGTTGCGGCGCGGAGCTTCTCCTGCCCGCTTTCCCGTCCCGGCTGAACACAATCACCGCTTTCCCGTCCCGGCTGACCACAATCATTTGGGTTATTTTCCCCTCTGTGCATGCGCGCGCATGCACAGAGGGAAAAATAACCCAAATGGCGGCGTTCAGCCGGGACGGGGGAGCTAAAAAACGGCCATGGCCACATCCCCGCCGTTCTCCAGCCAAGCGGCTGAAGAAGCCCCAGAGCCCCGCCGCCAACCTGCGTCTCCTGCTGGGAAGGAGCCTCTGTCGCTGTCTCTCGCGGGGTTCCAGCCACCCGACTGAGTCCCTGACCGCGGCACCGGCAGGGTTAATGCGTATGGGAGAGGAGAGAGAGCGCTACCGCCGCCGCTGCTACTTTCACCGCTTCGATATTTCTTTGGTGGGCGCGCGCGGGAGGGACCATGGAGCAGAGGCGCCCGGCAGCTTAAGGCAAGAGGTGGGTGGGAGACGCGGGTAGGAGCCTGTCGCCGCCGCCGCCACTTCTGGCATCCCCACGCCTCTCACCCCGCTCGCCGGGTGCCTCTGCTCAGCGGTCCCTCCTGCGGAGGCCCACCAAAGAAATATTGGAGCAGCGCAGCGGCGGCGGTAGCGCGCTCTCTCCTTCCCTCCCGAAAGTGCGCAAGTGACCAGTAGCAGACTAATTCAGAACCCACTACTGTTCAGCATGAAACCTGTCCACAAATGTTGGAGTTTGAACTTGGAATGTTGCTCCATCAAACTGTTGTGGCTTGCCCGCGTCCCGCACAGCTGGTCATGGATCCGGAGGACCAAGAGCCGACTGTGGCACGGCACTATCATCCCGTGCACGTGGCACCTGAGTCCGATAGCGAGGAGGACTCGGTGCCAGAGGATGAAAGCCAGCCAGGGCCTTCTTCACCTCCTCAGTTGGAGCTGAGTGACTCAGGAGAAGAGGAGGAGCCTCTGTTTGATGCTAGGGCACGCAGGGCAGCCAGCAGGCAAGAATGGCTCTGCAGGAGGAGGTCTCCTCGCATGTAGAGCTGCGGGCTAATTGGCCACGCCCTAAGACTATTTAAGGCTTCAGCACGCTGAAGTTGATGCTGGAAACAACTCGTTGCAATTACCTTACCACGTTTGCTGCTCTGAATTTCTACGGCTTGGATTTCTGGAGTTTCAGTTCATGAAATAATTAATTCCGGGCTTTCTGCCAACTTCTGTGAGTTACTGATAACTGAGGACTAATTGCCTGTTTTTTCTTTGGGGGTTTGAATTCTGGCCAAATCTTAAGACGGAATAGTATCAGACTTTTTGCACAAATAACCTTTTCTGTTCTTCATGGACTTTAAAACCTAGCTACTAAGAACATTATTAGTAGTAAAACTTAGTATTATTTTGCAAACAGTTGTGTGTGTGTCATTTCTAAGGGGTCTCTGTGCTGGGGCACAACAGGAACCTTGACCTGTACTGATTGTTACTTCTATACCTTAATTGTTCTTTATCCCATCCTTTCACTAGGAAGTTCTTTGTGATGCTTGGAGTACTCCTGTTTTTATCTTCACAATAGACAGATTGCACTTAGGTGGCCCAAAGTCACCCAGTAGAACTCATGGTTGAGCAGAAAGATGAACCTGGTTCTTCTCAATTGTTTTCATGCCACTTGGCTGCTTGGAACTTGGTTCTCATTCCAAGTAAGACCGTAACATCTATTTGAGTCCAAATTGGCCCTCAAAATTGTTCAATCTCATTTTGCTATCCAAATTAAATCGATAATTCTAAACAAAATGGGCCATAAATAAAGTACGACCTAAAACAATTGAGAACTTCAGCAAAGTCTTGGCTGTGTTATCACCAACAGGAATCCTCCTCGTTCAAAGAGCCTCGTAGTCCACCCAGCCTTTCTCTATAATTCTGTAACCATCAAGCAAGCGGTCTAAATGAAAGTATCCATCTTAATATGAAAATCCACACTTGTATTTTTAGAGTCAGCTGATCAATTCCTAAAAGAGTGATTTAAGTTTTGGTGTAAGATTCAGTGCCAAAAAAATATCAATCAGGCTGCAGAGTGAAAGGTTTGTAGGCTTACTTCTTCCAATTACTTTCCGTCTGAAATATATTAAGTTTGCATGTGTATAACCCAGAGAGGCATTTCTATCCTCCCAGGGTGGAATAATGGCTGTTTGGAAACAAACAGGCCTTCAATCTGTGCTGGGCTTGAATCCTATTACCACACTAATGTGGAAATTAGGAAAAAAATGTCCCTACAGAATTTTGTATAATAGTGTGTTTGCGGGATAGCTAAATGCATTTTATGAGGAAGGCTGCCACACATTAAGAAACTCAGACTAGTAGAAGAGGTGATCAGAATGACAAGTAGAGGAGGTGATCAGAATCAGGTGATCAGCTTTACCAAAAGGTTAAAGGAGCACCCTCCAGAGTGGAGTCTAGAACAGTGATGGCTAACTTTTTTGCCGTCACGTGCCCAAAGCATGGGGGGCGCGGGTGGGGTCATGCGTGTGGGTGCCCACACCCATAATTCAATGCGCCCCATCCCCCATGCATGCATGTGTGACCCCCCGCGCTCCCCCTACATTTGGCATGCAATGGCATGGTGGGCCCATTTTTTCGCCCTCCCCAGGCTCCAGAGGCTTTTTAGGAGCCTGAGGGGGCAAAAATGGCCTTCCCCCCACCCAGAGGCCCTCCAGAGGCTGGAAACGGCCCATTTGCCAACTTCTGGTGGGCCCGGAAGGACTGGTTCTTGCCCTCCCCAGCCTCCAGAAGCTTTCCTGGAGGCTGGGGAGAGCAAAAATGGCCTCCCCCACCCCCGAGAGGCCCTCTGGAGGCCAGAAACACCCTCCCAGAGCCTCCGTGCGAGCCTTTTATTTACTCAAAATGGGCCGCTGGAGACTCAGGGGAGGGGAGGGGGGCGTGGCCAGCCAAAAATCAGCTGGCCAGAGTGTGCATGCGCACTGGAGCTGATCTACGGCAATGGCTCCCATGCCGGCAGATATTGTTCCGGGTGCCACCTGTGGCACACGTGCCATAGGTTCGCCATCACAGGTCTAGGACAACTTGCCATGGCCAACTGTCCTCTGCCAACTCACCGTGGGAGAACTCGCCATGGCCAATTTGCCACAGGACAATTTGTTGTGGAACAAGAGTTACACTAATATCAAAGAAATGGCGGAATATAATCATTAATGAAAGGATGCCAAAGGAGGGACAAAATAAAATGTGAATGACAAAAATTAAAAAAAAAATTAAACTTTTTTTTAAATAATTACATTGAATTGTTGAATTGTTTCGCGGTGAGTTGGTCATGGTGAATTGTCCTGTGGCAAATTGGCCATGGTGAGTTGACTGTGGCAAAGCTAGCTGTGGCCAACTGACCATGGCCAATTTGCCACGAAGGGTTGGCCGCCGTGAGTTGTCCCATTCCGCCAGAGTGATGAGGTGCTAAAGTTTTAGACTGGCGCCAAGGAAGCTGATTCAAATCCACCCTTAAGCATGGACGCATGCTGTGTGACTTTCGGTTACAGGCTCTTTCTCACCTACTTCACATGGGTTTTTTTGCTGTGGAGAAAAATAAGAGGGAGTACTGTGTGCATGCTGCCTGGAGCCCTTGAACAAAAAGCAGGATGTAAATCTAATAAATAAAATTAAGTAGTTCAAATTCATTCCCCGTTTTTTAAATACAAGTCACGGGTTTCTTTTTGTCATTTTAGTGAAACTCTCCCCTTTAAAAAAAAAGAACAGCAAACTCTGTTGCTCCTATAGAGCTTTATGCAATGGAGGGTAACAGCTTTCCTATAAATCTTGTCTAGGAGCCATAACATTGCATTGCGTTTGTTACCTCGCCCAACACCTGCTGACTTGACAGTCTGCAAAGGAAACATCTGTTGTAAAATCCTATGGATGGCTTAAAAAAAAAAACTTTTCATTCGCAAATAACTGCATCATACGGCGGTATCTGGATGTTTGGCTTTCTCGGGAGCAAAAATAAGTGGAAATGAATTATCAATCACTTTGATTCAATTCTCTGCATCCTGTGACGTGAATCGTGATTGTCAGCTTGCTGTTCTCCATTCCTATTTTTTTCTTTTCATTCAGGTACTGGTTTGGCTTTCATTTATGTCCTCACAGTGGCCAATACGATGGCTGCTAAAAAGGGCAGTTGCTTCTCATAGAGAGACATCTGTGTTTAGTTTGAAATGGAAACAAATATCAGTAATAGAGATAATTGAAAGGCATCTCCAAACTGGACTGCAGAAAATACGACTTCAGCAACAGAGTAATCAGTGCCTGGAATGCACTACCTGACTCTGTGGTTTCTTCCCCAAACCCCAAAAACTTTAACCTTAGACTGTCTACAGTAGACCTCTCCCCATTTCTAAGAGGTCTGTAAGCGCACCACTGTGCCTACCGTCCCTGTCCTTCTGTCCTATTGTCCTCTTTTATCTTTACTTTTTACTTATGTTTATACAAACTACTACTATCCTATACATGTTTGACAAATAAATAAATAAATAAATAAATAAATAAATAAATAAATAAATAAATAAATAAATAAATAAATAAATCTTTCTGTCTTTGAAACAGCCAAACCTAGATCCCTTTTTATGAAGCTTATAACTGTTAGGTAAGAATTGCAAATAATGTCAGTAGGGACATGTACTCTTGAGTGTTCAAGAGCAGTCTCTTCATACCTATTTTGACATAATTTTTGAATATTCATGTATACATAAACAATCACTGCAAATGTTGCAGTAACCAAAAGTATCCAATTATATCTGTGGTCTTAAGCAATTTTGTCATTACTGCAGTGATGTTGCAATGATTGGGTATTGGAACTATCACCCAAAAATGGAAACATAGGACACCTTCACAGCTTTAAACAGGAATGTCAATGGAGATTCTCAATCATCCAGGCCATGGTTGTCCCAAAGAATGATTTTTCCAAAAGGCAACTGGACTTCATTTTGTTTTTCCTTTGAAAACATTTCGCCTCTCATCCAAGAAGCTTCTTCAGTTTTCTTTAAATAGGAATAAAGAGAGGATTGGTAATGTTTAGGTAGGAGATCTCCAAGGGAAGGTTTGATCTGTCAGAGTGAGAGAATTGGGAATATATCTTTTTTGCAGGAAAGGCCAAGATGGAGTAACTGCTACTAAATTATTGAGACTAAATTGTTGTGAGAACAAGGAGAATTGACTAAAGACGTTAACCTAGGTTTCAAAATTAAGGCAGCTTGTTCTTATGTATTTATTTATTTATTTATTTATTTATTTAATTACTTATTTATTTGTCAACAAGTGCAAGGAAACAGGACACATGAAAAAATGGCACAAATAAATGGATATAAAGAAGCAAAACATAGCCGTAAACACAAAACGATTACATACAAATGGGTACAGTAGGACAGGGACGGTAGGCACATTGGTGCTCTTATGCACGCCCCCTTAGGGACCTCTTAAGAAACGTGTAAGGTCCACGGTAGACAGTTTAAGGTAAAAGGTATGGGGGTTAGAGAAACTAACAACAGGATCAGGTAAAGTGTTCCAGACATTTACTACTCTATTGCAGAAGTCGTATTTTCTGCAATCAAGATTAGAGCGGATTACATTTAGTTTGTATCTATTGATAGCCCTAGTGTTATTGCGGTTGAAATTAAAGTAGTCATTAACAGGTAGGACATTAAGGTAGATGATCTTGTGTACTAAGCTTAGGTTGGAACGTAGACGGCGTAGTTCAAGGTTATCCAGGCCTAAAATTTCAAGTCTACTGGAATAAGGAATTTTATTGCGAGCAGAGGAGTTGAGTACTCTTCTTGTTCTGATATGACTTAATTTGATACTTTCCTCAAACATTTTTTTAAAAATTACATCTGTGTTGTTCTGTATCATCCCCACTTTTCACCAAGTCTTGTTACATTTAAATACATAAAAGCAGAAGAGACAAACAAAAGAATGTCCACATCAGAAGATAGTTCGGTGTGGCAACGAAACCAGTAGATCACTTTAAATTCTCCCCGATTATTGAGATTACACTTTAATCTGCTTCTGAAGAACAACAATATGAAAAGAGGACACAATAATATGCAACAAATATAAAAATATTTTACAGTCCATTCTAATTACGCTCTAAGGCCATGATGGCGAACCTATGGCACACGTGCCAGAGGTGCCATGCAGAGCCGTCTCTGTGGGCATGCGCGCTGTTGCCAACTGATCATCTGGTTTCCGGTGTGCGCATGCACGTCGGCCAGATGCTCTTTGCGTGCACCGGAGCACCGGAAACCTGAAGACCAGCTGGCCAGTGTGCATGTGTGTGCCGGCCACCTGATCTTTGGGTTTCCAGTGCTCTGGTGCACACATGTGCATTCCGGTTTGGGCACTCAGTGCCGAAAAGGTTCGCCATCACTGGTCTAAGGTCTATCATCTAGCAGTCATACGTCTTTTAGTGGGCACTCACAGTGAAGCTACGGATTCAATGGCAAATTCGAACTTCAAATAAGAAGAGAAGCTAGAATAACTCATAATACCATTAAAATGTTTAACTTCTGCCCTCTTCTTCAAAACATTCTTAATCATTACAATGGGAGTTATGACAACTTTCTTGCTACCTCTTTCGGAAAGAGGCTCATTTATTATAGTTCAATGTATATGAACGCTAAATGGAATCACAGTTTCCAAGAAATCAAACTCAGCAAGAACTCTGGTTATTCTTGTTACAATCTGTCATAACCTAGCGAAGTAAGCAGATAAAAGGCAGGTATTGGTTCATAATTATTCCTCAATTGATAAGCAAGCTGGTACTTGGAGGAAAGCAACCTTTATGGAAGTACAGTAGGAACTGGACCTAGCACATACCAAACACAGTTAAGCTTATATTTTAACAATAGGAGTTGCAAGGTTTGTAGAGGATAATGGGAACGTTTCAAGCTGCTAATTTAAGATCTCAAAAAGAGTCTGTCAACTAAATTAAGATAGATGTAAGAAATGACTGAGATTCAGGAAAGTTGACATTTTTTTGTTTCCAACTCATGTTAGAGCTATGCATGCCTCCAATGAATTAATACCCTTAGCTGATCATAGCCAGGAAAACAGTCTGTAGCAATCTTTTAGAGGTGTTGGAACTGCTACTCAAAAAGCCATTTGGGAGAATTAGGCCAATCTAAAATTGAGAAGGTTCATCTAGGAACTAAATCTAGACATACCGTATTTTTTGGAGTATAAGACGCACCTTTTTCCTCCCTAAAAGTGGCTGAAAATTTGGGTGCGTCTTATACTCCGAATGTAGCTTTTTCGGAGCTGTTTTTCCAGCCCTAACTAGGTGCTAACGATCTTCCCAGCTCTTACCTTGCAGGCTCTTTCATTGTTACTCTCTCAGAAGAAGGTTTTTCCAGCCCTAAGTCTTTGCAGGGCTTTTTTCATTGCTCTACTTGCTCCAGAAAAGTTTTTTTCTAGCCCTAACCAGGTGCTAACTATCTTCCCAGCTCTTACTGGCTTGCAGGCTCTTTCATTGTTACTCTCTCTGAAGAAGGTTTTTAAAGTCCTAACCAGGGGATAAAATAATGTGCTGAAGCTGACCAGACTAAGGACGCTAGCCAGATGAATACCTGGTAGGCAGATTTCCCCCCCCCCTATTTTCCTCCCCAAAAACTAAGGTGCGTCTTATACTCCGGTGCGTCTTATACTCCGGAAAATACGGTAGCTATTGTCAGTGGAATATGGGTGTGATAGTCCAAAATACTGTACGTGGAAGATACTGGGTTGCTAGGCAAGATTTAGATGATGACAGATAACTACCAGTATATACATGTCTTCATTTGCATAATTAAACTTTCAATGGATTGAAGTATCTTGAAGCATCAAAGAAGTTTGCTTGCAAAAAATAAATAAATCCAGACTTGTGGCCATTCAAAGAGTCCAGAGCATTGTGAAGACATTTTAGACAGATTTAGGAAATGAATGTGACCCCCTATTGTTTCTATGTTATATATTTTATACATGCACTCAATGAAACAGATTACAAGGATGTTAGATTTGCATATCCATTAAGGAATCAAGTGATTATTTAAGTTATTTAAGTGCCCTTTTATTTCAAGCATCAAAGTGCACATGAAAGAGGAGCCTGCTGCTGGGGGAATTGTAAGACAGGAAGCCCAAAGAATTTGCTATCTTCTAAAGGCGAGCGCTTTTGTCTTGCCAAAGAGGACCGGAAAATAGGTCAGTTGAGAACATGGAGCCTTGTGCTTTGTGGCCTTTTTATCGTCTTCATAAATTTAATGTGCAGAGAAGACATGCTGATTCCAAAGCCAGGATTTTGGCAACCCACTTCAAACGATAGGATAACGTGGAAGAAAGTTAACTCTATGTTACTTGCATCACCGCAGAATTCTACTATATATGTATATCAGCTCCTGGATGGGCACTTTTCAATCTGCAAAATGAAATGCATTGTAATATCGTTGATAGAAATTGCATCTCGGTCGGCTTTAGATAAGTCCAGAAGGACACATTACAGAACAACTTTTCACAATCTGATGATGTCTGAATGTGTTGGGACTACCACAATTTCTATCAGAATTTCTACACAGGCCTTGGGAAAGGCTTCCTACTCCCTTCCCAATGAGCCATCAAATAGGTTAACATCTAACTATTCTTTATCCAACTATGTTTAATGGAAACTCTATTTATTAAAAAAGAGGACAACTCTTCCTCCTGCAAAAAGAGACTGAACAGGGTGTGTATGTACGTACATATATATATTATGCACATACATACAGTACACATATACACACGCATACAAAGCTTCCCTATTTTGCCAACTCCAAGTGAACTCGGTCTGGTCCGTGAGATTTCTTTCCCCCTATAAACATGTGCAAGTGATACATGTTTGTGTACATGTGTTTATAGATGTGTCTATGCATGACAGCAAATATAAATATAAACCCGCATTCTTGCATTTACATATACCTCCTAGAAACCACATTTCTTTCAAATTAGGGCAGAGCCTGGATTGTTTAAAAAAAGAAGTTAACTGTAATTAAATTAATAACTACTGGTTGAAGTTAATTGTCTGCAAAATAGAGTAACTCAAACATCAAATTGATTGACACCTATCTGTATATATTACCTATTTTTTAACATATCCGAGCCACTCTTAGGTGCAGAACATGGCGGTACATCCATACATATGCACACACACGTCTTTATTTCAGAAGAAAGAGTAAAGAAGAGGAAAAAGAAACTGGGTGGAGAAAGAGAAGAACCATACTGGGAAGGGAGAAAAAATGGATGGTGATGTTGCAAAAGAAAGGGATCATGAAAGTGGACAGGGAAAGAAAATGGGTTGCGGGATTTGGATATGGCTAGTCTCGAGAAAAGAAAGACTAGGGGTGACATCATAGCAGTATTCCAGTATTTGAGAGGCTGCCACAAAGAAGGGGGAGAGGGTTGGATTATTTTCTAAAGGACCAGAAGGTAAGACAACAAGCAATGGATGGAAACTAATCCAGGAGAGAAGCAACCTGGAATTAAGGAGAAACTTCCTAACAGTGAGGACAATTAACCAGTGGAACAGCTTGCCTTCAGAAATTGTGGGTGCTCCATCACTGGAGGTTTTTAAGAAGAGACTGGACAGCCATTTGTCTGAAATTTTTATTTATTTTTTATTTTATTTATTTCTTTGTCAAACATGTACAAGATAGCAGGTATTGGTATAAACATGAACATTAGCAAAGTAGGTACAGGTAAATTAGGCAATAGGACAGTAGGACAGGGACGGTAGGCACAATGGTGCGCTGATGCACGCCCCTTAATGATTATAGGGTCTCCTGCTTGAGCAAGGGGCTGGACTAGAAGACCTCCAAGGTCCCCTCCAGCTCTATTCTGAATTAAAAGGGAGAAGACAAAAGGATTGAGGAGGAGCAGGCAAGTGATTCTCACCAGCCCTTGCCACCTTTTAGCTGGGTTCTCATACAAACGCTGTCATTTGCATTTCCTGCCCATTTGTTTGGTTTCTCAACAGGGTCCTCTGTTCTTCCCAGTGACTGTAAGATGATCCCCCTCCCCATAAGACAAAATGGAAACATTTGGCAAGAAATGAGATATCTTGTTTGTAGCTGGCCGACAGCAGAACAGCCGAAAGATGCCAACTATTCTAAAAGACTGGAATTTTGAGGTTAAACAATAAGTCACATTCCTACTGCTACTTTGCAGCTTGAATTTCACATGCTTCATCTGATGTGAGAATGGCACAACTGGACACTTTATTTCTCTTGGCTACAGTGTTCGAAATGCTCATTTCAACTTTTGTTCCCATTGCTACACCTTGTTCCTGAGCTGCACAAGCGACATATGGTGACTATAATTCAATGCTCTAATCAGTCCTGGGTCTGTTGAATCTCCCCTTCGTTGGTTGACTTAGGGTTGTCATCATCTCCCTCTTCAAAATATTTGTCCTGCTTGGTTTGCACTTCCACTCTTTGTGTTGTGTTTTCCCTAGTTCACACAGCAAAGCTATCCATGTGTGGTACAATGAGGGTTTTGTTCTCCAGCCAATTTGTTGTAGAGCCTGACATAGTTTTAGTGGTTGAGAATGACAGACACAATGTCAACAAATTGGTTTCCATGCCCCAGGAAGAGCAAGAACCTGAATTTCCCCACTTCTAATTAGCATTTTAACTACTACGTCATGCTGGCTCCCAATGGTTGCCTAGAGCACTAGTATTGATTGATTGATTGATTGATTGATTGATTGATTGATTGATTGATTGATTATGCCCATCAAGTCACACAAATACTCTTTTTTTAGGATGACCTTGCCCCAACTTGGCCCTTCAGTCTTCCAAGGGTGCGCCCCAGCGGTGGGTTGCTCCTGGTTCAGCCCGGTTCTGCTCCACCCACCCGCCTGGGATGCTTCTGCCAGTAGCAATGGCATTTAGAACCCACTACTGGTGCGCCCTTGCCAACATAATCAAGTCAACCTTGCACAAAGCATGTGGAAATTAGTGCAAAATACAAAATTAATGTTTACAAAGCAAAACAAGTTGATTTAACTCTTGACATAAAAGATTTCAGGCAATTTATTAGAAATCATGGATGAGGGAAGGAGAGGTAGTAAAGTATATTAACAAATGGCTAGACTATTTTACTTTTTAAAAAATAAAACCATCTGTCTTGTTTAAACTAAAGTAAATTAGAGTTAAACAATCAGAAAAGTAGTGGATTTCTATAAATATAAGACTGGTCCTTGTTCCCTGATAGATACAACACATTGAAAAGTCAAACAATTCATCTGAAGAATGCAAACCATGTAAAATGAAAATATAAACAGAGCACTGGGCCAGGATGCAAAAATAATGGGTGGAACATGCAAAATAAATGGTACTAGAAGTGGAGAAAGAAAGAATAATTACAGGGACAAATGGCCAAACTTTCCAGTTTGCTTCAAGTAATGATAAAAGTAAATTTCAGTGTTTAATTATTTTGCTTTATTTGAATTGATAATGTTTGGTACTGGAAACTTTTAAGCCAATCATCTGAGACTTTTCTTGGAATAGATTGTTGTTTTTTTGTCAGAATGCTGGGTGCCTATAAATAATAAATATAATTATCCAACCGCAATGTTGTTATCTTTATGAGTATAATTGTAGCACATTTGCTTAATAATCTTTTATTGTGCAAAATTCCATGTGTTAAGTAGTAACGATCACTTTTCCTTTGCAACAAATGCCCAGTATGCATTGGATCTTTCATATATTCAGCTTAATGCTTTTATGTTTTATTTTGCTTCTATTAAAGCTGAGACTCATTGAAGTTACGTGCATTTCATACTGGTTGCATGTGGAGGTATTTACTTTGGCTCTTGAAGCATCATGGTTTTTTTAAATGAGAGGAAATAGCTATGTGCCTACTAAACTGCTAACCCTAGTGGGAACACATTTAATCTTTAGAGTAGCTTACCTACAAACATGCCATTGAACACCAGCAACAAAAACAAAGAATTTTCTTTGTGCCTAAGCACTGAAAAGTGATGCACTATTTGAAACTTATCCCTATAGTTGCACACACTTATTGTTTTCCACTGTAAAAAAAGACAGCCTCGTATGATATAAAGCAGAGGTCCCCAAACTTGGCAACTTTAAGACTTGTGGACTTCAACTCCCAGAATTCTCCAGCCATATTACATGCCACATTCTTTGCTCACAATCATTGGCAGTGGGAAACCAAAATGGCATTTATGATCTCTCATGTACAGAGGGGTATGGTTTCAATCGGCAATTGCACCTGCCATTATGGCCCCATTGGTCTCCCCTTTGGGAGATCTCTGTCCCTGCTAATGGCAAGGGCAAAACCAGCCAATCACTGCATGTTTGAGCCAGTATGCCCCAAGAGCAACCAAAACCTAATTTTATCCCCCTGTTACTCCATGCAAGCTTGGATCTCAAATGTCAAGCTGTGTTCTAAGCAAATATACTATTGTGCACTTTCCACCAGCTAGGATATAAATGCTGTGTATTGACCTGCATTTGAGATGCATTCTTACCCCAGAAAGGAAAAGTGAGGGGCATGTATGTATGTATGCAGGGTTTGTGTTCTTGAGGATAATAGCTATCTCATGATACTGTAAAGCAGGGCTGTCTGTCAGCCTCCACACTGCCTGCTTGCTTCGGCTGCCATAGAAATGGGTGGTGGAGGGAAGGTTAGGTATTTGGGAGGTGGGGGAAGCTACGCTGGAGATGTCTCTTCTTGTGTTTGATTAGGGGCCTAGGGAGGAAAGTTCTCATCATGTACTGCCAGGCTACATGGACATGTTTGCAGCCTGCTCAAGGTCAACGGCTTCGACGGACCAGATGTGGAAGCCCAAACAGCCGGTGTACCCACCTGACATCTTCGGACATTGGGATTGGATGATTTGTCCAGGGGGGTTATGAGGGGAGGGTTTTGGGATTATTTGTATATACATTTACGCGCCTTTTGCCTCAGATCTTGCTTTCATTTTGTCACTATCAGTTCTTGTCTAGTAAAAGTACTCTTCTCTATCAACATGGAATTGGGGTTTTTCTTTCCTGGATTTTGAACGGAAGCTGGCCTATGGGCCGGATGCGTCACGCGCTGGCCATGCCCTTGCCCAGTTTAGCAAAGGGGGAAAAAGTCCCGATATGCCACATGATGCCACCGTGACGACACGAATTTGACACCCCTGTTTTAAAGAATGATAACTTTCTTAAACCTCTTCAGAGTTTAAGAAAGTCTGGCTCTGTTCAGTTCTTTTCTTGAATCTATTAATATGTATTATTTCCTGTGTGAAAATTGCTCTGATGAATATTGTTACAGAAAAGGGTTGTGCAAACAAACTGACTAGAGCTGCTAATGGTTATCCTTCCCTCAAATACTGTTCCTCTTTTCCTTAGGATCCAATTCAGCCTCCATGGCCATCTTTGTTCATAACACAAAGCCATCAATAAACAGGATGAAGGTGCATGTAGAACAAAGGAATTTCCAGAGCAATAACCAAACATGACTAAAAGATCTAACCATGATAGTGTTACATTTGCTAATAAGGAAGTTATAGAGGTCTTTCTAATAGCACCATCTTGTGATTCCTCAGAAGACTACAGCTTGTCTCTACCCATTAAATGGAGCATCGGCACCATACTTAGAAATAATTTATTTCTAATATAACAAGATTTATAGAAGTAGTAAAGAATAATTATTCTTTAACTTGTTCGCTTTATTTTATTTTTGAATACAGATGCTTTGTGGATACGTAGCAGAACTGTTTTAATCCACCATAGTAACAGTTTCAGCTTTTCCCCCTGACAGTTACAGCATCGTGGTATAGATCTCTGAACCGATCTTCTCTTGGCAACCTTGTTCTATCAGATTAGAGGAAGCTAAATAAAGCTAAATGAAGTACAATAAAAGGGTATAACTCAGGATTGTATAAACTATTTGGTGTGTGGCCACTAATGTAAAGAATTCTAAAAGGGAACTGGAGAAACCCCTAAGCATTGTCAGTTCTTCAGCATAGACCCAGACAAAGAAATCAAAGTTACAGGTGCTAATACTATTTTTATTGTAGGGGTACAGTAACCGCATCTTGCAAATCTGAATCTGAATCTGAATCTAACCCCTCCCTGGCTGTCCCCTAAAGCAGGGGTCTCCAACCTTGGCAACTTTAATACTTGTATTTTGTATTTGTTTATTTGTCAAGCATATATGATTATAAGCAAAGTATAAACAGTAAAACATGATAGAATATATATGTAATAGTACAAGCATGAATAAGAGTAAAAGAGGTATGAATATATGGGTACATTAGGACAGGAACGGTAGGCACGATTGTGCGCTTATGCACGCCCCTTACCGACCTCTTAGGAATGGGGTGAGGTCGATGGTAGATAATCTGAGGTTGAAGTTTTTGGGGTTTGGGGAAGAAACTACTGAGTCAGGTAAAGTGTTCCAGGCATTGACCACTCTGTTGTTGAAGTCAAATTTTTTGCAATCAAGTTTGGAGCGGTTTACATTAACATTACAGTACTTGTGGACTTCGACTCCCAGAATTTCGCAGCATGCTGGCTGAGGAATTCTGGGAGTTGAAGTCCACAAGTCTTAAAGTTGCCAAGGTTGGTGACCCCTACCCTAAAGAGAACAAGGGAAGGTCAAACCCAAGATGTTTTCTCAAATTAAATTTCTGCTTTGGACTGAGAATTCCCTTACCTCAGCAGTCTGTATCTTATGTGGCTCTTCCTCCACTTTCTCAAAGTTATTCCTTCTTCCCATTACAAGAATTGCCTGATAATGGTGCTCTAATTACAATCACACAGCACATCCTCAATAACAACTGTTGGGGAAGAATGACACAGATTATACCCCCAGTAAACTTCCTGGATACTTTTCATCAGACCCTGAGTTACACAAAATGCATACGTTACTGAGCAATGCATATTTCACAGCTATCCAAACACTCCAGTGATAATATTATTCCAATGACAGAGATACCCTGCCCTATATACCCATTGTTTTATCATCTGGAACAGAAATTGAACAAATTTAAGTTGGTACACAATACATCTGTGGCTGTGCAGGACTCCCCAATTCAGAGTCGTTTTGCTTTTTTTTTAAAAAAAAACCCAACCCTATTGATTTGGCAATCTCCCCCCTAAAAATGTCATCATTTTAATTGTGAATGCATTTGATCTGTTTTAAATATCAGGAGACATAAAGTTCAGCAACAGATGAGCCACTTTGTGGAGAATATTGCACAATCCAGTTGCCACAGTCAAGGAAGTCTGGATGCAGGCTAATATTCATAATATTTTTA
Source organism: Diadophis punctatus similis (assembly GCA_023053685.1). Classification (NCBI taxonomy): domain Eukaryota; kingdom Metazoa; phylum Chordata; class Lepidosauria; order Squamata; family Dipsadidae; genus Diadophis; species Diadophis punctatus. The sequence continues at coordinate 131,243,547 of JALIGW010000003.1, forward strand.
TTAAACAACACAATACCGTATGTATTTCTTTTATTGCATTGATAAGCTGCCTTTCTAAGCATTCCTAAGAATCTCCCCTAATTTGATTCCCCCCAAATAAGAAGTATGTGTGGAGCATTTGGGGTGAGAGGGAGGTACTGCCTCATTTTGTGGATTTTTCAGTAGGAAATTAAACTTGGGTGTTACCTGCCCAGGTGAAACACTTTATGTACTCCCTGAGTCCTTCGGGAGTTGGGCGGCATATAAGAATACCAAAATAAATGTAGTTTATTAGCTATAGTACATGGACCCCACACTATACTGCACTGCAAATATGCATTCTATTTACCTAGGAATCTGGCTGCAAATAGAAGGTAGTTTTAACCTGGAATAGTAAGAGGTATCCTTATAAGAATAGAAAACAAGAGGTATGTCTCTTATATATCCTTTTCTACCATTGTGGTTTGCAACTGCGTGTTTATTGTAATACACCAAACTAAAACAAACAAACATATCAGAAGTCTTTCAAACACCGCTTTATCCTGTATCCTACCAGCAGTCTCATCCCTGCTGACCTGGCACTGGCTGTTCAAAATTTCAATAGATATCCTCTCCATTCTTTTATAGAGTTTGAAACTCGGAGTTTTTGCGTACCAAGTAGGTGTATGCATTTTATCACCCAGTCGTGGACTTTCCTCTGAAGCAGAGTCAATAACAGGATACCTAGATGTCATTACTGATTGTCTAAAAAATATCCTGTTTGTCTTTATTTCCGTAGTCAATGACCATTTCCCCAGACCTTGTTCAAAGCATCACCCATCCTTTATTTTGTCAACAAAAAATTGTTGCTATCATAACATTGGCTCTCTGCATTACCAGTCCCTATCTTGTTGATGGTTTATCTATTGTGGGCTTACCTATTAAGACTCTGCCTTGCCCTCATTTCTGGGTAGGCCAGTCACCATAAGCAGAATGACAGGTGTTTCTACGGTATTAGCTATACAGCTGTCCCTCTTCAGCATATCACCAGCAGTTTGAAAACATCCACGGTTGGTGCAGTGCAGCATGAATTGGGCGGATCTGACATATTATTACGCAATTTGATAATCAGGTATCTGCTTGTTTTTTCTAGGCTGATTTATCTGACCCACCCTAGGGATGTCTTGCGAAAATAATGTAAAGTGAAGACATGTATGGGAGGCTGGCTTCCAGTCACAAATGTGTGTCTATGAAAATTCAAACTAATTTCAATGTAAACTAAGCAGTGAAACAGTCTATAATATATTCAGCTTTAGTTGCGTATTTAGAGGAAGAAACAGCCAGAACAAAATTAGCCTTTAGAAAGGAAGGAGACAGAGATGTATGCCATCATAACTATGTAACTAACTAACAAAATCCTGTAGAACTGGATTACTGAGTAACGCTATCTCTTAATTTCACCAGGGGAATCAAATCAATGGCCAAAGGCAAGGAAAAATGGCAAATAATCAACAAATGTCCAATCTGACCTTTCTTATTTTTAGAATGTTGCATTCATTTTGATATTATTTCATAGTTATGCAATCTCCTTCTCCTTCTCCTTTTCCGTTTCCTTCTCCTTCTCCTTCTCCTTCTCCTCCTTCTCCTTCTCCTTCTCCTTCTCCTTCTCCTCCTCCTTCTCCTTCTCCCCCTTCTCCTTCTCCTCCTCGTTCCCCCTTCCTCCTTCTCCCTCTTCTTCCTACTTACTTCCCTAGGAGAAATTGATTTCAAAACTAAAGAGCACTGATAAATAAAGAGTTAACTGATATGAAGAAATTTGAAAAATTTGAAAATTCAGAACTAATTCAGAGTGGAAGAAAAAATGGCAACACTGGAGGCTGTACAAGGATGAGAGAAAAGTTTGGGCTTGCCTAGCCCCAAACCCAGTGGTGAAATTCAAATTTTTTTACTACCAGTTCTGTGGGCATGGCTTGGTGGGCGTGGTGAGGCTTGGTGGGCAGGGCATGGGAAGGATACTGCAAAATCCCCATTCCCTCCCTACTCCTGGGGGAAGGATATTGCAAAATCTCCATTCCCACCCCACTCTGGGGCCAGCCAGAGGTGGTATTTGCCAGTTCTCTGAACTACTCAAAATTTCTGCTACCGATTCTCCAGAACCTGTCAGAACCTGCTGGATTTCACCCCTGCGACAACCTCTTTGCCTCTCTCAACACCTTTGGGTACTCCATACCACATAGTCTGATTTCAACTTCATTATCAATGTTGCAGATTTTGCACACCTTGAAATCAATCCAATTTACAGAACTAGTAGGCAAGCATGAATGCAAGAGTAGATGTTGCTTGTTTTTCCTGTTGAAGCTAGAACCATTTTAATGTCAACATAAATCTGCAAATAATGAAATCGGTCCAGATCAATGTTTCTTCAAATGCGGTCTTAGGACCCCTGGAGGATCCTTCAAGATCCTCTCAGGGGTCCGTGAAATTAAAATTATTTGCCAGCCTATGCTGAGAAACGATACAATCTTAATATCCCATCAAATGATTATAACACACAATACTGAGATCAGCCAGGGAAGGTTTCGTATGAGCAGAAGAAAAATATACAGGAAAAGGTTGCTTAATCCTTTCTCCTTCTTCTATTTTTCATTTAAAAGTTGATCGCCGAGAACTCCCCCCCCCAAGAGGATAAATAGATAATAAATAGCACAAGAGACCAAGTTTAATGGACTAAAAGAGAAAGAAAGCACTAACCTGCTGCACTTCCATTCTGTGTCTTTAATCCAATATTTTATGTTAAAAACGATGCTTAGTGGAGGAAGGAATTCTGGAAACCTGTTTAAATGAGAAGTTGTTGCTTGAGCAGAATTTTAAAAAGTTCACAAGTTGGATGTGTGGGATATATGTCCGTTAGATGGCAGCCTTGTTCTACAAATGGAGTAACCAAATTAACGTTACATGTTAATACTCTGTGGCCCTTTCATTTGAATGTTTGCTTACTGTGATACATTAAAATTTAAAGCTTAAACTATTTCTAACTGTCTTTTTCACCAAATTAGATGCAAATGTGTTGTAAATCTGATTGTACTTTGCTAGATAGCCTCTAGCAAAATGCAGTTTTTTTTCTCAGAAAAAAAAGGGAAATGAAATGGAAGGTTGTTTCCTGAGATATATTTTAGACAAAATACTGTGTTACACAGAATATTGTAATATTGTATGAGTGAATGAATGAATGAGTTGACATTAGAGGTTTATATAATTTCAAGATATTCTTATTGCACTTTCTCTTAGCTCTCTAGCTTTTGTTTTTCCTGTAGTTTTATTTTTTTGTAATGAAACTTAATTTTAAAATTCTGATTAAAAAGAGAAAAGAAAGAAAGTCCAAGAGCATATGCTCCATATGGAAGTAATCTCTGCTTGACAATTTATTAGATAAAGAACAGGTAGAGAGAGAGATAATCAATCCTGTATTCTCTATACGCTACTGCCTCCTAGTGGTCAGTAGGTGATGAGGTGCTGAAGGGTGGATTTGGACCTCCAACACCCTTTCTTGTGGCTTGTGCATCTTTCCACAACTCCCATAATCTCTTGGCGGGTTCTGTGCCATATCTGGCTAAAGGTCTGTAGAGATTCTCAGTCATCCAGGTCATGGTCGTCCCAAAGGTGGTTTTTCTTGATTGTCCAGACATCATTTTTCTTGAAAAAGCACCTTTGGGACAACCATGACCTGGATGACTGAGAATCTCTACAGACTTTTAGTTATACAATTTGGGATGAACACCCTTTGAATGGTATGCGAGTAGGAATGGATTTCTAGAGGGGAAAAATTGCAGACTACAGGAACCAGGAGCACTACTCAGGTGGCCCTGAGGACACAGATAAACCTCCAAGTGCTTCAAGGACCCTCTAAAAAGATGCAAATTACCAGCTGTCTGCAAGGAATATCAATCCTTCCATTCCCCACTATCCTGTCAGAGCTGAAGAAGCTTCTTGGATGAGAAGCGAAACGTCTTCAAAAGAAAACAAAAACAAAAAGCAAGAAAGTCCAGTTGCCTCTTGAAAAAGCACCTTTGGATCTCTGGCTAAACCTGCCAGAACCTCTTCCAATGGGCAGTATTCCTGTTCAGTCTGTACCTCCTCTTCAACATCTCTCACACAGTGATACTTGGTGTCTGAAGCTTTTTTCTATTTGTCTCCCTCAGTGGCCAGCATCCTTTGCATCTACGTCATTGCATAGGATTCTTCTACTTGCTCCCTCTTGGCAATTTAGGAGGTGGCTTAATGCTCAGGGTAACAAATACGGCAGAACTGAGGGAAGATATGAAAGAAGATGTGGGGGTGGGGGAACAGATTCAGAAATGCAAGTTTTCCAATTCTATCATAGCTAAATAGAATAGTCACATGGGAGATAAGGTGGCATTGGTTTTCCGTTTAGTTAAGTCAGCAGACTGCATCGTCCCCCTTTCTGAGCCAAATCTTACTCTGGTGTTTAAACCAACATGGTGAGCCTTACCTTGTGTGAAACTGTAGCCCATTTTCTTTTCTGGCAATGTCAGTTTGCAAATCAGTGGTCACAAAGGAAGATAGAAGTGCTGGCCAGTCTCTGCCGTTGATTCTGAATTAAAACTGCTAATGACATATTGAAGCATTCCCCCCCCCCGCCAAAAAAAAAATCCTATATAAAGGAGGCTGCCAATGGAACATCTGGAGTGGGGGACTGAAAGGTGCTCAGCATTAAAGTAGCCCAGACTGAAAAATATTGGCCATTGCAACTCGTGTAATAAGGTCATCTTTTGCGTCAGAGGTAGAACCAGGAATAGAAAATAGCTTTGCTCTTTAAAGTGTGCAGCCCACACAGCCTCTTTTGTGTACGGAAAACCACCCTGCTTAAAAATATTTGACCGCTTATGTGTTTTTCTGTTGGAATTTGGAGAGGCGGGGGAAGCTATATACTAGAACTGTCTTCTCCTACTGATGTCCTGCAGTTGCTCCAAGGACAATGCCTTTCTTGGGCTGATATTCATGGGACGGGGTGTGTAACAAGAACCATGAATCAAACATCTGGAAGGGGACAGGTTGCTGTAGACAAATTACCCAGCATATTTCAGAGGGGGAAAGTGGGGGGGGGGAGAGTGTTTTGTAAATGTAGCCAAATGGAGAACACATGCCTGAATAGCAGTTCCTTTTCTGTTTATGGTTACTATTATTTTCTTTAAATCCTCTTTAAAATTATAGATCCAGAGTGATTCCCGTAAAATCTTAATTTCCCATTTGCACCTTCCCCCCCCTCCCTCTAATTACAAGCCTTGTGTATAATGCAGAAAAGAAGCAGGAATGGCAGGGATTTTGCTCGTAAGTTCATGACTGATGCAATACTTTTTCTAGAGCAGTGGTTCTCAACCTTCCTAATGCCGCGACCCTTTAATACAGTTCCTCATGTTGTGGTGACCCCCCAACCATAAAATAATAAAATTATTAGGAAACTCAGGGGTGGGTTCTAACTTACCTCGCATGCGCAGTGCCAATTTTTTAAAAAAAAATTGCAAAAAAAAGCCAAAAACAAGATGGTGAGGCATGCACAGTGCCGGAAATTCGGCTTCTGCGCATGCTCAGAAGTTCCCATGGTACAGATTTTTTTTTTGCAGTAGTCTATTTGCATGTGGGTGGACCCGCCTGGAGACGGATAGAGGAGCGGTGTCTCGGTTCCTAAGACCATCAGAAATTTGTGTTTTCCGATGGTCTTAGGCGACCCTTGTGAAAGGATCATTTGACCCCCAAAGGGGTCGCGACCCACAGGTTGAGAACCGCTGTTCTAGAGCAACAGTGAAGTTCTGCTATTTTCTGTATACGTTTTTTGAAACTATGCAGTTGAATATTTTAGGAATTTGGTTTTGAGTTTCCTCCATCCTTTATATGCTTTTACAGTTAAAAGAAGGAGGCCTGAAAGAGAGAGAAAAAGACTTTGCTAATACCATATTTTTCGGAGTATAAGATGCACCTTAGTTTTGGGGGAGGAATATAGGGGGGCAAATCTACCTACCAGGTATTCATCTGGCTAGTATCCTTAGTCTGGTCAGCTTCAGCACATTATTTTATTATTTCCCCTGGTTAGGGCTGAAAAAAATCTTCTTCGGAGGGAATAGCAATAAAAACAAGCCTGCAAAGACTTAGGGCTGGAAAAAAGCTTCTTTGGAGGGAGTAGAATGAAAAAATCCTGCAAGCCGGGAAGATTGTTAGCACCTCGTTAGGGCTGGGAAAAAAGCTGCGAAAAAGCTACATTCGGAGTATAAGATGCACCCAAATTTTCAGCTTCTTTTAGGGGGGGAAAGGTGCGTCTTCTACTCTGAAAAATACGGTATGTATTTCTTTCCATGGGTCACTGTTATGTGGACAGTATTCAGTTGGAAAATATGAGGGTACAGGATATCATGAGAAGGCAGTTCAATGGTAGTACCGTCCCTTGTATTCAGTCCTGGTGATCTTGGACTCTCTCTTATGTTCTTTATGGGGCTGGCGTGAGGATATTTGTGTGTGAGGATGATTCGATCCGATCTAAGTGCAGTACATAAAATTATCCACTACAATGTCCTATCTGTCAATGACTACTTCAGCTTCAACCACAACAATACACAAGCACACAATAGATACAAACTTATGGTAAACTGCGCCAAACTTGATTGCAGAAAATACAGCTTCAGTAACAGAGTTGTCAATGCCTGGAATGCACTACCTGACTCTCTGGTTTCTTCCCCAAACTCCCAAAACCTTAGACCAGTGGTGGGTTGCTGCCGGTTAGAACTGCCGGTTAGAACTGATAGCAGAAATTTACTGCTACTCGCTGAACCGGCAGCGATGACTGGTGGTCCACGCTCCCGAACCAGTCCTCCAGTTGCCGCAGCTTGGAAAAAACCCTCTGCGCGTGCGCAAAGGGCCATTTCTGGGTCTATTGCACGATGTGATGTGGGTGGCGCGTGAGCGAAGCAAAAGTGCACTTCCATTGCGATCAGAACCGGTAGGGAACGTAACTGGAACCCACCCCATTCCCAAGAGGTCTTCAAGGGGCATGCATAAGCACACCAGCGTGCCTATCGTCCCTGTCCTAATGTTCCCTTTTATTCGTATCCATTTCATGTAATCATAATTGTCAGAGTTACGCAATAAATCAGAAGCTTCAAAAGATAACTGCATTTTGCTGATTCAAATAACTTCTTTATAAGTAGAATAAAACATTAACAATACCACACTTTGTTTCAGATCACATGTTGAGATGTTTTCATACTGGAGTATAATGGTGGACAGACTAAACCACACCCTTCTTCTTGCTAAGTTTCTGGACATGCTCAATTAACACTTCAGCCTGATTGGCTGACTCAATCACATGGCTCTCCCAGTCATGAATATTCCAACACTCCTCCCTTCATTACTGGGAGAGACATCAAACCTATTGGATTTAAACATTTCCTATAATGGACACCACCCAATGGTTTGGTCATCATGTCTGCTAAATTATCCTCTGAAGAACAATGATGTAAACGTATCAATTTTTCTTTTACAGCTTCCCTGACATTACAATACTTAATGTCCACATGTTTACTTCTGTTCTTCACCCTGTCACCTGTTGCCATTTTTATACAAGCAGCATTATCTTCATAAACAGTTACAGCTTCATTTACATTTACATTTAAATCTTGTAACAACTGTACATACCAAACTACTTCAGAACATAACTCAGACAATGCAATAAACTCTGCTTCCGCAGTTGAAATAGCAACCGTTGTTTGTTTTCTGGACTTCCAACCAATTAAAACCCCTCCAAACATTATTACAATTCCAGAATTAGACTTTCTGGTTTTTACATCATTTGCATAATCACTATCAACATAACATTTCAATTTTAATTCTTCAGTGACCTTTATTTGAAGACCCAAATTCACAGTTCCCTTCAAATACCTGAGAATTCTTTTCACACCCATCCAATGCAACTTTGTAGGTGTAGCAGTAAAGCGACTTAAGATGCTCACTGCACAAGCTATGTCTGGTCTGGACCACTGTGACAGATATAACAGACTCCCTATTGCAGAGTGATATATCTCCTGATCACAGGCTTCACTTTTATCCTCACCCAAACTATTGTAAAAATCTGTGCTCATAGGTGTAGGAGCAATATTACAATCTTTCATGTTATACTTCTCTAATAATTGTTCAATTTTTCTCCTTTGACTGAGAATATAACCCTTTTCAGTTTTTTGTATCTCTACACCGAGATAATTCTTTATTTCTCCCAAATTCTTTAATTCAAATTTCTTTTCTAACTTATTAGCAAATTCTTTAACTTGTGATGCATCCTTTGCAATGAAACAAAGATCATCCACAAATGCTAATAGTAGACAATTCCCACCTTGTAACTTTCCAGTGTATATGCAACCATCAGCTTTGCAACTCTTGAACCCAAGACCTTTCAATGCAGTATCTAAACAGATATTCCAATTTCTGGCTGACTGCTTCAGCCCATAACTGGCCTTGTTCAATTTATACACCATGTTAGGCTTTTTATTTTCATACCCTGGCGCTTGAACCATATAAATTTCTTCCTCTAATTCAGCATTGAGAAATGCAGTGGTTATATCAAAATGCCAAATTCTATGCCTGTATGCTGATGCTAATGCCAGTGCTAGTCTTATGCTCTCACCTTTTACAGTTGGCGCGAACACCTCATCATAGTGCACATTCTTTAATTGAGAAAAACCTTGTGCCACCAACCTTGCCTTATACTGTACTTCATTATTGGGTAATACCTTTTTCTTATATACCCACTTACATCCTACAGCTTTCGTACCCTGTGGCAAAGTCACAGATGTGAACACTTCATGATCTCCCATGGATTTCATCTCTTTATCCATGGCTTCCTTCCACTTTTCTTGTTCAACTTTTGGTAATGCCAATACTTCCTTATAGTTTCTTGGCTCATACCACACATTACACACTTTAACTTTACTGGCAGAATACCTGTCTGGCGGAACCCCTCTGTTCCTACGCTCTGACCTACGTGGCATTGCCTGTACTTGTGTTTCAAGCTTTTCTGTCTTCATATCTTGTTCAGACTCTCCTCCCTGAACATTGACACCTTCAGTAAATGATTCACCATCATTAAATGAGTTATTGTCACTAAGTGGATCACCGTCGCTAAGTGGATCACCGTCACTAAGTGAGACATTTTCAGAATTTGCATCAATTCTGTTCCAATTTTGTTCTGCAAAACTAGCAGACCTTGAAATTACTATCCTTTTACTTCCATCGCTAAAGCGATACCCTTTTGAGCCTGGCTCATAGCCCACAAATCTGAGCTTTCTAGCCTTTTGTTGTCCCTTTCTTCTGATTGCCTTTGGAATATGTACCCATGCAGTACTTCCAAATATTTTTAAATGTGCTAGAGAAGGCTTTCTCCCATATAGCATTGCATATGGAGTATTATTGATGGATGAACTCCACAGCCTATTTAAATAATTGGCAGTCAGTATGGCTTCACCCCAATATGACCTGCTCATACCAGAATCCTCCAGTAATGAGTCTTTCATTGTTTGCAAAACACCATTCCTCCTTTCAGCCACTCCGTTCTCTCCCGGTGTGTAAGGATTTGTGCGCCTGTGTCTTATTCCCAATTGTCTCAACCATTGTTGAAAATTTGTTGACATTAATTCAGAACCTCTGTCAGTTTGCAACTGACATACCTGTTGTTTGTACCTTCTCTCTACAAAACTTAACCATTGCTTAAATTGCTGTAGCACCTCTGTTTTACTCTTAAGTAAGTAGCAAAACCCAAACCTGCTGTAGTCATCCACAATGACCAGCGCATACTTTGCTCCTCCCAAACTGGCTTGCATAGGCCCAATTAAATCAGCATGCACCAGTTCTAGAGCTCTTGTGGTTTGTCTTGTGCTAAACTTGCTAACTGGGAATGCTTTGGATTTTGATGCTTTGCATACTGCACAATCCAAATATGCCTTACATCCCTTCAAATCTAATCCTTCTGCAAATTCTTTCATTTGTTGAACAACCTTAAAATTAGCATGACCAAGTCGTCTGTGCAGAAGATGAACACATGAATTATGTTCTGCTACATTTTTAAATATCTGGGAACAATGTGGGACCTTTTGTCCCTGCAATACATAAAGATTATCCTCTTTTATGCCCTGTGCACAAACATTCCCATTTCTTTGGATGAGACACTTCCCATTAACAAATGTGGTTTCATAACCTTGCTTGTCTAAACTAGACACACTTAACAAATTATGCTCCATTTCAGGTACACATAACACATCAGTAAACCTGGATTCCAAATATGGAATTTGCACATCGCCTCTTCCAATGATTTTAGCCTTTTGACCATTGGCTAAGGCCACTTCATGGTTTCCTGGGGAAAATCTGGAAAATAAGTCAGAATTATTAACAATTGTTTGACTAGCCCCACTGTCAATCAACCATTTGTCTCTATTGTTATTATAACAAACTTTTGCAACTGCAATCTGTCCTTGCAAATAATGTCTCTTGTCTTGCATATTTCTTCTCTGTGCATAGCTTTTCTGCAGATGATTGGTTTCTCCACAAATGAAACACGCTTTCTTATCTTGCTTGCAGAATTGTTGCTGTGTAACTTGATCTCTCCTGCCTCTGCTTTCCTCTTGTCTGCAGACACCTCGGCTGTTGCTAGAGATAGGCAGCCTGTGGAAAATTTTGCTGGAGACTTGCTGTAAGTTTCCACTGTACTCCTTGTTGGGCCCCCGCCTGTGGAATTTTCCATCAGCATGGCTGAAAAGCCTTTTCTCATATTCATTCAATAAACACGATTTCAAAGCCTCCAAATTCAAATCTGCTTCTGGCTTACTTTCAAAAATAGCTGATACAGACTCCCAGCTCTGATCCAAACTATTTAACACTAATAAAACTTTTTGGGACTCTGGAAACTTTACTCCACGTTGCTCCAATTCTAGAAAATTAGACTGCATTTTCATTAAATGATCTTCCATAGAATCTCCTGTCTGCAAACTCATTCTGAAAAGCTTTCTTGAAAGTTGGACCACATTACACGCAGAAACATTGACATGTACTGCTTTCAATTTCTGCCATATTTCTTTTGCAGACTTTAATTCAGCTACATTTAAGAATTGATCATCCCCCAGACTTAACAGAAGATAAGCCATAGCTTTGTCATGAGCCTTTTGATCTGCTGCTCCAAGCACACCTTGTGGGGGGTCTGCTACGATGTCCCATAATTCTTTTGCTTTCAAAAAACATTCCATTTTTGCAGCCCAAATTAAATAATTTTTCTTCCCCAATTTAGGTATTGGACTGTCTTTAAATTCCATAGCAGCAGCCATCCTGCTTTATTTTTCTTCTCTGCCTGTTCCTTTAACAACACAGACAGCTTCTTATCAGCTTTAAATTACAATGCAGTTTTAACTTTACTTCTTGAGCGATTTCTGGGCCCATAACCTGTCAGAGTTACGCAATAAATCAGAAGCTTCAAAAGATAACTGCATTTTGCTGATTCAAATAACTTCTTTATAAGTAGAATAAAACATTAACAATACCACACTTTGTTTCAGATCACATGTTGAGATGTTTTCATACTGGAGTATAATGGTGGACAGACTAAACCACACCCTTCTTCTTGCTAAGTTTCTGGACATGCTCAATTAACACTTCAGCCTGATTGGCTGACTCAATCACATGGCTCTCCCAGTCATGAATATTCCAACAATAATCATGTTTATACTTATATCTGTTATCTAATACATGCTTGACGAAATAAAATAAAAATAAATAAATAAAATAAATAAATAGATATTTCTGAGAGGACCCCATACTTGAGCTTCTTAGAGGGAAGGTGGGATACAAAAAAATAGTACATGTAGAAATATAGATTGTCCAGCTCCTCCTGGTTTCCAGATGTTTTGATAGTGAAAACTATTGAATTTCTGCACACCAAATAGTTATCAAAGGCAAACAGCCCTGCTGGGGATGGTAGAAATTGTTAAGTTTCCACACATGATTATTTGCCTTTGTGAGACACCCATTGAATGCCCAGATTTGTAGGGTTATACACATGAAGGGGTGAAATTCTGGGCCTGCTGATATATTGGCCCAAAGTCCTATTGACTTCACTAATGACTGCTACCAGTGTCCTTGAGCTGACTGGGAAATGATTCTCATAATTTCCATGCTTCGGTGCATGAGAAACATTCATAAGTATATTTGTTTTGAACTATTGCCGGCAGACATGGATCATATTAATGCATATGGCCGGACTGATATTCCACAGCCTCTAGGGCTATATCTTGCTTTGAAGAGAAACATGTGCCGGCCCTCTCATGCCAAAGAATCACCATTCCTGCAGTTGTTATTGTGGAAGAAAGTGGCATGACTTCATGCTTTGGAAGGACGAACAGAAGACAAAGGATACCAAACCTTCTGACTTTTGACAAGTTAAAAACGTCTGGCTGGTGAGCCGCATCCTTTTCTTCTCCAATGTCCTTAAACACCTTGGAACGTCTAACTTACATTTCTGGCTCCATTCTGGCACTGGGTTCTCCTGCATCAGCGCACTCTCTTCCAGGCCTAGTTTTGCCAAATCAGAGGGCAGACGAGGGGTGAAATCCAGCAGGTTCTGACAGGTTCTGGAGAACCGGTAGTGAAAAATTTTGAGTAGTTCGGAGAACTGGCAAATGCCACCTCTGGTTGGCCCCAGAGTGGGGTGGGAATGGAGATTTTGCAATATCCTTCCCCCAGGAGTGGGGAGGGAATGTGGATTTTGCAGTATCCTTCCCCTGCCACGCCCTCCAAGCCACGCCCACCAAGCCACACCACGCCCACCAAGCCACGTCCACAGAACTGGTAGTAAAAAATTTGGATTTCACCACTGGGGCAGACCAAGATTTTTTTTTCTTCCTCAAAGGACAAGAGGACACCCCCACCACCACCATTACACTTATGAAAGCTGACCAGAGTGGCTGCTAGGCTTTTCACTTGACGCTCTCATGAAGACGGTTTCTTCTGCTTCACCACAAGAGTAGAAGAGCAGGCTAGCTTAGGGGAATAGTGTTAAGAAATTCATGAACTGGGAGAGCCAATGGTAACAAGGTCAGCCAATTAATAGGCATAGCAACTGAATCAGCCAATAGGAGTTAACCACTTCTGAGTCTGTGCAGAGAATCGAAACTGGAACTTAAGCTTAAGGCTGGGTGTGGCTCCAGTCTCCACTCTGTACTCTTCCATTCTGAACTCTGCTGAAATGAAACTAACTGTTCTCTGCTGTCTGTAACTGCTTGAAGAAGAACTCTGCTAATGGTATTGTAAATATATATATATATATATATATATATATATATATATATATATATATATATATATATATATATATATATATATATATATATATATATATATATATATATATATAATGTTTATAAAGAAGTTATTGAATCCAGCTGAATCAGTCATCTGGTGTGCGCTTCTGGTTTTTGATTTTGCAACGAACTTTAATAAATAGTGCATTGCAGACACTAATATTGTTGCCATCTTATGGGATTGAGGTAGCATGCCTTCTCTGTTGTGGCCCCTAAATTCAAGAACAGCATCTTCCCAGAAATACAGACAGTGTCTGCTCTCTTATGTATCCAAAAAGCATGTCTTTGGTCTCAACCTGTGGTTAATGTGTTTCTGGGATTGTGTTCTGTTTTGTCTTTGTTATCGTTTCAGTTGTTTTAGTTCAGGCTGACTATATTGTTGTATTTTTATTGCCCTTGGATTTGGCTAGGTGGCTATAACAAATTTAAATAAAATCATTTTCATTTTCATTATCCTCATCCTCATCATTTTTCCATTCTGTCACAAGCCTTTTTTACGGGGATGTTCTTTCTTGTCCCCACATACGAAAGGGTTCATATCCAAAGTAAAGTTCAATTTTTAGAGAAACATATCCTAAGGTTTCATTCAGGATTTGGGGTTTCTTTACCTTCTCCCACCCAATGGAGAAGTTATATTGGCATATTCCAACGAGGAGGAAAAAAGTAAGATGAAAATCCTAGAATTGTCAAAGTAGCTATTTAAGCCATTGAGTCCAATTCCTTGCTAAGGGAGAAATCCAAATTAAAACATCTCAAAGAAAGGATTGTCCAGCCATCATTTAAAAGTATCCTATAAGGAGTAGCCCTCTCTGGGTAGTCAATTCTATCATCACATCATCACACTTCAATACTCTTGTTAGGAGAAAAAATAGAAATGAACCCATTAAGCAAATACAAGCTGGGCGGATACGACCTCGTAGATGACCCTCACTCTGTCAAGGACCTAGGAGTACTCATCTCAAACGATCTAAGCCCCAGAGCTCACTGTAACAGCATTGCCAAAAATGCATTAAGAGTTGTTAACCCAATTTTGCAAAGCCTTTTCTCCGGTAACATTGTACTGCAAACCAGGGCATACAAAACCTTTGCCAGACCAATTCTCGAATACAGCTCGTCTGCCTGGAATCCCCACTATATATCGGACATTAATACAATTGAGCGAGTCCAGAGGTATTTCACAAGAAGAGTACTCCACTCTTCTGCTCACAATAGAATACCTTATGCCACCAGGCTTGAAATTTTGGGCTTGGACAACCTAGAACTACGCCGCCTATGGTCTGACCTAAGCGTAGTAAACAAAATTGTCTGCTACAATGTCCTACCTGTCAATGACTACTTCAGCTTCAATAATACACAGGCAAACAATATATACAAACTAAAGGTAAACCGCTCCAAACTCAATTGCAGAAAATACAACTTCAGCAACAGAGTGGTCAATGCCTGGAATGACACCTGACTCTGTTGTTACATCCTCAAATCCCCAAAACTTTAACCTTAAACTGTCTACTGTGGACCTCACCCCATTCCTAAGAGGTCTGTAAGGGGGGGGGGGCGCATAAGCACACCAGCGTGCCTACTGTCCCTGTCCTACTGTCCCCAATTATTCAAACTCATTTCCTGTGTTCATGTCCATGTTTATACTTATACCTGTTTTCGTACATGTTTGACAAACTAAATGAAAAAATAAAAAAATAAATTATGGAGGTTAGAGTTGGCATTCTGCTCCAGGCCATTCAGAATCTGAAACCAAGTTCAGGTCCTGTTCTCCACCATCCTATCTCCAGTCCCCACTTCCTTGCATCTGATGCCTCACTTCTTCAAATTGATTGACTGATTGATTATTTGCCACCAAGTAATTTTTGACTCCTAGGGATCATACCACCGATAATTTCAGAAGGAATACCACTAGAAAAAGTTGAAAGGATCATGTGCCTCGGTTCTAATTTACATGATAGCTAGAACATCACCACTGAAGTAAAAACAAAGATAGAGAAAGCTCAAACAGCATTCTTCAAAATGAAAAAAGTCTTCTGCAGTCACGACATAAGCCTAAGATTGAAAATCAGGCTTGTCAGATGTTACATTTTTTCTATCCTGCTCTATGGAGTGGAGAGTTGGACTCTGACAGAAAGCCACTTGAAGAGACTAGAAGCATTTGAAATGTGGATTTACAGGCGGCTGTTATGTATAAGTTGGGTTGACAAAATCAGAAACGAGGAGGTGATAAGCAGCCTGGGAAAGCCAAGGGAAATAATCAAAACCATAAAAAAGCGAAAGTTAGGATATTTTGGACATTTTGATGCGACACCCGGAAAAATACGGCCTACTTCACTTAATCCTCCAAGGAAAGATTGAAGGCAAACGAGGTCCAGGCAGAAGAAGAACACCGTGGCTCCAAAATCTAAGGGACTGGTTTGGACAAAACTCAACAGCACTTTTTCGTGCGGCTGTTGATAAAAATAGGATCGCCAACATTCGATGACAGATATGGCACAAGAAGAAGAAGAAGAATGGATCATATACTTAGATTATGTTCATGATGATCTTTCCTTAACCTGTCCTTTCAGGTCTCCCAACAGTGGATGGACCACTGAGTCCATCCACCTTGTTGGTGATCATCATCTCATGCAAGTTGAAAAGGGGATACAATTGATTGGATTTAGATACGTGCAGGTAGAGTCTTTGGAAACAGTGGTGTGGATCCCTTTCATCACTCATTCAGCAGGAGGCGTGAGTGGATGGGCAGGCAGCAATGCTTTGAAAAGAAAGATGTCCATTGGGAGTAGGTTGCTCAACCCCCAGTCCAAAATCTAGAGTTTCAAGTTAATTAACATGAAAATATTAAACAGAAGGAGAATGCAATGTTTGATCTGACTCTGAAATGAATTACCTCCTGGAAACAGCCTTCGCCTTAAATAAGCTATAGGCCTAAAAAAAAATCCTAGAATGAATAATAGTGTCATAATTGTTTTTTAAAAATTGAAATTTATTCCCTAAATGATAGTCATGGAAAGTGAATAAATAAGTTTAAAAGTGCTTTCAGCCAATTTAGAATAGGCTCTTGGTTGTTGGAAAGGCTTCGATTGCCCCAACGTGTCACTCAGACTAATCTGGGAGAGAGCAGCCATGGTTACAAAAATAATGGACTTCCCTTCTCCCCCCCCACCTCTAGCTCCTATATCCTTTCCCCCAAAGGACACTGTGCAAGCAACACAAAGAGCTTTGCTCACTCTCCCAGGCTCCCCTCCATACTGAAAGGAAATGCAGCAGACATTTAAATATTTCCAACCCAAACAAAGCATCCTGGACAATTCACCTCCCCAGTAACTTGTCCGCTTCTCTCTGTGCTACAAAGGTCTTAAAAGAATTGTCACACTAGGCCGGGCTCTGCCTAGTCAGTTACCTGGAGGAAGCTTCAGATCAAAACGGAAGAGAGCCCTTCGTGTAGTTTGTATTCTTAGGCCTTGGGACTCTTTCTGATCTCACATCTGGAAATACAAATTGAGAAGGAGTGATACATTTGAAATTGTGTAAGGATAGGTTAGCTGGGGAGACTTCAAAATGGAAGACTATTTCTGTCAGGATTGTGCAAAGTGACCAGATTTTTTAATTTTTAAGCGGGACGGGGGGGGCCGCCTGGGCGCCGCCATTTGTTTTGCCCTCTGCGCATGCGCAGAACGCTGCGCATGCGCAGAGGGCAAAACAGCAAATGTCGGCGTCCAGGTGAGGTGGGGGGGGAGGTGGGAGGGCGCTTGGATGCCTGGAGCTCGCGAAAGGTAAGCTGCCGGCTGCCTCCTTTCCCCGTCTCCCGCCTCCCGTTCGTTGCTTGCCAGCCCGGCCGAAGGGGAGGCGGGAGGCGAGGAAAGGCCTCCCGAAAGGGAGGCGGGATCCCGAAGGGCCCGCCTCCCCTTCGGGAGGCCTTTCCTCGCCTCCCGCCTCCCCTTCAGCCGGGCTGGCAAGCAACGAACGGGAGGCGGGAGACGGGGAAAGGAGGCAGCCGGCAGCTTACCTGCTCCAAGCATCCAAGCGCCGCGGTCTCCCGGTCGCCCGCCCGGCCCCAGGGCAACGGCGGCAGCAAGGCGACGGGGGGAAGAAAGGGGAGGGGGACGAGGAAGGGCTGTTTGCGCCGCTCGTAAGCTCAAAGCGGCGACGGCTCCTCGTCCCTCACCCCTCCCAACAGCAGCGGCGCCTCCGAGGGCGGGGCTAGGGATGGGGCGGGGGAAGGAGAGGAGGAGCAGCCTCCCTTCCCCCTCCCCCCAGCTTCCAGCCGCCGCAGGAGGAGTCAACAACGCGGGACGCCCGCCCGCCGCCAACGCCGCCCACGGCCGGCCCGAGCTGAGAGGCCTACTGCCTTTCAGGCCGATTTTTTGAAAGAATGCCCTAGTCGTGCATTCTTTCAAAAAATCGGGACTTTTTAGAGGACGGGCGGGACGCGGGACAAATGATGAAAAAGCGGGTCTATCCCGCCAAAATCGGGACGTCTGGTCACCTTAGGATTGTTCTTTCTAAATGGCCACCTTGTCATCACATTTTCTTAATACTGAACATGTTGCAAGCAAAAAACAGTGTCGAGCTTCACACATTGTGCTAACTCCCATCTCCTTAACTATGTTTTGTTGAATAAGCCACAATAAACTTGAAACACTCCTTACATTAAAGCAAAAACTATTATTTAGAAACTATAAAGGTTAGATTTACCCAACACGCTAAATCAGAACCAAATCAATCCTATTAGCTGGTCAGAAATAAGACTCTGAAGCATAAATTGTCCATCATGTTTTTAGCCTGGAGTGTTGTGTTAGCCCTGCCTGTGATGGTAGCTTTACAGTTTTGTATTGCAGGAGAAACCAAGAGACCACCAGTTCTTCTCCTGCCTTAGGAGTAATCTCTCTCTCTCTCTCTCTCTCTCTCTCTCTCTCTCTCTCTCTCTCTCTCTCTCTCTCTCTCTCTCTCTCTCTCTCTCTCTCTCTCCTCTTTAGGAAAACAAGTAGTACTGGCAAACAAGTTCTAAAAATGTTGTCACTAAGAGTTATCATGATTTAATGGACCATAACGTAGCACGAACACTCAAGAATGTGGCTTTAATTAGCCAGTATAATGTATTCATATAGCTATTACGGGTTAGAAGGATATGTGAACTCAAGATGTTCAAATCAGTTCTTAGATGAAGACTATTCACTTCTGGCTACTCTACCACTTCCATAAACATAAATTCCATCAAACCAGGCACATCAAAGGCTGTTGAATTTTTTTTCTCAACAGTGGATAGAATCTTCAGTCAAGCAGAGGTTCTAAAGTCACAAAATCCACCTTTGATGATGATGATGACGATGATAATGATAAAACAGCACTGTTTAATTATTCAATGATGTGAGCAATATACCATACTTGCTACTTATCAAGACACTGCTCTACAGATGCCACTGACAAAGGAAAATTCATGAGTGGGGAGTGAAGGAAATACAAATTACTATTTTTTTTCTTTAGGGAGGATGAAATCCAGAGGATCCCCCCCCCCATTACTCATTGATGCCGCTGCTACTATGGTTCTACTACATTCTTCCAAACAGTGGGTTCTCATATCTCTGTCACTTCCTATTGTTGTTGGCAGTCAGCTGTGTGCCTCTAATCTCTAGAGACTTCTGCAGCCTTTGGATAAACATTGAGTCTTTTTTCTGTGGAATATCTGTCCTCCTTAGGCCAAGGCTACTGACTGATGGTCACGTTGCGCATCTTATGATGGGACTATATTACTTTAGATGATATTTTGAGAACGCTGATTTCCATAGCCTTTTCCTGTCTCAAGTAAAAAAGTTTGTCCAAGGCACAAATAGTCCACTGATTTTAATTCATCTTAGTGTTAAAAAGTGACTTTTAATTTCCCCAAGAAAAGGCTACATCTTCTCTACAGACTCAAGTTGATACAAAGCCTGTTGTTTATGATATGTTGGCAGTCTATTCAACTTTGTGGTCCCAGAAATCCTATGATTTTTTTTAAAAATCCAAATACAGGATGTTCTTACTTTTCTAAACGTAAAAACATTTTTTTTTAGAAAACCTGTCTGAATCCTTTCCTGGTAACTTTTCAGGCAGAACCAGAAACAGAGTAGGTAGTCAAGAACATTTGTAGAAATGCAGAGTAAAGTATAAATTTTCTCAGACAATGTCCTCAGATCCTTGAAGGCTGAGTTGATGACATGAATGCAGAGACAGGCTGGCAATTACAAAAAGGAACACTTTTAATTCTGTCAATTAGTTTTACAGTGTATTTAATACCTGGAATAGGAATAATAGGAATTTAACAGAACGGAATAATAGAGTTGGAAGGGACTTTGGAGGTCTTGTAGTCCAATCCTCTGTTCAAACAGGACACCCTATACCAGTGATGGCGAACCTTTTTTTCCTCGGGTGCCGAAATAGTGTGCGCGCGCGCTATCGCATGCACGTGCATGCCCACACACATAATTCAAAGCCCCCCACTTGCCCCACCCCCCTGCGCATGTGTGCATGACCCCCCCCACTCCCCTGTTTCCTGACTTCCAGTGGGCCCGGTAGGCTCATTTTTCGCCCTCCCCAGGCTCCAGAGCAGGGGTCGGGAACCTTTTTGACTAAGAGAGCCATGAAAGCAAAAAATTTGGAAATTTATTTCAGTGAGAGCCATATACCGTATATTCCGGCGTATAACACGACTGGGCATATAAGACGACCCCCAACTTTTCCAATGAAAATATAGAGTTTGGGATATACTCTTTGTATAAGACTACCCCTCCTACCATCTTTCTTTTTCTTTCTGTCTTTCTTTCTTCCTAAAATCTTTCTTTCTTTCTTTCTTTCCCTCTCACTTTTTTCTCTTCCTCCCACCCTTCCTCTTCTTCTTCCTCTTCCTTCCTTCCTTCCTTCCATCTCTGGTCTTCCTTCCTTCCTTCCTTCCTTCCTTCCTTCCTTCCTTCCTTCCTTCCTTTCATCTCTGGTCTTCCTTCCTTCCTTCCTTCCTTCCTTCCTTTCATCTCTGGTCTTCCTTCCTTCCTTCCTTCCTTCCTTCCTTCCTTCCTTCCTTCCTTCCTTCCTTCCTTCCTTCCTTCCTTCCTTCCTTCCTTTCATCTCTGGTCTTCCTTCCTTCCTTCCTTCCTTCCTTCCTTCCTTCCTTCCTTCCTTCCTTTCTTTCATCTCTGGTCTTCCTTCCTTCCCTTTTCTCTTCTTCCCTCTTTCCTAGCCCTCAGCACCACAAGATCCTTTTTCCCAAATGAAGAAAAGAGTGCTGGTGGCGGCTGCGGTCGTGCCGAGGGAGCGTGCGGCTGAGAGGCATCTCGCGCGGGGAGGAAACTTTGTCTGGCTTGGCTTCGAGAGCGAGCAAGCAAGCAAGAGCAGCGCAGCCACAGCAGGAAGGGAAGCAAGCAGCCTGCTCTGCCACTCAAGCCAGCGGCTGCCGGAAGCAACAAGGGCGTTAGGAAAAGAGAAGGAGGAGCGCCACCACCGCCGCTAGCACTCTTTCCTTCAGTTCTATCTTTTCCTTCTCTTTTCCTAACGCCCTTGTTGCTTCCGGCGGCCGCTGGCTTGAGTGGCAGAGCAGACTGCTTGCTTCCCTTCCCGCTGTGGCTGCGCTGCTCTCGCTTGCTTGCTCGCTTTCGAAGCCAAGCCAGACAAAGTTTCCTCCCCGCGCGAGATGCCTCTCAGCCGCGCGCTCCCTCGGCACTCCCTCCTTCCTTCCTTCCTTCCTTTCATCTCTGGTCTTCCTTCCTTCCCTTTTCTCTTCTTCCCTCTTTCCTAGCCCTCAGCACCACAAGATCCTTTTTCCCAAATGAAGAAAAGAGTGCTGGTGGAGGCTGCGGTCGTGCCGAGGGAGCACACCGCTGAGAGGCATCTCGCGCGGGGAGGAAACTTTGTCTGGCTTGGCTTCGAGAGCGAGCAAGCAAGCGAGAGCAGCGCAGCCACAGCGGGAAGGGAAGCAAGCAGCCTGCTCTGCCACTCAAGCCAGCGGCCTCCGGAAGCAACAAGGGCGTTAGGAAAAGAGAAGGAAAAGATAGAACTGAAGGAAAGAGTGCTAGCGGCGGTGGCGGCGCTCCTCCTTCTCTTTTCCTAACGCCCTTGTTGCTTCCGGCAGCCACTGGCTTGAGTGGCAGAGCAGGCTGCTTGCTTCCCTTCCCGCTGTGGCTGCGCTGCTCTCGCTTGCTTGCTCGCTCTCGAAGCCAAGCCAGACAAAGTTTCCTCCCCGTGCGAGATGCCTCTCAGCCGCGCGCTCCCTCGACAGCCAGCTCCTGCCCGCGTCTCCCGCCTGCCTCTTGCCTTATGCCGCCAGCTGATGGTGGCTGCTGCAGCCTTCCCAGCAGGCGACTAGAGCAGGGCAGCATCGGAGCTCCAAGGCTCCTTCGGCCGCTTGGCTTATTTATTCAAACTATCCCACCATTAGGCACCACAGAAAAAGGGGGAGGTTGATACGGCCTGACAATCAACAGAGCGGCGGGACGACGCGGGAAGGGAAGCAAGAAAGCCAAGTCTACACTCTCACACAAAGCCCCTCACCTGCCGCGCGTGCTCGGCCCCGGCCCCGCCCTCTCACCGCTTCACTCCCGCTAACCGTTTCCTTGGTTTCCCAACCATCTTTCCACACAAACTTCCCTCACGTGGCCCCATCAGCGGGCTCTCTTATTGGCCCACCGCTCAAGCAGCGGTAGTTGTCAATGTCGCCCCTCTTTCCACGTTGCTAACTTCTCTCTGTCTGGGCGTTTAGTTACAGGGTTTTCGGGCAATGCTGAGTATCGAAGAACCGGGAGGATTTCACCCCTGCTGCGAGCCATATGCAATCATCAAAAGAGCCACATCTGGCTCGCGAGCCATAGGTTCCCGACCCCTGCTCCAGAGGCTTTCTTGGAGCTTGGGAAGTGCAAAAACGCTCCCTCCCTGCCACCCCGGAGGCCCTCCGGAGGCTGAAATCACCCTCCCAGAACCTCTGCGCAAGCCAAAAATCATCTGGCGGGCACGCACATGCTGAGCTAGGGCAACGGCTCGCGTGCCAGCAGATATGGCTCCGCGTGCCACCTGTGGCACCCGTGCCATAGGTTCGCCATCACTGCCCTATACCATACCAGACAAGTAACTGTCCAATCTCTTCTTAAAAGCCTCCAGTGATGGAGCACCCACAACTTCTGAAGGCAAGCTGTTCCACTGGTTAATTGTTTTCACTGTTAGGAAATTTCCCCTTAGTTCTAGGTTGCTTTTCTCCTTGATTAGTTTCCATCCATTGTTTCTTGTTGTGCCTTCTGGTGCTTTGGAAAATAGTTGACTCCCTATTCTTTGTGGCAACCCCTCAAATATTGGAAGACTGCTATCATGTCAGTCCTTCTTTTCACTAGATTAGACCAATTCTAATCCAGTGCCCAATTCCTGCAACCCTTCTTCATATGTGTTAGTCTCCAGCCCCGCCACTCATCTTTATAACTCTTTCCTGCATTCTTTCCAGAGTCTCAACATCTTTTTTATCATATGGTGACCAAAAATGGATGCAGTATTCTAACTGTGGAATTCACTCAACTCATCTATTATTTTTATCTAACCAGCCTGAGCGAATGTGTTAGGTGCAGCCAGTGGTGGGTTCTAAATGATTTTGCTACTGGTTTGCGTGCGCGCTTGCATGCACAGAAGCATCCCAGGCGGGTGGGCAGAGCCTCCCGTTGCTGGCGCTACCGGTTCTAAGAACTGGCCCAAACCGGGAGCAACCCACCGCTGGGTGCAGCCTAATACCCATGGGGCTTTTGCAGATCCTGACTCAAATATTTTCAGTCTCTTTCAATATTCTATTTTAAGATAGTGCCGTACAGGGGTGGGTTCCAACTTACCTCGCTGCTGGTTCTCTCCCTCCCACGCCATGTGGGTGCGCCACATGGGTGCACTATGTGGGCGTGCCGCGTGGGCATGTCACATGGGCGCACATGCGCATCGCACACATGCGCATGTGCAGTAACAAAAAATCTGAAAAAAAGATGAAAAAAAGATGGCGACCACATGCACAGTGCCCGAACTCGGCTTCTGCGCATGCTCAGAAATTTTTTTTAAAAAAAAAATTTAAAAATTTAAAAAATTCAAAGAAAAGATGCAGCGCCCATGGACCGGCACCGACCAATCCGGTCCGGTGACATCATCATGACATCACCAGCGGGTCGCTACCAGTTCAGGCAAACAGGTCCGAACCTGGAGGAACCCACCCCTGGTGCCGTGGTATAAACCATTCCCTCCCCTTCCTCCCTCCTTCCTTTTGTTTTTCACTGTGCTGTGATGGGAAATTCAATAGATTTCAAACTCTTGCGTGCTAGTCCATGACTTTTGATTTGGCAATTTAGGGAACTGGGGTGGAGGGGTGTGGGAATAATTATTCTATTGGTATCCAATGTGAGCTAAAACTTTCCAACACAGTCACACAACTTGCTGGCGCAACATACCTCTACATTGCCATGACAGAGGAAGCCAAATGTCTGAGCACGCCAAAGGTAGCACATTTATATAATAACTCTTGATCTTTGGAACAGGAGTTAAAAATCTTTAAAGAGGTTCAGCTCATCTAAATGTTATTAACATCTTTGGAAAGCCTCACCTAAGCCCCTATAACTTACCAGAAGAGGGTGCTGCTGGCCCATACTCTGCTGTGATTAATTCAATTCAAAGCTGAGATGTGAAGCAAAATTAAATTCAAATCAAATCAAGATTGGAAGTTATTTTGTAAGAAATGAACCTAGAGTAAAAGAGGGAAGTAGCAAAACACCTATTTAAGCTGGAAGACAAAAGAAGAAGGTTACAGCCTGGGCTTGGGTTTATTGGAAGTTACTGCAGTTTCTCTAGGTCAGTGATGGCTAACCTTTTTCTCGTTGGGTGCCGAAAGTGCATGCGCGTACGATAGCACGCACATGTGCATGCCGGCACCCATAATGCAATGCATGCATGACCCCCGCATGCATGCGTGACACCTCCACCCCCTTGTGCATGCCCACGCATGAGATACCCGAAAATCAGTGGAGCTGAGCTGGGCAATGACTCGCATGCCCGCAGAGAGGGCTCTGCATGCCACCTGTGGCACACGTGCCATAGGTTCACCATCACAGCTCTAGGTCCATCAGTAATTTCCATTCCCTTTCTTTGCTGATGTCTTTAAAGAAAAATCTGAAAATATCCAGAGTTTTAGCCAAATGTATAAATTAAAAAATCTATTTTCAGCCGTTTCCATTGTTTGGTTCAGCTAGAAAGCGGACCCCCCTATCATGTGACTTGCAAGTACTTCTTAAGAATTCCAGGAACTAAAGCCATGCTATCATTTATCATCCGGGTCTCCATCTTTGTTGGGGGTAGGAAAGGATGCTCCCATATCTTAAAAAAAAAAAAACACAAGAAAGCCAGAACTGAGTCGATCTTCATTTGATGGGCTTCTCAAACTTGGCAGTGCCCAAGCATCTATGGCAGTGGTTCTCAACTTGTGGGTCGTGACCCCTTTGGGGTCCGAATGACCGTTTCACAGGGGTCGCCTAAGACCATCGGAAAACACATATTTTCGATGGTCTTAGGAACCGAGACACCGCTCCTCTGTCTGTCTCCAGGCAGGTCCACCCAAATAGACTACTGCAAAAAAAATATATCTGTACCATGGGAACTTCTAAGCATGCACAGAAGCCGAATTTCCGGCACTGCGCATGCGTCACTATCTTGTTTTCAACTTTTTTTTGCAATTTTTAAAAAACATTTTCAGCACTGCGCATGCGTGCGTGTGCAAAGTGCACACGTGCCCACAAGGCGCGGCCACGCAGTGCAGGAGGAAGCGAACCGGCAGCGAGGTAAGTTAGAACCCATCCCTGAGTTTCCTAATGATTTTATTATTTTATGGTTGGGGGGTCACCACAACATGAGGAACTGTATTAAAGGGTTGCGGCATTAAGAAGGTTGAGAACCACTGATTTATGGGAATGTCTGCTATGGACAGACTAAATCAGTGGTTCCCAACCTTTTTTTGGCCATGCCCCACTTAAGCATCTCTAAAATCCTGATGCCCCCCCCACCTGTGACATATAATTTTTACTATTCAAAAGGTGAACTCCTACTCACGCGGAGAAAGCCTAAAAGGCCATTAACTTGGTTTAACAAGGTTCCAATTCCCCCATTAAAAATCAAATTGCCCCCCTGTGGGGCGTGGGCCCCACATTGGGAACCACTGAACTAAATGGAGATTTTAATTGGGGAATGTAGATAGGATTTTTGTTTGTTTTGTTTTGTTTTTGTGATTCACCCCAAGCAGTCAATGGCCAGGGATGTTGGACCGTTCTATAGCATCTGGAGGGCTACAGATTACCCACATGCACGCACGCACACACACAGACACCCCCCCTTTCAGCCCCACACCCATCACACATACCCTTACACATACAACACACTATGCATCTCCAGAGTAGCAGCCTGAAATGAACTAAGAAACCTATTGGGAGAAGGTTAAGGAGAAAGAAAACAGGAGAACAGACATGAAGAATCTCAGCAAGTAGCCCATCCCATGTTCAAGGGTATGTATGCATGTGTGGAGTGTGTGTGTGTGTGTGTGTGTGTGTGTGTGTGTGTGTGTGTGTGTCCATGCGCTTGTGGGATTTGTGTGGGATGTGTGTGTGTGTGTGTGTGTCTGTGTGATGTCCTGCCTCACTCTGGCTTCTTTTATCCTCTCTATTTGAAGTTTCCTCTCAGCTTCAGATCTCTTGCATGGCAGAATGGCTCCCCGTGGTTTTTCTACAAAGCTTTTGCAGGTGCCCATTTTTTTCATATCCTGCTCACAAATGCTCCTTGTTTTATCCAGCCCTGCCCTGGACTTCCTCAACTCCGTCTTACTCCTTTGGCTTTGTGTTGTCTCCAAAATGCTGATTCCCCCCCCCCCCCCCAAATGGAAGTGCTCCTTTTTAGGTGACTATTTCAGACAGTGCAAAACTGTCTTGCTTTCCTGGCTTGGCTCGCTCTAGATGTGCTAACCTGAAGTTGGCCACAATCCCCAGCCGGTATTATCCGCGCAAATTGGGGATTATGGGAATTGCAGTGCCACGCACCTAGGGGACAAGAGATTGAAGTGGGCTGAAATTCGCAAACACCACATGATGTTTATGCTCAATCTCATCCCGTGTGAAACATTGTAGGAATAATGACATATCAAGAGCCGAGTTGGTGCAGTGGTTAAATGCAGCTCTGCAGGCTACTGCTAGTTCAGCAGTTCAGCTGTTCAAATCTCACCAGGCTCAAGGTTGACTCAGCCTTCCATCCTTCCGAGGTGGGTAAAATGAGGACCCAGATTGTTGGGGGCAATATGCTGAACTCTGTAAACCGCTTAGAGAGGGCTGTAAAGCACTATGAAGCGGTATATAAGTCTAAGTGCTATTGCTATATTTTCCACTTTATTACTGGTTATCATGATTTTTTGCTTCTTTTCAACAGCACGCCGTGTCATGGTGACTTGTTTGATTAATGCTACCCTGACATGATTTCAAACAATGGCTTTAATGGGAAGAGAACCCATTACATAAAATCAGAGAAGAAACAAGGAAGAAGAAGAGATAAAGTATTCAGAACCAAAACACATCTGCAGATTAAAACTTAAGAATTGACATGATTTGGTGGCAAAGTTAAAATCTCCCCAAACGTAAGTGTACTGTGGTACCAATGTATTTTCTCATCTAAATTAAGACGATGCTTATTTCCACAAATCGTCTCTAGTAGAATGATGAGTTGAAAACTCTTTCAGATGCCTTATCAAATTCAAGGCTTGGCAAATTCTTCCAGACCACTCCAAATTCTTTTTAATCACAGCACCAGCATCATAAAACTCTCGAAGAACCTCTGGGCTCCTGTTCAAAAATATGTTGGCCAGGCCTCTATTTACTCTTTTCCTGGTTTTGTTTCTCTCAAATGGCTGCGTAACATAAATAAAGCTTGGGTGTTCCTATTAGTGAAAGGCTATAGTTCATGGAACTGTATGCTGACAAAGCTGGTAAAATCTATTTCTGTTTTGAGTTCAAGATGCATGCTCTCCCCTTACTGCCTTCCAAACTTACAGCTCCTCCATGTAGCTGGAGGGCAGGCCGTTCCTCAGAAGCCATAGGGACAAATGATCCGGGAGGGGGTTGTTTTTTAAGGTGGTCTTCTGAGCTTCTTTTTTTCAGGTCCTTCAAGAGATGTTGGGCACAAGTCTAGATCGAGCGTCACTGGGATTTATTTATTTATTTATTTATTAGGTTTTCTTATATGCCGCCCAACTCCCGAGGGACTCAGGGCGGCGTACAGCACAAAAGATACAAGAATAACCAATAAACAATTAGATTAAAATCAGGATATAAAAATTAAAAATTACAACATTAAAAAACCATCCAACCATCAGATATACCCGGGGGAGAGTTCAGTTGGAATTAAGCTCTACCCCCTGCCTGCAGGAAAAGCCATGTCTTAACGGCTTTTCGGAAGGCCAGCAGGGTGGGGATGGTTCGGGTCTCTGGAGGAAGTTGGTTCCAGAGCACGGGGCCCGCCACAGAGAAGGCCCTCCCCCTAGGGCCCGCCAGCCGGCATTGCTTGGCCGACGGGACCTGGAGGAGGCCAACTCTGTGGGCCCTAACCGGTCGGAGGGAAGTATGAGGCAGAATGCGGTCCCGGAGATAACCTGGTCCTAAGCCATGAAGGGCTTTAAAGATGATGATCAACACCTTGAATTGGACCCGGGCCATGATGGTTTCTGCTATCCAGAATGAATGCCTTAATGTGTTAGGCTGAAGGCTCACAACAGAAAAAGATTAAGGTGCCGCGGTGTCCAGCTTGCAGTGTTCATTAAACATCACAGTAGGACATATGTTACTATTAGAATTGCCAACATAAGCTATGAACTTTGATTTTTGTGATCCGTTGTCTCCTCACCCTGTATTTTTTTACTATGAATAGTCTGTGTATTCTCAGGAATTACTATGATGGTGCCTTCAGATGTCTACAGCACTTCGTATTTCGCAAAAGGCCTTAAAATCCCTTCCTGCTTCCTGTTACAATGTGAGGTGAGACACAGTTAGTCCCATTTTGCAGATAACGGTATCATGTAACCACTTTGCACATTGACAAAATATTAACAATAAGATTTTTTTAAAAAAAAGTTTTTCATTTATAAAACAAATAAAAAGACAAAACATACATAAAACATAGAAACAAGCACATGATGGATCTTCTTCCAATATACATATTTACATTCCGCTAGTTCTTACATCGTTATTCATCTTGAAATACAAAAACAAAGTCACAATTTTTCTTACATCTCCACAAAATTAATTTATAATCCTGGTTCTCCTTTTTCCCCACCAAAGATATAATTTGTTGGAATATTCATGACTGGGAGAGCCATGTGATTGAGTCAGCCAATCGGGCTGAAGTGTTAATTGAGCATGTCCAGAAACTTAGCAAGAAGAAGGGCGTGGTTTACTCTGTCCACCATTATACTCCAGTATGAAAACATCTCAACATGTGATCTGAAACAAAGTGTGGTATTGTTAATGTTTTATTCTACTTATAAAGAAGTTATTTGAATCAGCAAAATGCAGTTATCTTCTGAAGCTTCTGATTTATTGCGTAACTCTGACAGGTTATGGGCCCAGAAATCGCTCAAGAAGTAAAGTTAAAAACTGCATTGTAATTTAAAGCTGATAAGAAGCTGTCTGTGTTGTTAAAGGAACAGGCAGAGAAGAAAAGTAAAGCAGGATGGCTGCTGCTATGGAATTTAAAGACAGTCCAATACCCAAATTGGGGAAGAAAAATTATTTAATTTGGGCTGCAAAAATGGAATGTTTTTTGAAAGCAAAAGAATTATGGGACATCGTAGCAGACCCCCCACAAGTGCTTGGAGCAGCAGATCAAAAGGCTCATGACAAAGCTATGGCTTATCTTCTTTTAAGTCTGGGGGATGATCAATTCTTAAATGTAGCTGAATTAAAGTCTGCAAAAGAAATATGGCAGAAATTGAAAGCAGTACATGTCAATGTTTCTGCGTGTAATGTGGTCCAACTTTCAAGAAAGCTTTTCAGAATGAGTTTGCAGACAGGAGATTCTATGGAAGATCATTTAATGAAAATGCAGTCTAATTTTCTAGAATTGGAGCAACGTGGAGTAAAGTTTCCAGAGTCCCAGAAAGTTTTATTAGTGTTAAATAGTTTGGATCAGAGCTGGGAGACTGTGTCAGCTATTTTTGAAAGTAAGCCAGAAGCAGATTTAAATTTGGAGGCTTTGAAATCGTGTTTATTGAATGAATATGAGAAAAGGCTTTTCAGCCATGCTGATGGAAAATTCCACAGGCGGGGGCCCAACAAGGAGTACAGTGGAAATTTACAGCAAGTCTCCAGCAAAATTTTCCACAGGCTGCCTATCTCTAGCAACAGCCGAGGTGTCTGCAGAGATGAGGAGAGCAGAGGCAGGAGAGATCAAGTTACACAGCCACAATTCTGCAAGCAAGATAAGAAAGCATGTTTCATTTGTGGAGAAACCAATCATCTGCAGAAAAGCTGTACACAGAGAAGAAATATGCAAGACAAGAGACATTATTTGCAAGGACAGATTGCAGTTGCAAAAGTTTGTTATAATAACAATAGAGACAAATGGTTGATTGACAGTGGGGCTAGTCAAACAATTGTTAATAATTCTGACTTATTTTCCAGATTTTTCCCAGGAAACCATGAAGAAGTAGCCTTAGCCAATGGTCAAAAGGCTAAAATCTTTGGAAGAGGTGATGTGCAAATTCCATATTTGGAATCCAGGTTTACTGATGTGTTATGTGTACCTGAAATGGAACATAATTTGTTAAGTGTGTCTAGTTTAGACAAGCAAGGTTATGAAACCACATTTGTTAATGGGAAGTGTCTCATCCAAAGAAATGGGAATGTTTGTGCACAGGGCATAAAAGAGGATAATCTTTATGTATTGCAGGGACAAAAGGTCCCACATTGTTCCCAGATATTTAAAAATGTAGCAGAACACAATTCATGTGTTCATCTTCTGCACAGACGACTTGGTCATGCTAATTTTAAGGTTGTTCAACAAATGAAAGAATTTGCAGAAGGATTAGATTTGAAGGGATGTAAGGCATATTTGGATTGTGTAGTATGCAAAGCATCGAAATCCAAAGCATTCCCAGTTAGCAAGTTTAGCACAAGGCAAACCACAAGAGCTCTAGAATTGGTGCATGCTGATTTAATTGGGCCTATGCAAGCCAGTTTGGGAGGAGCAAAGTATGTGCTGGTTATTGTGGATGACTACAGCAGGTTTGGGTTTTGCTACTTACTTAAGAGTAAAACAAAGGTGCTACAGCAATTTAAGCAATGGTTAAGTTTTGTAGAGAGAAGGTACAAACAACAGGTATGTCAGTTGCAAACTGACAGAGGTTCTGAATTAATGTCAACAAATTTTGAACAATGGTTGAGACAATTGGGAATAAGACACAGGCGCACAAATCCTTACACACCGGGAGAGAACGGAGTGGCTGAAAAGAGGAATGGTGTTTTGCAAACAATGAAAGACTCATTACTGGAGGATTCTGGTATGAGCAGGTCATATTGGGGTGAAGCCATACTGACTGCCAATTATTTAGTAAATAGGTTGTGGAGTTCATCCATCAATAATACTCCATATGCAATGCTATATGGGAGAAAGCCTTCTCTAGCACATTTAAAAATATTTGGAAGTACTGCATGGGTACATATTCCAAAGGCAATCAGAAGAAAGGGACAACAAAAGGCTAGAAAGCTCAGATTTGTGGGCTATGAGCCAGGCTCAAAAGGGTATCGCTTTAGCGATGGAAGTAAAAGGATAGTGATTTCAAGGTCTGCTAGTTTTGCAGAACAAAATTGGAACAGAATAGATGCAAATTCTGAAAATGTCTCACTTAGTGACGGTGATCCACTTAGCGACGGTGATCCACTTAGTGACAATAACTCATGTAATGATGGTGAATCATTTACTGAAGGTGTCAATGTTCAGGGAGGAGAGTCTGAACAAGATATGAAGCCAGAAAAGCTTGAAACACAAGAACAGGCAATGCCACGTAGGTCAGAGCGTAGGAACAGAGGGGTTCCGCCAGACAGGTATTCTGCCAGTAAAGTTAAAGTGTGTAATGTGTGGTATGAGCCAAGAAACTATAAGGAAGTATTGGCATTACCAAAAGTTGAACAAGAAAAGTGGAAGGAAGCCATGGATAAAGAGATGAAATCCATGGGAGATCATGAAGTGTTCACATCTGTGACTTTGCCACAGGGTACGAAAGCTGTAGGATGTAAGTGGGTATATAAGAAAAAGGTATTACCCAATAATGAAGTACAGTATAAGGCAAGGTTGGTGGCACAAGGTTTTTCTCAATTAAAGAATGTGCACTATGATGAGGTGTTCGCGCCAACTGTAAAAGGTGAGAGCATAAGACTAGCACTGGCATTAGCATCAGCATACAGGCATAGAATTTGGCATTTTGATATAACCACTGCATTTCTTAATGCTGAATTAGAGGAAGAAATTTATATGGTTCAAGCGCCAGGGTATGAAAATAAAAAGCCTAACATGGTGTATAAATTGAACAAGGCCAGTTATGGGCTGAAGCAGTCAGCCAGAAATTGGAATATCTGTCTTGATACTGCATTGAAAGGTCTTGGGTTCAAGAGTTGCAAAGCTGATGGTTGCATATACACTGGAAAGTTACAAGGTGGGAATTGTCTACTATTAGCATTTGTGGATGATCTTTGTTTCATTGCAAAGGATGCATCACAAGTTAAAGAATTTGCTAATAAGTTAGAAAAGAAATTTGAATTAAAGAATTTGGGAGAAATAAAGAATTATCTCGGTGTAGAGATACAAAAAACTGAAAAAGGTGGTTATATTCTCAGTCAAAGGAGAAAAATTGAACAATTATTAGAGAAATATAACATGAAAGATTGTAATATTGCTCCTACACCTATGAGCACAGATTTTTACAATAGTTTGGGTGAGGACAAAAGTGAAGCCTGTGATCAGGAGATATATCACTCTGCAATAGGGAGTCTGTTATATCTGTCACAGTGGTCCAGACCAGACATAGCTTGTGCAGTGAGCATCTTAAGTCGCTTTACTGCTACACCTACAAAGTTGCATTGGATGGGTGTGAAAAGAATTCTCAGGTATTTGAAGGGAACTGTGAATTTGGGTCTTCAAATACAGGTCACTGAAGAATTAAAATTGAAATGTTATGTTGATAGTGATTATGCAAATGATGTAAAAACCAGAAAGTCTAATTCTGGAATTGTAATAATGTTTGGAGGGGCTTTAATTGGTTGGAAGTCCAGAAAACAAACAACGGTTGCTATTTCAACTGCAGAAGCAGAGTTTATTGCATTGTCTGAGTTATGTTCTGAAGTAGTTTGGTATGTACAGTTGTTACAAGATTTAAATGTAAATGTAAATGAAGCTGTAACTGTTTATGAAGATAATGCTGCTTGTATAAAAATGGCAACAGGTGACAGAGTGAAGAACAGAAGTAAACATGTGGACATTAAGTATTGTAATGTCAGGGAAGCTGTAAAAGAAAAATTGATACGTTTACATCATTGTTCTTCAGAGGATAATTTAGCAGACATGATGACCAAACCATTGGGTGGTGTCCATTACAGGAAATATTTAAATCCAATAGGTCTGATGTCTCTCCCAGTAATGAAGGGAGGAGTGTTGGAATATTCATGACTGGGAGAGCCATGTGATTGAGTCAGCCAATCGGGCTGAAGTGTTAATTGAGCATGTCCAGAAACTTAGCAAGAAGAAGGGCGTGGTTTACTCTGTCCACCATTATACTCCAGTATGAAAACATCTCAACATGTGATCTGAAACAAAGTGTGGTATTGTTAATGTTTTATTCTACTTATAAAGAAGTTATTTGAATCAGCAAAATGCAGTTATCTTCTGAAGCTTCTGATTTATTGCGTAACTCTGACATAATTTATTCCAGGTTTCAAAGTATTCAGTTTCATTTTTTCCCTTCAGTTCTAACATTAGCCTGTCCATCTCCGTACATGATAATATTTTGTGTAAAAGTTCTTCCTCTGTGGGTATATTTTTATTTTTCCATTTTTGAGCAAAAGCTAGATATGTTGTGCTTTTGTCATATTTGTCTATTGTTATCCCAAATAAAAAGAGTTCTGGTTTAAAGTCCAACTTTATCTTCAGTATTTCTTCCAACCATTGTTTAATTGTTGCCCAGAATTCCCGTGTCTTGTGGCATTCCCACCACATGTGATAATATGTGCCAGGTGACATTTTACATTTCCAACAAATTGACGAAAGGTGTGGGCCCATTTTGGCTAACCTCGTTGGTGGGAAGTGCCACCTATAAAACATCTTGTAAAGGTTCTCCTTATATGAAGTAGCCAAGGTCAGTTTCTGATTTCTGTGCCATAAATCTTGCCATTTATTTAAATCAATATTGAATCCGAAATCTCTGCTCCAAGTTATCATAGTTTCTTTGACCTGCTCTTCATATAAGGCTTATTAACAATAAGATTTAAGCAGTTAGAAGACTTAAACATCTGTCCCCCCCAGATCTATGTTCTGCTCTGGATTCTAAACATATTGGAATAATTGATTAGGATCCCATTCTAATTGCAATCAAGGTTCTCACTTGGACCTATTAATGTCCTAATCATTGGGGAATGACAAAGTTTGGATATCAGCCCCTTCTCAATGCTTTTGCTCTAGACTTAAACCAAGGTTTTATGAATGTACATCTTTAGATTTAGGCCTTTGCTTCAAAAGAAGATTTAGAATGGAAATTACCAGCTGAAGCAATGGGGCAAATGATAGTGATACTAGCAGAATAGCAAATATTAGTACTACAAACTGAGAACTAATTTTAATTTTAGCTTTAATTTTACTTAATAAGTACATTTTATCAGTGGGTGCTTCTCACAACACTTACCCTCCCTTTCACTTCAAGTTTTAATTTCAAAATGGATTTTGAGCCTTCAGCAATTACATAATCAAGTTCAGGAGTCCCTTAATAGCCTGAAATCATATCCTCTTTCTGCCCATGTAGTCCTTAAATGGCCATGGACAGATTGCAGTCTCTTGGCTTCATTGCCCACTTTTGGCATGAAAATGGAAGATGACTAACTATGGGGCACGGGTGGTGCTAGAGGAAAGATATGCAGTTGAATGCAATTAAAGCCCAGTCCTGATTTACATACACTGCACATATTGTGGGGCTTTGATCAGTTGTGGTGGTTGCCATCTTTATTTTTGCAGAGCACACTTTTGCAGGCCCTCCTAAATAGCAGGCAGCTTTGACCCAATCCTGCCTGCTTGTGCTCACTCAGGAACAGGTACCCAGAGAGTCAGATTAACTCACCTGCTTGTATCTAAAGACCTCCAATGCTTACGTGCAGATTAGGTATGGATGACCTGCCAATTTCTTTTCTCACATATTTGAATTGTGTATATATTTTTCTCTCTTTCTGGTTGACAAAGACACCTGCATACTGCAGTCAGGTTTTTACCCAGAAGTGAACCGTTTTTCCTCTGCATCAGGTCATGTCAAGAATGACAATTATTTATATCCAGGACAGACACCCCCCCATTGTATTTTCCAGTGGGGGCACTGTTAAAAAGGAAGATATACAGTAGAAAAAAAGATAACCCTCCTTAAGCATTACCAAACTGCTTGAATATAGAGGAATTCAAATCCAGGCATTTAAAATCTAAAGTGTGCAAAGCCATTATTTCAGTGAATGAATCTTCCGGCATTGTTTTCTCCCACAGATTTTTTTTTTAATGGAACTACTTTTTGTCTTTTTTTTTAACCATTTAGGGTAAAATGAAAGCAGTTAACATAATTTTTTAAAGCAAAATTTAAAGAAAAAAAACATCTCCCAATTCTGCCTGTCCTTTTGAAACAGAAAACTGGGGAGGTGGACAGAAAATCCTGAACCTTAACATTGTCATCCAAAATCCTGTCTGCTAGATTGGCCAATTCAAGTAGGAGGAAATAGTCCAGCAGGTAACTAAGCCCCAAGCCAAATCAAATCAGCACTTTGAATTTCACCTGGAAGCTTACTGACCACCAAATCTAGGGCTCAAAGCACATTGTAATGTAGTTTTGGCGAGTAACACTTGTCAGTGAATGAGTGATTTCATTTTGCACTAACTGCACTTTTAGTATAGTCTTCAAAGGTAGCTGCAGTATGTAACCCAGAATTGATGAGGTCATGAGTAAGACCTTGTAATAGTAAGATTGTAGTAAGATCCTTGGAATCCAGGTAAGGTCCCAGTTAGTAGCACCATGCAGATTTTAAACATGGGAGATGGGAGAAACATAAATTCTGGGCTACCCCATATACCGTATGTAGAAACTCAGAGTTTACTTCTCCTCCCCAAAGGCCATCAACTAGAATCTCCTACTCTCTTGTGGAAGACAACTTGCAAGCAGTGTCTTTAAAAAAGAACATCCGAAGAGAAAATACCTGCCAAGAGGAGGATAAATAAAACTGAATGTGAAGACAAAGACCTCCTAATGCCAAAAGGTTCAATGCGTAATATCTTGATGACCTTCTTAGGATGCTTTACTATGAGTGGATAACTTTTAGTGGTCAGGATTTTGGATGACAATGTTAAGGTTCAGGAATCCACCCCAAAAACAAATAGGATTTTCTGCCCACCTCCCAATCCCTAGTTTTGTGTGTTGGAAGGACAGGCAGAAGTAGAAGATACTTTTTCCTTAAATTTTGCTTTTTTTAAATGAACTGCTTTCATTTTACCCTAAATGGTAAAAAAATGTTTTTTTGCAGAGGTTTAAGTCAAAGATGGAGGATTTCTTGTGACCTTAAGACAAGAGGCTGTCAACCTGTTTTAGGGGTTGTTTTGATACAAATAAAACTTGTGCTAAAGCAGCAAATGTTTCATTTCCATCTGCGAGGATAGTTTGTTTAAGGTTTAGTTTGGTCCATGCAGTCATAGGATTACGCTGTCATTCCCATTTTGTAGCAGGAGTTTTCAAAAAGCTTGCCGACCCTCCGAGGTGGCTGGGTGGGAAAGAGTTTCAGGAAAACCCTTTTGTTCTGCCTAATCACAATTTCCACCTAGAGTGAAAGTTTATCCCTGTATAAAATAACTTGGCTCAGAGTCTCAGTGGTATTTTTTTTCTAAATCAATTGACTAATCAGAAAATAGAATAATTGCTCTTGGGTAAAAAGAAATCCCAAATTAGAAGTCTCTCTCTCTCTCTCTCTCTCTCTCTCTCTCTCTCTCTCTCTCTCTCTCTCTCTCTCTCTCTCTCTCTCTCTCTCTCTCTCTCTCTCTCCCTCCCTCCCTCCCTCCCTCCCTCCCTCGCTCTCTCTCTCTCTCCCTCTCCCTCTCCCTCTCTCTCTGTTTAATTGAAACTTTGTCAAATTGCATACTTTTTTTTTGATGGCATAAAGATGCTGTGCGAAGTTTATTTCTACGTCGTTGTGTGTCTGCATGTGCTGATCCGAGAACCAGATTTTCAACGGAGTCGTGTCTCTGTTTCAATATTAAAGAGTGAGCCGGGTGAATACATTTGACTCTATGTGTAATTGAAAACATCTCCACTGGAACTCATTTACCGAAGGAAAGAGTGTACAAAGGTCTGGGATAAATCAACAAGTAAATAATAACTTTGACACCAGCAGTATCTGCCAGTCCTTCTAGCATTCTTCAATAAAAGAGCACTAAACTCATGTATAAAATAAGCTTGCGTAATGCCAAAGAACTTTTTGAAGTGCTGGCCAGCCATTACACAACAGGCATGTCAGTAGGAGCCAGGTGTTAGATTTCTCCATCGGCTTAAGCCAAAATGGTCCTTGGAAGGCAATGCCCACAACCAGAATTGGACCTTGTCTGGAGCAGCCTTAACCAGCTAACAAGAGATGGGATTGCCAACATAGTCAGTGAGGCATTTGGAGGTCATTACTTGTATTAGGAAAGGAGGGAATGCATTAAAACTGGAGCAACTAAAGAGGGAAGTTAAAGGAAGAATATCCCATAGAGGCGATGCTGGATCTTTTACTTGGAATTCAAATACTTAGAAATAAAACCGAGATTAAATGTCTAATAGAAAATATTTATTTCAATACAAAACAATATAAAAACAATAAATCCTGAATAATCTACATTTTGCTACACAACACGACCTTCCAGGTGGGAAGGCACATCAGAAGTGATTAATGGTGGATTAGGAATGTAGACATGCGCAAAACATCATATCACGTGTTCTGCTTGTATTGGGAAGTACCATAATATTACGATAGGGGTGCATCACCCTGCATAGACTCACAACTGATAATATTCACATCGTGACAGCTTTAAGCTTTTCCTATGTGAGCTGGGGATGTCAAGAGCACACGCCCTCCGGATATGGTTAGCAGGACATATTCATACCACAGTTCGTGGGACATGAAGACTCGCCCTTAGTTTTGGAGGCAGCGGTATCTTAGTACACTTCAGGTGGTCCTCGACTTAAGACTGCCATTGAGCCTAAATTTATGTTGCTAAGTGAGACATTTGTTAAGTAAATTTAGCTCCATTTTACAATATATTTTTTCCCCTTGTTCGTTAAGTGAATCACTGCAGTTGTCAGGTTAGTAACACAGCTGTGAAATGAATCTGGCTTCCCCGTTGACTTTGGTTGTCAGAAGATCACAAAAAGGGATTGTGTGCCCCAGAGGCCACAACAATCGTCATAAATATGAATTGGCTGCCGGGCATCTGAGTTTTGATCACATGGCCATGGGGATGCTGCAGTGGTTGTTAAGGGTGAAAAACAGTCACAAGCCACTTTTTTCGGTGCCATCGTAACTTCAAACAATCACTAAATGAACTGTCGTAAGTGAACTGTAGTAATTTGCATGTGTCTTGGTGTGCTTCATAAATTAGAACAAACAGCACAGTACGACGATTCTGAGGGAACGAGCTTCTGACAGCTCCTTAAATATAACCGGAATAAACAGACAGCCAATCAACGTTAACCAACAACTCCGCTCCTAGAGCGGCCCCTAGTGGTGCACCGGAACACTGCAATTTGCCTGTGTCTTGGTGTGCTTCATAAAAGAGGAGGGGCCAAATGGGGCCTTTCCCTTTATGTTACAACATGGTTGCTAAATAGGTGGCCCTTGTTCCCCAAAGACATTGCTTTAGGATTGAGGGTTAAGTTGAGAACTTTATACAGCACCTTCTTTCTACCCTCCCCCACATCCAATTCCCAACCTATGCTTCTAACCCCACGAGGTCAGCCTTAGGCCTTTTCCCTATTTCAGTTTTAATCTGCCCAGCAACCCCTAATATTCCTCTTGATGATTGTAACACTGGCCTGATGATCACACACAGTCTTATGTCATTTACTTCACATTCTATATAAAAAAGATGTTTTGGCTGTTTAAATCGATAGGCTCCTGCCTCTGCTATATAGTATGTACGATTTATGCAACCTTTTTGTGACAGTTTGGTTAGTGATTTATTTCTAGGTGTTACCATGGTTTCGGTGTACCTAGAAACTATGCCCTTTTACCTCTGGGCATTCGGCTAATGTTTGCTACTGTTACTTCTCTTCTGTTTTTCAATGAGGACCAGATCTATAGATCCCTGCTTCTTCCTTTTTAAAATCAAGCCCAAGCACAATATTGGTGTTTATCTACTTTATAATCAATCCTAAAACCTGCATTTCTGAGCAACATAGTGCTTTCACAGCAATTAGGTTCATTAACTGTATACAGGCACCTTTGTTTTCACCAAATTTTTCTCTTTCTCTTACTTTCCTGCAACCACCCCACCCATCCTCCACGTTCAAGCACAGCACTCTTCTTATACAGTCAGAAAAGGATAGCTTAGCAAAGGGGTGAGTTATAGCTAGGGTTACCTTATAGGGGAGATGGGTGGCATGAAAATTTAATAAATAATAAATTATATTGCCGATGGCTACAGAATGATGGGCATGGAAGTATTTGCATATGTCCCAAGACTCCTTGTTAATTTCCGTTGTTTCTCCTAATGGAATCTTAATGGAATTTTTCTCTTCCGAGTGACTGTGGAAAGGAAGACAGGGGGTATACACAGGATTGTGCAAAACTGAAATGTCACAAAGGATGTAAGGAAAGATGCAGAGCTCCCAATCTTCCTTGTTATGGCACTGTGGTTTGTGCACATTTTTCCACCAGCAGGTGATGTGTCAAGATTCGAAGCGCGCTTTTGCTGTTGCAGCCATTATTGCTTCTCAGTTTGCCAACGAACTAGGGGGAGGGAAGGGGGAGATGAAATATAGGCTCCGGACATCAAGAAGATGAACGTGAGAGCCAAGGACACTCTAGCAGGTGTTTGCCAAAGCCAAAGACATTTTCTCACAATATTGTGAGGCTCAATTGGAAAATGTGACCTGCAATAATAGGGGGAAGGAGAATCCTATACTTTAATGATGTGGGTTTGCACAGGAATTAGTTAGATCTGGTTTTTACCTAATCAGTGCCAAAACGATGTACTCAATAAAGTTTTGCATTCAAAGATTGGATTGTGTGCTTGCTTGGGTTCATCAGTTGAAACGTTGACATGAAGCTCATAAGCAACATCAGAGGGGAGAGAATATGAGGAGGGGCCAGACAGACAGATCTGCTGTTAAGGAAGCACATTTTCCCCCAATTTTGCATCTGTCTTGGGCAGATGCTATACAGCCAGATGGAATCAGCCTTCTAGAGCAGGGGTGTCAAACTCATGGCCCACAGGCTGGATGTGACATGCATTGGCCATGCCCACACCCGGTTTAGCGAAGGGGGGAATCGTGATACGTCACGTGACGACGCTGTGACGACGCGAGTTTGACATCCCTTTTCTAGAGAGTCAAACGTATGGCTAGAGTTTGCAGACACAACAAGCAGTGGGTGGGGTTTTAAGCCCCCTACTCTGGAAATGGCAGGAGCTTTGAGGGACTGAACAATATGGATATGTCTGCTAATGACATGGGCATGGACATGAATCCAACACACATACACACTTTGTGATAGCACCTTTCAGAAACCCAAAAGCTGGACAGGAATCCTGGGCAGGAATCTTCCACAGGAGTTAAACACGGTCCAGCATGGCTAGAGCTTCCAAGAGAAAAGGCGAGTTCTCTGTTGTGGACGTGATGAAGTCATAGCAAGAGAGGCAGGAAAACTGTGAAGAAAGTTTTATGGAAACCAATGAAGAATTTAAGATTCATCACCCGTTCCCGAAAGTTCTCAGGGCTGATCGCCATTGTGTCTGTTTCAGACAGATGTTTTAAGACACACTCTGCAGAAAGCATTATGGTAATTGCAGAAATTTCCCCTAGCATTCAGACTTTGTTGTCATCATTTAGTCATCTGTCTATAGTTGATTCCTTTTTTATCCCTTTTTTCCTGTTTGCAGTAATCATCCACGTAGGCAGACAAATCCTGAATTCAGTTCAGGCTGGAAAGATCTAGATCAGCGGTTCCCAACCTTCCTAATGCCGCGACCCGTGACCCACCCCCGCGCCCCCACCGTGACCCACCCTGCCGCTGCCATTTGGGTTCCTTTACCCTCTGCGCATGCGCAAAGCGTTCTGCGCATGCGCAGAGGGTAAAAGAACCCAAATGGCGGCGTCCGGGCGAAGTCTCCAGATCCGGGCGAGGTCTCCGCTCGCTTCGCGTGTTGCCTCTGGGAGCTTTTCGAGCCCCGTCGCGAAAGGCGTGCTCGACTTCGGCGAGGCTGGGACAGGCAGCTGCCCGGAGAGAGCCATCCCTTTCGCAGAGTCTCTCTCGTCTACCTGTAGCGTTCGGGGCGAAGGCGATGGCTCCCTCTGGGCAGTCGCCTGTCCCGGCCCTGCTGAAGTCGAGCACGCCTTTCGCGATGGGGCTCGAAAAGCTCCCAGAGGCAACACGCGAAGCGAGTGGAGACCTCGCCCGGATCTGGAGACTTCGCCCGGACGCCGCCATTTGGTTTTTACCCTCTGCGCATGCTCAGAACGCTTTGCGCATGCGCAGAGGGTAAAAGAACCCAAATGGCAGCGGCAGGGTGGGTCACGGTGGGGGCGCGGGGGCGGGGCGCGGGGCACGGCATTAGGAAGGTTGGGAACCGCTGATCTAGATGATCTCTAGATAGCAACAGAGATAGCACTGTATTTATTGGATGGCACTGAGGGGGACGTCTGGATTATTGCAGCTCAGATCTGGTATCCCTACCATACTCACCACCTGAATGTCAATAAACAAACCAATCTGGAATTTCAGAACTTGAAAATATGAAAAAGAATTTATCTATGATGTATAAAGGCATGTCAAATGAATGTTGGAAGTGTAATAATAAAGAAGGGACTTTTTATCATCTATGGTGGACATGTGATAAAGGGAAAAGAAAAAAAATTGGAGTATGAATCATATTTTAATACAGAAAATTCTGAAAACGGAGATAAAAATGAAAGCAGAATTTTTCCTTTTGGGTCAATTCGAAAAAAAAACTGGAGAAAAAATTTGGAACTTTGCTACTATATATGCTGACAGCAGCAAGACTATTGTATGCACAAAAATGGAAGGACACTTTGATTCCTACCATGGACGAATGGTTGCAGAAGTTGATGGAGTTGGCTTGAAATGGCAAAAATTGACTTTTTTGATTAAAGAAAAGAACACAAGTACTTTTGTTTCCACATGGAAACCGCTTCTGAACTTCGTGCTTGATGTGGAAAAGAATGTAACTCTGACTTTGGATTTTATAGATTAGACTGATAGATCTTCATAGAAATGACTTGTTCATACTATTATAGAAAAGCAAAAAGCTGTGGTTTGATGGTAATGCCTTATTTTACTGTAACAGAGAGTCGGAAGTCAATGCTTCCCCCCCATCTTTCCTCACTTCCCCTCCACCCTCACTGTTCTTCTATTTACTTTTGTATTTTATAATACTCCATAACTTAATAAAAAATGTTTAAAAAATAATGAAAAAAATATGAAAAAGAAAAAAAATGAAAGAAATTTCATGACTTGATATGATAGCAGTCTTCCAGTACTCAAGAGGCTGTCACAGAGAAAAGGGCTTACCGTAACTTATTCTCCAAAGCACCTGAGGGCAGGACAAGCAGCAATGGATGGAAACTAATCAAGGAGAGAACTAAGAACTAAGGAGAAATTTCCTAACAGTGAGAATAGTTAACCAATGGAACAACTTTCATCCGGAAGTTGTGTGTGCTGTGACACTGGAAGTTT
This sequence comes from Diadophis punctatus similis, assembly GCA_023053685.1. Classification (NCBI taxonomy): domain Eukaryota; kingdom Metazoa; phylum Chordata; class Lepidosauria; order Squamata; family Dipsadidae; genus Diadophis; species Diadophis punctatus. The sequence continues at coordinate 131,286,136 of JALIGW010000003.1, forward strand.
TCCAAAAAGAGACTGAACAGCCATCTGTCCAGAATGCTATAGGAGCTTAAGCCATGGGCAGGAGGGGTAGTCTAGAAGACCTCCAAGATCCCTTCTAATCCTATTACTCTATATTCTATAATTTTATATTTAGAGTAGAAGGAATTTTTCTCCTGTGTATTTTCAGGTGTGACAGATTATTTGCAAGACATTTCTTAGTAAAAAGAAAGAAGGAAATGGAAATAGCAGCTGTCAGGAAGACAAAGTAAAATGCCAGTGCTTTCCACACATTAATTTCCTGAGTTACCTCTGTGAATGCAGTTATATACAGTCCTCAGTTAACAATGGTAATTGGGACCAGAATTTCCATCCCTAAGTGACATGGTCATAAAACATGTCACATGTCTACATAGCTTAGGGACAGCAGTTCCAGCACATCCAGATTGCCATCATTAAGCGATAGCATGGTCATTAAGTGAGGACTTCATGAGGTCACCATTTGTGATCTCCTGCTGGCTTCTAAATTCTTTGCTTGTAAGAAGCTGGCAAAGGAGGTCTCAAGTTGTAACCATGTGATTGTGGGACACTGTGATGTGAGCACTGAGTAGCCAAATCCCAATCACATAATTGGAAGACACTGTGACAGCTGGAACTCTGAGGACCAGTCACAAGCACCACTCATTCAGTGCCATGGCAAGTTTAAATGGTCACTGAATGAGTGGTCATTTGATGAGGACCACCTGTAATTAAAGTTTCATGCCAAAAGCAGTTTTTTTTTAATTGTTATAAAACTTAGGGATATATTGTCAATTCAGGAAAGGCTATTTGCGGTCCAACATGCCACTAGGAAAATAAATTGAAAACGTGTGCACTGATACGGGCACACTCACAACTACTGCTGTGGCCAATAGAGTTGTAAGGAAGGCAGATTCAGGAGAGCAGGGCAGGTAGATGGAAACTGCAGCCATGATCTGCTTGCTATTTCTTTGCCACAAAGCGTAAATGGAAATGAATGCTGTCTGGATCCTATCCTGCTATTTCACAAACTTCAAAGAAACGAAGGAGGTGCACATCTGGATACTGTCCATAAATTGTTTAGAAGGGCAGCAAGAACTCCTAGGCTGAGAAAAACACTCTAAAACACAAACACACACCAATGAAACTTGTCCGGGAAGAGAATGGCACTCGCAAATGAGGTTTATTATCACCCAAAGGCACATGATCACAAGTCCTCTGCCCACCCCTTTCTCCGTGAACCCTTCCAACAAACACCTACTTATAAAGATGTGGGTAACTGATAAGACACAGTTTGGTGTAATAGTTAAGGCTGAAAACCAGGAAACTCTGAGTTCTAGGACCCCCTAAGGCACAAAGCCAGCTGGGTGATCTTGAACCAGCGATTCTCCCAGAATATCTTCTCAGGAAGCCAGGAATGGCAAGCCACTTCTCTGTTGAAAGAGCATTAACTACTTTAATAAGGACAGGGGAAGTACTCGCTGCTCATTAAAATGAAATAAGGCGGCCAGACTCAAACTGTGTCCATCCGAGGTCAAATAAAAAGCTTTTAATGGCATCATTTTGGCCTGTTAGATGGGTGAAAGATGTGGAGGCCTTGGTGACCTCTGAGTTTGGTTGTTTGCTTGCAGACTTTTTTTTTACCCAACTGGGTAACATCATCAGTGCTAGAAGAGAGTGGAGTTTGCTCTCTATTTATATACAAGTCATTTGCCCTGTCAGCATTGGTGAGAGCGTTGTTTTCTTCTTGGTAGGTCCTTGATTGGTCTGTTGTTGCCTAGAAACAACAGAGAAAAGAAAACTGTGAGGAATTGTCCAGGCAGGCACCAGGTGTCAGCACTGACTTGAAGTGTGTGTGTGTGTGTGTGTGTGTGTGTGTGTGTGTGTGTGTGTGTGTGTGCATGCGCGCACATACATGCACACCTGTATGCATGTGCATACACACACACACACACACACACACACACACACACACACACACACACACACACACACACACACACACACACACACACACACGTAACTAACCCAGAGAAGATGATCCAGGAAAACATCCATTTATCCATGAATTTCTTGAAGGTTAAGTTTCTCCGAGGCTCACTTTCAGATGTTAGGATATTGTAGGTAAGATTTTTAAGGCCGCCTTCCACACATTGCATCTCTCCATCAGGGGGCAGTGGAGCCTCATGGGAACTCCAGGTTGGGCAATTTCAGTTTTTTGGTCTTTGAGGTCTTGTCATGCTCTATATAAACAAGTTACGTTGGAGTGTTTAGGTTATAAATTACGTCCATGCAGGCTTGCCTTGAGAAGAATGTAAACACTGCACTGTGGTCGCAAGCGTTCTCTGAAACTGACTTTATAATGTACAGCAGGCCTCCGAGAAGCCCATGAAGTGTTGTGCTTGAACGTAAATAGGGAGAATTACAAAGAAATATGCACAAATTCTCTCCCTGTTTTATTGTTTGGAAATGCAAGATTGGGAGTACTCTTATTAAATAGTAAACTCCTGGGTGGTGGATTTTTTTTTTCTTGTTAGGGCAAATTGCTCCATTTTTATTAAACATAAGAGAAGCCTGGATGAAATCAAAAGATGGGGGGAAGTTTGAAAAGTGCAGGGCAGGAGACTCGCCCCAATTCAAGTCTAAACCTCTTTTATTCAATAATTTTGGACTTGAACACTCTCATCTGTGAATCCACTGATGGCTTACCTTTCTGTTGCAGATCAAGATGTCTCTTTTTTAAAAAAAAATCTAACCAATTTAGCACCAATTCCCATCAAGCAGCAGAACTTAATGTTTTAAGCTAGCCTGAGTCACGCCGCTGACCAAGTGGTCTGCGTGGATTTAATCTAAGAACCCGCCCTGCCCAAGGCCTGAGTTTTATTCCCAGGCCCGCTATGGAGGATAGTTCAATTTTCTGGGAGTGTAAAACACATGGGAATGAGGAGATGATGCGGAGAACAACTTGAATTATCTCCAACCAGACTGATCTCAGTTGTGGCCCCAAACATCTTAGACCTTCACATTCTTTCCCATTCTCCTATGAAATTATCCTGCCTTTGAATTTGAAGAGCAGCTCATGCTACCGAAAGCAGTGGGACTTACTTCTAAATCCTGATCTGTTACATCAGAACTTGATGGTGTTGGAAGATCAAGCCAGTGTGATCCAAGCTTGTCCTGATGCCCTCCAGATGAATGGAGTTGAAGGCCCAGATTTCTCAGCAGTGGCAATCCTGGGCTGAGGATTCTGGGAGTTGAAGTACCTGCATGGGACGCCCAATGGAGAATGTATGCCTACCAGGAGGAGGAGGTCAAGGTTGTTGATTACAACCAGGCAGGCCAGTTCAGTTTTAGTAATGAATCCTATGGATTTTCAATGCACTTCAACTCCGGAGTGGCAACACCCAATACATTTGTCCTGGCTGGCTCATACCATCTAAATTCAGCACGGGGGGGCCGCATTTAAGGCCCAGCCCTCCTAATAAATCCTATGGTTTTCAATGCAGTTCAGCTCCGGAGTGGCAGCACCCAATACATTTGTCCTGGTTGGCTCATACCATCTAAATTCAGCACGGGGGGGCGCATTTAAGGCCCAGCCCTCCTAATAAATCCTATGGTTTTCAATGCATTCAGCTCCGGAGTGGCAGCACCCAATACATTTGTACTGGTTGGCTCATACCATCTAAAATCAGCACGGGGGGGGCGCATTTAAGGCCCAGCCCTCCTAATAAATCCTATGGTTTTCAATGCAGTTCAGCTCCGGAGTGGCAGCACCCAATACATTTGTCCTGGTTGGCTCATACCATCTAAATTCAGCACAAGGGTATTTAAGGCCCAGCCCTGCCTGTTGTCTGCTTTTTTAGTGCTAATTTAGTGCTACAGGATTTAATTTAGTGCTACAGGATTGAATGGGCTGAATAAGGGATGCGGTAGTGGGAAATATCTGAATAAGGGACAAAAGGGATGGCCCTTCTGTCTGCCTCAAAACTTTTACCAATTGTTCTGGGAGACATTAAAAGTCAACTCTGTAAGAAAGTATGTGTGGGGGGGATGTTCTGCTCCTATCAACATAGTCAGGCTCAGGGTTGTCCACAAGGGTGGTCAAAAAAAGTCAAGATGGCGGTGCCCATAAAAAGCTGAAGGAGCTTTGATCGCATTGTCGGGATCGCCATTTTGAATTTTTTTTTTAACTACGCCCAGAGGATATCCCGATAAGGCTAATTCCTAATTATCCATCCAGATGGACCTGTAAATCCGGCTTTGCGAATCTGGCACCTTTGGGACTGGTGGGCTACGATCCTCGTCGCTTTCGGATTAAAGGAAATTGTAGCCCAGCGCATCTGGAGACGCCAGGTTGGGGAAAAGCGGCGATGTAGATCAAGTGGACAAGGGAGCTCGACTGGATTTCCGGAATTGCTTTTCTTTCAAAGGCATCTCCTTGACTAACAAGCGAACAGAAAGTGTTTTGAGCAGAATGGAGCAAGCCTGTTCGGAGCTGAGTGGATTTCTAATCGAGATTGTGTGTGTGTGTGTGTGTGTGTGTCTATATTAGCTTTTCACCACTTTAAGGTCCTCCGGCTGTTTTGGATTACCACTCACATCATCCTTGGCCAAAACGCGTGAGTGTTCTGGTGATGGCAGCTCTGGTCCAACCCTCTTGAAGGGTGCCTGGTTGGGAAGGTTAGAGTAACCTAACTTCTGGGGAGATTTTCTAATCCTCGGAAATAAATCTCTTTTTCGTAGGAAATACAGACTACAATTTCGGAGCAATAGCCTTATCCGACCTGCTGCCCTCCAAAGATGCTGGATCACCTCCCCATCACCCACCAGCTAATGTAGAGGTGACGCCTTTGATATTTGTAAACCAGGATTTGCTCAGTTCACATTGTGAATTTCAGGGGGAAAGCTCTCTCCGCGTAAAGGTCTTGGGTGTCCTGAGTAAACTCAATAGGCCGCAGGAGTCCCCAAATTTGGCAACTTTAAGACTCGTGGACTTCAACTCCCAGAATTCTCCAGCCAGAATTCTGGAAGTTGAAGTCCACGAGTCTTAAAAGTTGTCAAGTTTGAAGACCTCTGCAATAGGGAATCCGAGTATTTGCCCTGGTCGAGGATCTCCGCTCGAAGCTGGAAAGAAGAGGTGGTGGCGCTGTGACCGGAAGAAAGTCTCGTCGGGTTGAAACCTTCAAGCTTACCAGCCACTTCCCCCCTGCCTTCCACCCTAAGTGAAGCCCGCCAAACCTGCGCAAAGCCGGGTCCCTTGAACCAAGGAAGGCAATGGCTCCGTGGCCAGAAGAACGTTTTCTTTCAAGCATTTAAATGTGGACCCTTCCTTAATATAAAAGGGAGGCGTCACATGCCAAAGGGAAAGGAAACTAAGCTTGTGTCACATACATTTTATTGGGGGGTGGGGGTGGGGGCGGGAAATGCCCCACCCCGAGAACTTTGTACATCACAAACTTCTGACAAACCAACAAACGTTATACATAAGTGCAAATTATACTCTCTGGTTGAAAAGCGATAGTGTGCGAGTATACACGAAATTTATTTCAATTCATTTTTTCTCCAAAACAAAAAAACAACCCCCAAACAAAAACAAAACGTCAGCAAACTGTGATATAAACGCTTAAGGTGGGAGGGGGGGGAATAGAAATAAACTAACCCCGAAGTGGTAACGTGCCAGTATCTGAAACCTAGACGGGTTTAACCGGATTTGGAAATTGGGAGATGCCGGTGGAAATATTCGCGTCCCACCCAAAAAATCAGGGGTGCTTCATCCTGCTGGTCGATGCCAACGGACTCCCTTAACTGCAACGAAGAAGGCATTTCATGCAAATCAAAGAAAGAAAGAAAAGCCCCCACTAAAGCAACGATCAAAGGTTTTCTGCACCCAAAAATACTTTCGTTTTCGTTACCCGGCCTCTTCCTGAGATCTTTCATAGAGAGGAAATGAACTTTTCAAGACGCTAAAAACACCAGAGAGGCAGGACGGCTCTTCCCCCCTAAATCGCGTTTTCGAGCGGCCGGCCAGCCATCGTTGTGCCGAAAGAATTGTGCTGTAATGAAGGACTGTTTAACAATCGCTTCGGCGATGGCTTGGCTACAACGCTCGAAGTCCCCGGTGGCCGATGCCGCCGCTTAGAAGTCTTTCCATTCCTATTTGCCTTACTCTAAACGCGGACGAGGGAAATGAGGTTATCAAACAAACTAGGGGTCTCTCCAACTTTTGCAACTTTAAGCCTGGAGAACTTCAACTCCCAGAATTCAGAATTCTGGGAGTTGAAGTCATCCAGGCTTAAAGTTGCCAAGGTTGGAGACCCCTGAAAAAAACGGCCTCGTGTCCATGTGATGCTAATGAAATTGGGAACGGGAAGGACTTCCTTTAGATTACAGACGAAGTCCAGCTCAAGTGACCGAGGTTGTTTGAGCTACATGGACCTCTTTTCCTTTAAACGTCTTTTTTATTTTTATTTTATTTAAAAAAGGAGGGATGTTGTGTAGTGAAAAGAGGGCGACCTCCACACCAACGCGCCTGCGGCTTGTCACACACAAAAAAAATGTTAACAGGTTGACCCCAGATTTTCCTCATCCTTAGGACTCATTCCACGAAATTATAAAGGGGGCTTCCTATCTAAAATCCTACCGATTTCAGAAGGCTTGGGTCAAAAGTCCGAATCCAACCTTCCTGAAGTTTGCTTTTAAATAAAAACTCGTAGATATCAAATTAAACGAAACCGGAAACACGGCGTGTTTCGTCTTTTGAAAACGCGGGGCTAGCAAAAAAGAACAGGGCAGCTTTATTATGGAACTGCAAGAAATCATCCCCGCGCAAGCCAGCCTCCGTTCTCATCCATGGAATCCTCTCTGGAGGGCTGAACTACAGCTCCCATCATCTGATAAAAAATAAAGAGGATGGGAATCGGGACCTAACTTCTCCGGAGGACCTCGGGCGGAGGAAGGCTGCGCGGCCCCTAAGAAGGCTCAGGGAGTCCGCAGCCCGATCCTAAGCCAGGCATTCCCTGCCTTTGGGAGAAAGCACCTCGGAGCTCCTTTGGGCTGGGTGTCTTAACTATAACGGTATACTCGGAATTAGGTGCCCATCATCCCCTGCGAGGAGGAAGAAGGAAGGGAAAGGTAGCCCTCCCTCCTTCCAGTGCGTTGCGCGGAGCTTGGAACTGTGAAACGTGTCCCTGGTAAAGGCAGCGATCCTGTACGGGGTTGGTCCCTCCTGGGAGAGGGAGGGCACAGGGGGGTTCGCTGAGGAGGGGATGCCATGCCCTCCCCACGTCTTTTCTCTTCTGCAAGGCATCAAGTCCGGCGGATGAGAGCGGGGCTTCACTTCAAAGGAAGCCAGGAAAGGATCGGGGGCAAACGGGCCCTGCTGGGAACTAAGCTTTTGGTTTCGCGTGCGGAGGATCGCGCTGCGCGAGGTCACCAAGAGAAAAGTGCTTGTCTCTGAGCTGGCTTCCTCGGGTAAGGCAGCCGTGGGCCGTGGGAGTTATTCCGAGCCCTTCCCCCGGCCCTGCTGGATTTTGGAGCAGCCTCTGCAAGCCTCCTACCGCCCTTCACTCGGGGCCGGCCGGCTGCCGACTTCCTTCCGCTCGGCTTAAGGAGTTCCGCATTTACATCACACAGGGCTTGATGTCCTGGCAGACGGTTTGGTGGTGGTGGTGGTGGTGGTGGTAGTAAGAGCTACTGGCCGATGGGTGGAAGGACGAGATGCCGTTGAAATTGAGGACGAAATCCTTCCGGTCGCACACCGGGCTGGGGTGGTGCTGGTACCGAGGCAGGCCCACTGCGGAGAGAGAGATAAAAAGAAGGCCAGTCCAAGGAAAAGCTCTTGGGGGGTGGCGGAGGGGGGGGGGGAAAGCAGGGAAAATGGGAACAGTTGTCCTGGTGTAAAATGGAGAGATGGGAATGCATAGGTCAGAGGTCTTCAAACTTGGCCACTTTAAGACTTGTGGACTTCAACTCCCAGAATTCTCCAGCCAGCATAGCTGGCTGGAGAATTCTGGGAGTTGAAGTCCACAAGTCTTAAAGTGGCCAAGTTTGGGGTCCCCTGCCATAGGTAAAGGAAAGGAGACTCCCTCCTCCCTCCAGGACTTCACTTTTGGAAAAGGACCCCAGGAGTCCAAGGGCCACTCGGTGCTCTATGTTGGTTCATATACCTCACTAGTCCAAAAACAAACAAATAAAAAAACCCACCAACCAACCCCTAGTTCAGAACTGTATTAGATCTGAACCAAACCTCCTTTGCTCCTGAACTTCTAACCACAGCAAGTTTGCATTTGTAATGGTAACAAAACTCTTCCAGCCTGGATGGGGGCGCAGGGTGGTGCCACCAATCACACCCTCAAAAAGTACTTGGGGAGCAACCTTTTCCGATTCCCCGCGAACCAATTTGTGTGCCTGTTTGTGTGTGTGTGTGTGTGTGTGTGTGTGCATCTTTGAATCAGTGTTGAATCAGTGTTGACTCTTGGCACCTGCCTGGACAAATCCCTGCAGTTTTCTTGGCAAGATTTTGGAAGTGGTTTGCCATTGCTTACTTCTGAGAGGGAGTGACTGCCCCCCCCCCAGTGCGGTCCAGCTGGTTTCGTGCCTATCTCCCAGTTCTAGGCCAATGCCTGGATAGCTCACCAAACTGGCCATCTCTCTTAGCAATTAGACCTGTTCGTTTTGTATTAGATTTACACGCCTGCCTTCTTTCTGGAGATCAAGACTGCATACATAGCACTCCTTCCTTCCTTCGTGGGTTTTTTTTTTTTTTTTTTGGTACGACAGTCCTGTGAGATAGACTGGGCTGAATGAGAGCGACTGGCCCAAAGTCACCCACTGTCTCCTCTGTGCCTGAGGTGGAGTTGAACCAGAGTTTCCCCACTCATTCTTCAACACCTCTATCACCTCTCTTGCTTCCTTGCATAGACCCCTCCTCACTGGTACGGTTTGGAAGGGAAAGGATTTTGATAGGGGGGCAAAAGCCTAGTCCTGAAGCGAATGGAACATTTCTCCTAGCCTTGGCATGGCGGGGCTCGCTGGCTGGCTGGCCTGCTCTTCATTACAGTGAAGAGGTCACCAATCAAAAAATGTAACCCAACACCTCCAATTTCTTGAATTCTCCCCCCCCCCCACACTCAGGCCTCCATTTAGCGGTTAAGCAGGCTGGCTGGGAGGAGAGTCAAACCAATCAAAGGCCCAACCAATCAACCAATCAGTCAGAGGCATTTGGACTCTTGTTTCTAATCAAAATAAAATTAAAATTAACCTCATCAAAAGGCAGTGGGCTAAACATCCCTTTGTTTTTGTTAGTCTCATCACCGGCAAAAGTATTCCATGCTTGCAGCTCAAGGTAAAAAATAATGATAGAAATTGAGGCCAAACTTCCCCCCTCCCTTATTTACTAGTTAACCACTCTAAATTTCACACTGGGAGAGAGGAGGGAGTGGGCTAGAAAGATACTGTAGTGAGTAATAGTATTTTAGAAGAGCACCATCAATGCTTAGGCAGACAATGCTGGTAAGAAGACACAATAGGATGGAGAAGATAAAATGTTTCCATGCTCCACTCCTTCACTCCCCTTCCTTATTTCATTACAATACCTTGGCCTTACCACAAACATCCATGCAGAAGAAAACTCAACCCAAACTCAAGAAGAGCCATGAAAAAGGGAATCTGAACTTGAGTTGGATCCCATATTTCCTTGGGGCAACTCACCATCTGTTCAGTCCTCGGAAAGCAATGTGCTTCTTGGTCTGGCCTCCTGTGGGAGAAGGCTTCAAAGTTTCTGGAAGAGGTTGTTTTCTTCCTACAGCTGAGATGGAGTGCCTGGCCCAAAATCACCCAGTTGGCTTTCATGTCGGTCAGGACTAGAACTCAATTTCTCCTAGCATCTAGTTCAGGGGTCGGCAACTTTAAACACTCAAAGAGCCACAAAGGTCTAACCGGAAGCCCCCCCTTCAATTCTGGAGCCAACCAGAAGTCCAGTTTCCCCACCATAGAGTCTCCTCCTAGTGCGGCATCCTTTTTCCTCTACCAACCAGAAGTCCGGTTCCCCCACCATAGAGTCTCCTTCTAGTGCGGCGTCCTTTTTCCTCTACCTACCCTAACCAAAAGCTCTATCAATTGTGGAGCCAACCGGGCGACAGGGAGCCCAGCAGAGGGATGAAAGAGCCACATGTGGCTCCAGAGCCGCAGGTTGCTGACCTCTGATCTAGTCCAATGCCTTTAACCACTACAATACAAGTGACCTGGCCTTGTTATCTTGGGAATCGATACCTCTGGAGGGCAACCAGTTAGAGAAGGCCCTGCTGAAAGAGCTTTACCTAGTCTTGTTTACACAGGTCAACCCCATTGAGTTCAAGTGGGGGAACCCAAGGTAAATTTATATAGGCATTCAATTTCGTTCAAATGTTTTTTTTTTAAAAAAGGCCAAGGGTATGGCAATGTATAGTAGTTCTACATTCATATGCCAGGCAAATGGAAAAATAGGAGATGCATTAATGGCTGGGCTGCAACTGGGTGGAATCCTGCTTGCACCCATTCCCCTGAATCACTTGGAGCACAGAAGACGAGTCTGGCTGCTCAAATATCTCCTGGTTCCAGCTGGCTAATTTTAGAGCTCGGACTTCATCCAAAGGAAGTTCCAAGGAAGTTCAGCTGCATATAAACTTCCAGTCCAAATGCAAATCTGTGTGCCTTTCCCTTCAAAGTGTGACCTTCTTTCTTATTTCCCACTCGGCCCTTTTCTAGGTCTGTTTGGCCTGTTTGGAGCCACAAGCCCATGTTAAGCTTTCTGTTGGAAATCTATCAGCTTTCACAATAAGGGATGTTTCCTTCCTTGATTGAAGATGGTGCCCCCAGTTCCTTACTCTTTCTCCTTAAATCTGGCTGGAGAATTCAGGGAGTTGAAGTCCACAAGTCTTAAAATTGCCAAGCTTGAAGACCCCTGCCATAAATGGAAGCTCTCTTTTCTTAAATCACCCAACACGGATGCTTACATGGGTATTACTTGACTTCAGAGCCACAGGTCAATCCTATTAATGTCTATTCAGGAGTAAGTCTTATAATAGTGATATCAGTAAGGGACTCTCAGATAGAGTAGGAATGCAATTTAGAGGAACTGTTTCTTTCTTGCCTGACTTTTTTTGACTTATGCACACACACACACACACACACAGGTACCCACAAAGCTAGGTGTGGTGTTTTGTTTCTATGTAGCAATATAGCGAAACCAAAAGTTTAAATTGCAATCAAATCCGTTAAGACTCAGATCCTAAAGAGCAAGATGTTGAAGCTATGCCCTATTTCTTCCCCAATGCTCAATTTGGGTTATTTCAAAGGTTTTTCTCCTCTCGAGATTGGGAGAAAGACAGAATTAGGTACATTTAACCATTGGCCTGCAGGAATGGTGAGTGCATTCCGTGAAGGACCTGGAAGTTATTTATTTCTTTATGGCCTCCATATCCACTTTTCTGCTGGTCCTAGAGTGAGTTTTCAACAAGGAATAAGAACCAACCAAACACCCGAAATGAAAACAAAACTTGGACACCAAGCAGCAGAATCCTTATCAAATCATTAAGTCACCATTTGGAAGAAAAATGCAGGATTCAAAGCGGATTTTCAAGAAAGGATCCCATTTCCTTTTAGGGAGATTATTTCAGGCTTAAAGGCCTTATTATAAAAGTAAATAAATCCCTCGTTCATTCGGTTGATCTCTCCTCCTCCCCCCCCCCCTCCCCTCAAATCCTGATTTCAAGATAGGCTCCGTTTACCACTTGTGTTAATGGTATTAACAGCACCAGGATTTTTACGCGTGGAGGCTTCCCTGTTTACAGCCAGAGTCTCTCATTTTCTTTCTTTCTTTGGTTTTTTTTTTTGACATTTTTTAAAAGAGCCTCTCATTTCAAGGCAGGGTATTCGAGGTCAGTGCAGCTTGGGTGGATTTCCTTCAAGTAACACTTCGCTAGCGCGGGATCTCTTGGGTCCAGAGATCAACTCCAAACAGCCAAGGCTTGGGGGAAAAATACAAAAACAAGGCACAAAAACCAAGCCCTTCTTCCTGATTTTAGCCCCCGGGTATGCATTGTAGATTTCCTTACATTGAATTTAACGACCTGCTTGTTCTGCTAAAGGGGCCTATCCACAGGAGCCTCTTCTTGAACCCCCGCAGCAGAGAATCATTGATTTCCATGGGCATTTTTTCCTTTCTTTCTGCAGAGACCTGGCAAATGCCCCGAGGATCCCAAAGGCTCGGGCTGAGAGGCCGTCTTGCGCTTTTTAACCTGGCGGCCAATCTTAGTGGCGTCAAAAGCGACCAACTTCCAAAAAAAGGGCAAAGGGTGTGTTTTACTCGTTAGGTTACTTCGCTCCGTTTGAGGGTGGAATTCGGCCTCAGTACTCGCAGGAAGGATATTTTCTCTGGCCAGACTCGTGGATTTCTAGGACATCTTCCAGGTTCTTCTGTTCTCCAACCAACGGTGTGGTTGGGCATCTGAGCTCCTGGGGGATGGAAAGCACCTTGTCGACTCTTTGTAATGAGCTAAGGTTTACCAGTAGAAAGGGCCGGAAATGATTTCAACTGAGAGGGCTAGAGAGGATCAGCATAGGCCCTAAGAAAGTAAATCGAGTTTCTGAGAGCTTGAATAGGTCCATCCATCCATCTCTATCGTTTGCTGGCCAATCAACACGGGAAGACCGGAGTTTTGCCCTTCTCCTTTCCGTCCAGACCAGGGGTCCCCAAACGTGGCAACTTTAAGACTTGTGGACTTCAACTCCCAGAATTCTCCAGCCAGCTAAGCTGGCTGGAGAATTCTAGGAATTGAAGTCCACAAGTCTTAAAGTTGCCACGTTTGAAGACCTCTGGTCCAGACATAAAGAGGTTAGAAGAATCAACCATCATTCTCTCCTTCCTCCAATTCGCTGTGGCTCCCCAGGGCCAGCGGCTTCAGCTGAGATTTTGCAGCGTTTTGAGAAGGCTATTGATGCTTTCAAAAAAAAATTGTTCCCATTGTTCCCAACCCACGTCCAGCGATCCTGCAAGTTGGAGAGGGGTCAAGTAGCGATTGAAACTGTTCCTCTCTTCCGCCTCTTTTATTGCTCCGGGTTGGGTCTTTTTTGCTCAGGTCTTTCTTTCTTCTCAAAGCAACCGCTTCCCTGGATTTCCGCCGCCTTTCTAGGCTCCTAAGGAAGCCCGCAAAAAAAGCTTTATTGCAATTCTGATTCAAACTGTTCGGCTTGTATTAAGGGTGTCCCAAAAACAACAACAACAAAAAACCTAAAAAACCCACGCCCGACTTTCCCTTTCTTCCTCCTTTTCCCCTCTAAAAGCCTGGGGGGGGGGGAAACGAGATTGCTGGCTCCAGTCTTGTCCGGCCTTTCCCAGGGCTAACCAGAGAAGTGATGGTGGAAGTGTTACCAACTCGATCGCACTAAAGCAGGGGTCTGCAGCCGGCAGCTCTGGAGCCGCATGTGGCTCTTTCATCCCTCTGCTGCGGCTCCCTGTCGCTCAAAGTATGTGTCACAGCTCAAAATATGTGTCACACCCGCCAATGTGCGACACCCGCTGGTACATGATTTATTGAGCTTTTCGACCCCCTCTTTTTCCCCCAGAGTTCAAAATGTTTTTGTTGCATGCAGAAATAAAAATATGTTTTCCCTGTAGCAGGTCATTGATTTCATAAATGCAACATGCTATAGCTTTTTTATACACAGCACAAAGGTAAAAAAAATGATATATGCAGTGTTATCTTCATTTTAGACGTCAAAAGGGTTTTGTGGCTCCCGGTGTTTTCTTTTCTGCGGGGAAACGGGTCCTAATGGCTCTTTGAGCATTTAAGGTTTGCCGACCCCTGCACTAAAGAGTGGATGGTTTGCTAAGGCTTGAGTGGGCCGGTAAAAAAAAAGACAGAATCAATTGGGAGAGAAAGAGAGGCGATTTCCCCCACCTCCCCCCCCCAGCCTAGAAAATGACCCACCGGAAAAACTCGCGTAGATCTCGAGATCTTCTAGCAAGGGCTTGTGGTTGGATGGAGACAATCTCCTGGGCGAATTTTCGAGACAAACACACACACCTCCGCACCCCGGAACTGCTCATTTCGATCCCAAACCCAGGACTTTGGAAACTGGGTGCCGGGGACCTCTCTTGCCTTCTCCAGGGCGGTAGGCCTTAAGGCTTGGACCTAGTGCCTTCCATTGCAAACGCGTGGTGTTTACCAAGAGGGAATCCCTGGTTCTTCCCTGCAGATCTCGGACCCTCCCGACGCGTCCTTTCACCTATGGCTTTGCGTAGCCCTGTCAGCTCCAAACTCCCAAACCCTGCCCTCGCTTTCAAAGACTCCAGTCTGTTGGCTAAAACGTGTTGGAAAGCCACGCCGGTTTACATAGGCCATTCTCTCTCTCTCTCTCTCTCTCTCTCTCTCTCTCTCTCTCTCTCTCTCTCTCTCTCTCTCTCCAGAAGATTCCACTACAGAATATTGAACACCTCCGCCTTCAAGGAAAACCAAGGAAAACCCACTTGCCTTTTTTGAAAGCACCTTTGGGACCACCGTGAGGTTTAGGTTTCCAGCCGACAAGAACCACAAGGTTGTGGTTGCCAGCTGTGAAAGAATGATCTTTTGCTTTCTAATGATCTTTAGGCACTAGTTGTCTTTAAAAAAAAACCCGGCTAGGATAATTAAAATATCACTTCGCCTGAGAATTACTCAGTTAAAAAGCTATCCGAATTTGGGTGGAGGGGTGGGAAGATCTTCACATCCTATCTGTTTACTCTCAAATAAAGTTCAGGATTCACACCCCCAGGTTAAGCAGGATAGATTTCCTCCCTTAGATACGCACACACGCACACACGCACATGCATACCCAGACACACAGACACACAAATATATGTTTAAAAATCGGAAATAGGAAGCTCTGGGTCCGTGGCTTCTTCAGGGACGGAAACAGGGCTCATTTGGGAGGGTCTAAGTGATCTCAGGGAACCCCCTTCCAAGTATCTCTTGCGCGAACGTACTTTTTATTAAGCTTGTGAGCTAATGCTCCATTTCTCGGAGAGCAAACTTCGCGAAGGCCATGATGGTCACCTCTGAGTAAATACTGAAATCTTATCCCCTCTTTTACACCTAAAGGAACCCAAAGGATAAGCAGCAACTCAGCCTGTGTAGAAGCCATCAAAAATGCGAAGGGTTATCCGGAGTCCCACCGGGTTTGAGGCCGGCTGCGGGTTGGTTAAGCCAGGTTAGGGATCGGACTACAACGCCGTCTTTAAGGAGAGACGCGTAGTCAGGAATTGGTGGGATTATTCTAATTACAGCCTTTTAATGTCGAAGAAAAAGGAGAGATTAGACATTTTTGGCATTATGGAACGTAAGGAGGAAAAAACCCAATGCATTTTACTGAGGAGTTGTACTTCGTGTTACGATTCGGATAGGAGCGTTTTTGTTTGTGTATTCATTAACGTCAACAAACCGAAATTATATTTAGATCTTCAGAACGGAGGCATTAGGAACTGGACGGAAAGAGGCAAAAAGAAAAAAAAAGAATTTTTTTTTTGCAGGCTCCTGTCTTAAAACCTCATTTCAATTCTTCGCTGTTATTGCTGTTGTTGATTAATAATAATAATAATAATAATAATAATAATAATAATAATAATAATAATAATAATAATAATAATAATAATAATAATAATAATAATAATAATAATAATAATGTTACTACGTCAGCTTTAAGAAAGATCTTTCAGGGGACGATGGTTTTCAAATCCCCAGTTAAAAGCCAAACGCACTGAGATGGAGAGGCAGTTACGGGAAAGTTTCTGCCGCTGATTGACAGCAGGTCACCGAGGAGAAAACCCAAGCAGTGGAGAAGGTCGTCTGCATTTGTTACTTGTTGAAATTCCCATAAAATTGAACAAGACCTCACTCTCATCTGGGTTAAGTCAAGCTCCAGTCCCCTTCGGTGTGGTCCAGCCCAGACTGTCTTTGTTTAGTTAACCTCCGAGACCCACGTTTAAAAAGGTTATTTGGAGAATCCATCCCCTCCTCCTCCTTCCCTCCCAATCCCAGCTCAACATCTTTTACCCATTTCGGAGTCTTTATTTTCTCCTCTCTCTCTCTCTCTTTCTCTCTTTCTCTCTCCCCCCCCCCCACACAGATTTTTCAAGGCTATTTTTTTTAAAAGTAACATATCGCGAAGAGATGATCTCGCAGTTCCTTCCCGTTTTAGAAATAACCTGAGCATCTTTTTTTTTTTTTTTTGCATTCTGGAAGAAAATGCACAAAGCTCTCTGCTCCTTCTCCCACACCATATGTAGAACGCGTTGCAATGACCCCCCCCCTTTTTTTTCAATTAGCCCGGTACAACACAAAGTTTTTTTGTTTTTTTAAAATAAGCCTACTAAAGTTCCTATAGAGATTTAGCGTTTTCTGCCTCTGTGGAAGAGAGAAAGGTTTTGAACCAAGCAAAATCCCCCCTGGAAAATATACTAGAGCTGAGCATTATCTACAGGAACACACAGCCTGGGAGTGTGTAATATTTCTTCAGCGGGTACAGAAACAACACAACCCTGGCCGTCTTGGCTGGGATGTTATCGATTCCCCCAAGAGTTTAAAAGGCCTACTTCTGCGAAGACGTGCGCAGGATGGCAAAGTTAAACAACAACCCAAACTGTAACAGCCACTCCAAAGGACCAACTCGTAGGGCCTGGACGGGAATCCTTCTTGATTTATTAACTCTCGGTGTCCGTATCTTTCTCTCCCTACAAGTGTGCATTCCGCCTCTTTCTTTCTTTTCTTTTCTTTCTTTCTTTCTTTCTTTCTTTCTTTCTTTCTTTCTTTCTTTCTTTCTTTCTTTCTTTCTTTCTTTCTTTCTTTCTTTCTTTCTTTCTTTCTCTCTTTCTCTCTTTCTCTCTTTCTTTCTCTCTCTCTCTCTTTCTTTCTTTCTTTCTTTCTTTCTCTCTCTCTCTCTCTTTCTTTCTCTTTCTTTCTTTCTTTCTTCTCTCTCTCTCTTTCCTTTCTTTCTTTCTTTCCTTTCTTTCTTTCTTTCTTTCTTTCTTTCTTTCTTTCTTTCTTTCTTTCTTTCTTTCTTTCTTTCTTTCTTTCTTTCTTTCTTTCTTTCTTTCTTTCTTTCTTTCTTTCTTTCTTCATTTCTTTTCTCTCTCTCTCTCTCTTTCTTTCTCTCTCTCTCTCTCGTTCTTCCTTTTTCTTTCTTTCTTTCTTTCTCTCTCTTTCTTTTTTCTTTCTCTTTCTTTCTTTCTCTCTCTCTCTCTTTCTCTCTTTTCTTTCTCTCTCTCTTCTTTCTCTCTTTCTCACTTTCTCTCTTCCTTCCTTCCTTCCTTCCTTCCCCCCCTCCTTCCCTCCCTCCCTCCCTCCCTCCTCTCTCTGCCTCTTTATCCTTAAGGGGATCTCGCGGTCCGCTCTCCTACCCAGGTTTACTGGGAAGAAAACAGCGTCGAATGACAAGTCATCGGACCGTATTCAGTTTCGGTGGGTGCGGGTGTGTTTGCTTTAAAACACCCCGTTTAAATTTTACCGCGGCCATTCAGCCTTGCCTGAAGACGAGACTGAGGAGCTTTGGCACCGTCCGGGGGGGGGGAGGTTAAGAAAAACAACAGGTGCTCCGAACGGCAGCCTTGGAGTTGTACAAATTGCTGGCGCCTTTTCCCTCCGGGGTTCTTGAGAGGGTGGGTGCCAGGAACAGTGGGGAGAACTGAATCTAATAAACACCACACAATTCTGGATTTTGAGAGTGTGGAGAAGCTCCTGCCCTCTTGTCGCCCAGGGGTGGTTGGTGAACTAAGATTTGGATGGAGGTAACCAACAACGGAATTCGAGACCGATCTTGAAAATACCAAGATGCCTCGAGGCTAGACTGCAGATGTGTATTCTCCCCTTAACCCAGTTCTACTCTTCTCCCTCTCCCTCTCCCCCCCCACATCCCGCAACAATCGGCCTATTCCTCTCGCCCCATCCCCCTAGAAAGCCTTTGCTTTCTTACACCGAAGCTGGTGTTTTCTCTGAAAACATCTGTACTGGAGAAGGACCTTCGCGGCTTGTTATCTGACAGCTACAACTTAACTTGAGCGGGGCGGCAGAGAAATTTTGTGATATTTTTTAAAAATCTACCCTAAATTTCACTTTGAGATGTGAGAAGCAATGCAATTTCCCTTGAACACACACACACACACACACACACACACACACACACACACACACACACACACACACACACCCCAGCCCAACCAGGTCGATTGCTTGCACACAGTATAAAGAATCTAGACTAGATCAAATACTAAACGGCAGCATGTACAAATCCAAGGTTCCTATCCAAAATCCCGATCTGGCTGCGATTCTGAGCACCGGTAAGTTTGCTTAGGATCGCAGCCAGATAATCTCAGATTTCTCCCTCTCCCGCCCCCCCACCCCGCGCCAGGACTCGCTTTTAGAAGCGATTCACTTCCTTCTCTCTATCCTCTTCAAGAATGCAATTCTCCAATCTATACACGTGAATAAAAACAACAACAACAACACGCACAAACGCCTAATTTTACATTTTCTAACTTAAAGCCGCTCCTACTGAAGTGGCAGCCAAGTCAGTATTCAAGAGAATCTCCTGCAAAGAACAGATTACGGGTTTATGGACTTCCAACTCCAGTGTTTCTCCACAGGATCGGACCATCTATAAAGTTATTAGGTGGCCATTAAAGTATCAAAGGAGAGGGGTTTCCAAACGCGACTGCGGTTCCTCCAAGTAGGAGCAGGGAAGGGAAGGGGAGGGTCGTCCTTCTGGGCTCTAGAGGGTGAGACTGATCCCGCGGGGCTGTTCCCATTGCTTAGGGAGCAAGGCAATATTGACTCGCGGATAAATTGTTCCACTTTGAGTCCTTTCGATTCAGCCAGCTTAGTCTCAGCGCAGCTTCAAAGAATGTGCGTGCCTAGGATTTGATTTCTGCCCCCGCCACCCCCACCCCCACGAGACCCGAATCTGGCTCTGGAAACCCTTCGGGGAGCGTTTTCTTGCCAGATTCCCAGGAAGGAGGCCTCAGCCTTTGAAAACGAAGCAACTCGCCTCGGGGCAAAAGGGAAAGAGGGAAGGAGGGAGGGAAGGACCGGACGGGGCAAGCTGCGGTTACCTGAGAGGTCTTCCCTGCCGTTTTGGTGCAGGTAGCTCTGCTCCAGCGAATAGGAGGCCATTCCCGAGTGGATGCCGGCAGGGGCGGCGGCGGCGGTGGGCGGCGGCGGCGGCTGCAGGGCCTGCTGCTTGAGATAGGGCGAGGCCGCCGAGGCAGTCCAGTGTCCGGCAGGGCTGCCGTAGGGCGAGTGGCACTCGATGGCGCTGGCCATGGCAGGCGAGGAAGGCACCGGGCTGCTGCTGCTATCCGGCCCGTAATCCGGACCGTTGGACGGGACCGGGCAACTGGCCATGTACGTGGAGCCCGGGTTAGGCGACATGTGCGGGACATGGTGGGCGTCGTAGGCAGCGCCAGCCTGCATCACGTCCAGGGGGTTGTAGCCGCTGGGGTGGCAGCCCAGAGGGGCGGCCGGGGGCGCCTGGAAGTCGAAGCCCTGCGGGAGGAAGCTCAGCCCGTTGACCATGCGGTGGTACATGGTGGGCTTGAGCGCCTGGCATTTCCTTCGGAAGCCCCGCGGGCGTCGTCGGAAGGAGCCTTCCTCGAACATGAACTCGCTGGCCGGGTCGATGGTCCAGTAGTGGCCCTTGCCCGGCCGGCCCAGCCCTTTGGGGAGCTTGATGAAGCACTCGTTGAGGGAGAGGTTGTGCCGCACCGAGTTCTTCCAGCCTTGGTAGGCGCCGCGGAAGAAGGGGAAGCGGGCCTGCAGGAACTGGTAGATCTCGCTCAGCGTTGGAAGGCGAGCTCTGGATGGCCATCACGATCAGCGCGATGTAGGAGTAAGGCGGCTTCTCCGGCCGTCGCAGCCCCGAGCTGGCCTTCTTGGCTTTGGATGGCGCGGAGGCGGAAGCGCAGCCGGCGGAGTTGTTGCCTCCGCTGCCGCTGCCTCCGCCGCCGGGGGTTGTAGAGGTGCTGCTGCTGCCGCCGGTGCTGGACGTCTCCAGGGCGGAGGGAGGCAGCGGAGGCGGCGGGTGGTTCATCAAGGCCGGGCTGCGAGGCACCGGGCCCCCGATCTCGGAGCTCATGGAGGCTGCTCCTCCTGGGCCGCCTCCTCAGCGGTCTGGCAGCGGCGCCCTGAACATCTCTGCCTCCTCCTCTTGCGCAAGCTTTTCACCCGCTCCCGGGCTCGCTCTCTCGCTCTTTCACACAAGCACAGCGCCCCTTCCCTCCCTCCTTCCTCTCCCTCTCCCGTCTGGCCCCCTCCTTCTCTTTCTCCACCACCGCCTCCTCCTCCTCTTCCTCCTCCTCCTCCCCCGGCTCAGGAGCCTTCAGTTCTCCCGGGCTCCGCTCTCTGCCCCCTGCCTGGTGGCCTCCCGAAGCCTTTTAAAGAAGAGGAAACCCATCAAACCCCTGCGCAGCTTTTGCGTTAAAGGCAGCGCAGCCAAACAAAATCCGCTGGCGGGCTATCGCCTGGAGAGGAGTGCCGGGGGTGGGTGGGGGGCGCCGAAGGAAAGGAGAGGGAGGGAAATCCCTTCTCCTCCCCCCCTTTCCCCTTCTTCTTCTTCTTCTTCTTCTTCTTCTTCTGCTCCGCTGAATTTATCCCACAACTCAGGCCGAAGGGAAGCGGAGAGGAGAGAAGAGGCGGAGGGCGGGAGGTCTGTCTCGGCTCCACTCCAGCTGTCTTCTGTCCACCACCACCCCGCCTTCAGGCCCTGCGGGCTCCCCCGCGGAGGCTCCAGATCCCTCCGGCTGCCATCTTCTGTACACGCTATTATGCCATCCATCAACTTGCCCTTAGACAGTTGCCGAGTCTCCCGGCCGCACGCCTAGCATCAGGCTCCCGAGCCAAGGTAAATGCGTTTTGCCCACCGCCTTTCCCTTCTCTTGGCATGAGGAGGGCCAGCCTTTTGCCTTGCCCCAAGCACCGCTTGCGGAATTTACTCGTTTGGCTGGAGACTCCCAAGGGGCTGTGAATTCGCTTTCCCAAGCGGCAACATTTGTGCTCCTTTGGAGCAGGGGCAACTGTAAGCCTGGAGGGCTTCAACTCAACGAGTTTTATTTCAAAGCAAACATCAGAAAGGTTGGATTCGGACTTTTGACCCAAGCCTTCTGAAATCGGTAGGATTTTAGATAGGAAGCCCCCTTTATAATTTCGTGGAATGAGTCCTAAGGATGAGTAAAATCTGGGGCCAACCTGTTAACATTTTTTTTTGACAAGCAACAGGCACGTTGGTGTGGAGGTCGCCCTCTTTTCACTACACAACAACCCCCCCCCTTTAAAAAAAGGTGTTTAAAGGAAAAGAGGTCCATGTAGCTCAAACAACCTCGGTCACTTGAGCTGGACTTCGTCTGTAATCTAAAGGAAGCCCTTTCGCGTTCCCATTTCATTAGCATCGCATGGACCCGAGGCCGTTTTTTCAGGGGTCTCCAACCTTGGCAACTTTAAGCCTGGAGGACTTCAACTCCCAGAACTCCCGGAATTCTGGGAGTTGAAGTCCGCCAGGCTTAAAGTTCCCAAGATTGGAGACCCCTGCTTTTGGAGAATGTCACCAGTCTCCGGTGACCAGCGCCTTTTTCAGAGGGCATGAACACGCCACAGTCTAAGCTGGAACGGAAGACACCGGCCATCGGTGGGGGGCTTCCTCTCACTCTAGAGACCTTTGGCCAATAAACCTCACGCTTCTGGACTAGGTGCAGCAGCGCTAGCCCACTTCAGAAGCCAAATGGCAGTGGTCTCCCTTAACTTTCAGCCAGAGGCAGATTGACAGATGTGTAACCCTCCATCCTGAAGTGCTGGTTGTCTCCTAGGCAGAAATTGAGCTGGAAAACTTTCACCTCCAGGTACCTCCAGGTACCTTCAGCCTCGGGTCTGAGGGTCCACCTATTCCTGCAGGTGCACTTAAGCATTCTGGATTCCGAGAATTGAAAGCAGTAAATCTATTCCGAGGGCATGCCAGCTCTCAGAATAGACTCATTTGTTTAGGAAGGTGGGAAAAACGGAGCTCTCTCTCTCTCTCTCTCTCTCTCTCTCTCTCTCTCTCTCTCTCTCTCTCTCTCTCTCTCTCTCTCTCTCTCTCTCTCTCTCTCTCTCTCTCACCGTTTTGTCATTCCTGCTCACCATTTTCTTTCCCGAACCACTTTTCAAAGGCTGTGAACGTGTGTGTGCGCGCGCGCACACACACACAGACACACGTGTACACAGGGTTCAGTCATTCTAGGGCAAATCTTGAGAAGGCAAGACCGCTATTTCAATTTCTCAGATAGAAAACGGGAGGCTTTCTCGTGATTTGCCCTCCTGGAGTGAAAAGGTTATTCAAATCTCTTCCAGAATCCTACATGCCTTCTGTGTTCTTTGTTCCTCTTGCATAAAGCTAATTCCTGTTGTTGGCCCTGGAAATATTTGTAAGGGAAAGGAATTCCACAAATTATGATTTTCTGTTGAAGATCCACTTGAAAAGGTCCTGGGTGGGGGAGCATTTCATTATGCCCCCCCACCCCAGGAGGTCCCACAGAATGGGTCTCCTCCAGGTCCCGTCAACCAAACAATGTCAGCTGGCGGGGTCTAGGGGGAGGGCCTTCTCTGTAGGGGCCCCTGCTCTCTGGAACCAACTTCCCCCAGAGATCCGAATTGTCCCCACCTTGCTGGCCTTCTGAAAAGCCGTGAAGACATGGCTCTTCCTGCAGGCGGGGTGTTGAGACAACTTCATCTTGGTCTCCCCCATGTATGTAAGATTCTGTATGCTTTTTAAAATGCATTTTAAATTGTTTTAAAATTATATTGTTTAGTGGTTCTTCAAATGTTGTACACCGTCCTGAGTCCCCAGGGAGTAGGGCGGCATATAAGAATCCTAAATAAATAAATAAATTATCCTAAGTCTGATATACCCAGAGTTCTATTTTACAAACACAACCCAGTCTGAAGTGACCAGATCATGGTCCTCCCCATGTAATGAACCCAAGGATAGATTTGAATTTTAAATCTTTATGGCCCCCACCTTCAAACCAAATTCTCTCTGCTCTGAGGTCAAAGCCAAACCAAAGGAACCTGAAGATGAGATCCTAGCACTTTGAGCAACTCAAGTCTGACTTTTCCAACCCTAGAAGTTAGGATCATGTAGAGTTGAAAGCAGTGGTGAAATCCAATTTTTTTACTACCAGTTCTGTGGGCTGGCTTGGTGGGCGTGGTGTGGTGTGGCGTGGTGGGCGTGGCTTGGTGGGCGTGGCAGGGGAAGGATACTGCAAATTCTCCATTCCCACCCACTCTGGGGCCAGCCAGAAGTGGTATTTGCCGGTTCTCTGAACTACTCAAAATTTCTGCGACGGGTTCAGCAGAACCTGTCAGAGCCTGCTGGATTTCACCCCTGGTTGAAAGTCTTTGCTTATTTCATCAACTTGGCAACTGATTCAAAGTGCTTCTAGGTGGGGAATCGAACTGGGTATTGACCCTGGGCTGAGGAGAGCCAGGCTTCTACCAGCCATGTCAACTTACTGGATGGTCCCGAGGCCAGCCATTCTCTGGGACAGGGATGTTGTGAAGAGGATAAAAGGACTCTTTTATCCTCTTGGGGTAACCCAAGAAATCTAATCAACTAATGTCTATGGAGATTCTCAGTCATCCGGGTCATGGTTGTCCCAAAGGTGCTTTTTTAAAGACTCAACTGGACTTTCTTGTTTTTTCTTTGAAGATGTTTCTCTTCTCATCCTCAGAAGCTTCTTCAGCTCTGATGGTGGATGGTGGGGAATGGAAGGGTTTATATTCCTTGCGGACAGCTGGTCATTTGGTCAGTCAGAGCTGAAAAAGCTTTTTTTTAAATAAAGTTTTTATTATTTTTCTCCACAATACATCCATACCTTAACAAAATACACATAGTTATACATTTCTATTTAATAGTGCATGAATCAATATCTTAATTTGCACCTTTTATACATTCAATACCCACAGGGGTGAAATTCAGCAGGTTCTGACAGGTTCTGGAGAACCGGTAGTGGAAATTTTGAATAGTTCAGAGAACCAGCAAATACCACCTCTGGCTTGCCCCAGAGTGGGGTGGGAATGGAGATTTTGCAGTATCCTTCCCCTGCCATGCCCACCAAGCCACGCTCACAGAATCATTAGTAAAAAAAAATTGGATTTCACCATTGATTACCCACCTCTTTCCCCTTTATATCATATCACTCCACTCAGGAAGGTAGAGGGGAGAGAGAGAGAGAGAGAGTTGAAGAAGCTTCTTGTATGAGAAGTGAAACGTCTTCAAAAACAAAACAAAACAAGGAAGTCCAGTTGCCTCTTGGGGAAAATAAAAAGCACCTTTGGGACTAGCCAACCAATATTCCCAGGGTTAGAAGTTCCCAAATGCTGCTCCTTTTCAGATTGGGACGGAGGGCTCAGGAAAGGGGGTTGGTTGGCTCCCCTCTCGGCCTGCTTTCGAGTGAAGTTGCCTCAAGCCAGGGTTGCAGGGACCCTTCAAATCTCCCGCGCCTGCAGACGCACAGCTGAAACTCCCGAGGCCAGCTGGCTCTCTGGGCGAGCCTTAAAGCCGCAGCGTTGGTGGCGGTGCCGCTCCGAGCTGCTCTTGGGGGCGCGGGGAAGGGAGGCGGGGGAAGCCGGGAAGGGAGGGGCGGCGGCTGGTGCTGCCGTTGCGCTTTCAGACAGTGACCTGGAGGAGCTGAGTGGAAGCAGGCTTTTTCCATCATCGACCCTCCGCCAGGCTTTATACCACCCACCGAGCCCAAGTGTCAGCTTACCGTCCTGAGCCGGGTTCCTTTCCCTAAGCTACGCCGGTAATTAGACAAAAGTAAAGCTAAATTAACTGAACAGGCGTCGACAGCTTCTTCCAGATCACCGCCCCTCTGTCGCTAGGGGGGGGAAAGCCCCCTCCCCGAAAACGATGATACCTAAAAAACCAGCTAAGAAAAATAACGACGAAGCTCGACAATGCTTAGGACGCAATTGAAGGCAGGGAAGTGGGGGGGGTCATTGTTCGTGTGCGGATGCGCTCTCGCGTGCCTGTCTGTGTACCCAACTTGCTGGGGGGCCCAGGCGGAATCTCCCACCGCCACCGCCCCGATCCTCGCAATTATTCTATTTCGAAAGTGGAGTGGAGTGTAGGAAGGGGGGGAAGAGAAGGAGAAGGCGGCAGAGGGAAGAGGGGGAGATAGAGGGAGGGGAGTGTAAAGAAATAAAGAATAACAGGTTGATGAATAGTAATATAAATGGGGTGTCACGTAGGTGAATATTTTAAGAACAATTGTATAATAATGTATAACTGTGTTTATTGATATAATCTAAGGTATATGTATTTACTTATGTATGGTAATGGTGGAGAAAAAAAATCAAAAAAG